>RHGI01000028.1:3725-228797 GCA_005281525.1 Taphrina communis | reverse complement strand
GGGCAAGAACAGACGAGACAAGCAAGCGGAGCCCATCTGAAAAGAATTGGCTCCAGCCACACAATTCACACTACGGTAGCTGGGTGCGGTAGTTACTGCAGCTGCGGCTCGTCTCTTGTTCTCTACCTACTGAGCTCTACTATATATAGGGTAATGCATGGATGTGCCCAGTCATCTTCTTTCCTTAGCCGTCCTATCCTCTCTCTCAAAAGTTCCTTAGACTGGAAGCGAATAGATAGATTGCTCGCCGCGCTTCCCATGCCCATGACTGATGCCTGAACTTCAACAAGCAGCCTCCACAGGCCCTGTTATAGCTGCCAAGAAACCTCCCGTACAAAAGGACTCCGGGTGGATACTTGTTCCGTCGGCCTCAGTAAATGTTTTCATCTTTCTTGGTGTACCACGTTGCATGTGCCAACCAATTTCACCACATCGGCACCGAGATTGAGCTACACATCTGCCGAGTGGATCGATCGTGGCCGTCCCGCTGCCTGCTTGCGCATGGGTTCCTTGTGTGCAGGAGTACGGAAACCTTGGAAGGTGCTCGAAATGGTGCACGGACTTGTGCTGCTAGTGATGGTTACTGAGTTGCCTTGATGGTGCGAGCCACCCTGCTTCTCACATAGAAATCTCATCACATGTATGCGGCACTGTGTTTCCTGCTGGCCTTGTGGTTGCCGAAGAGGGTGCGCGCCTCGCGTGCCATCTGAACATGCTCCTCCGTAGAGCTCGAGACGTCCTTGAGCGACTCCCTGGCAAGGTAGTCCAAGAAGCGTGAGCTGGCTGCACATATGTCTCCGTGGGTGCGCTTGATCTGGCCAACGGCGCTCAACAATTTGGTGGACGATGCCAGCGAGAACACTGGATCCAGGAGAGTCTGCTGGAATGTGTTACACCACTCTTCAATCTCATCGATCTCCTCCAGCCGAGCTTCGTATGTTGCGCCATCTTGAAGTTTCATTTTACTTGTAGTCTTAGCCTCTTGGGCAAAGTGATCCTCCACGAAACTAGCAATCTTTCCTCGTACTGCATCTGATCCACTAGAGTAAAGTTCGGAGAGTGTACGATGTCCCTCGGTTGTCCGATACTCTTCCGCGGCGCTTGGGAGCGCCATGCTTGCTGAAAGTGCGTAGATCAACATCTTCTTGGTCCCTTCGTCGTTTTCTACAACTATCACACGGAGCAATCGAGAGACAAGACCAGACTTGCGGGAAACCGCGAGCACAGCGTTTTCATTGTTCTGTAGCGCTGAACCTAGGACGAGAGCAGCACTAGCACGACACTTAGGCATTTCGCCTTGCATGAGACGCAGCAGACATTCTGTAGCTTCCGCAGACTTGACCAATTCCAGGCCAAACTCTAGTTCGTGCACTAGGTCTTCCAATACATCCAGTGCAGTCAAAAGCTCTTGGTCACAACTGTCTTCCGTACGCAAAGTGTCTAGAGCTTTCCCGAAAGATGAGCGATCTGACCCTGCCAATGGCTTTGTCGGTGGAAACGGCTCATTCGTGTCTTTATTGACTGCCGGTGCCTCGTGTACTTCCTCTCCTGGCACCACAGCCAAGTCGCCCGCTCCGGTAATACTTTCACCATCACTGGCTGAAAGCAATCTCGCTTCCTTGATACCAGTCTCAAGATTGATTCTGACATTCAGTCCTGGAGGTATTGACTGGTCGTCGTGTACCACGGCGAACTCTGAGCTCGGAACGAAGATTGCAGGATAGCAGACTGAGCCATGACAAATCTCGTCTGTCGAAGTGGATATCGCAGTTGCGCTGGACGTGCTGACAAGCGCGACGAGGCTGAGAACGCCGGTTAGAAGCATGGTTGTGCACTACTCGGTCCTGCTACCTGTGAAGGTTCCCTGGCCTGGACGAATCCAATGAGCGCTCGGAACTTCTTGCGAGGGACGTACAAACAACAGCTAGCCTGTTACGACCAGCAATGCTGAGGGCTACAGCATGAATACGTGGCCATGTTGCGAGTGCATATGTGGCATCGTTCTCTCATCAATATCGGAATTCGTAGCACGATTCATCCCTGGTGGGGAGCGCCCACCTGCCGGCACATGGGAACTGTGGCTTGTACTTAGTTAACTCGGCTTCGCATTTCTGGATGTCCTAGGCCTGGCCGGTATATATATACGTATAGCTAGCTAGATAGTGTCGGCTCATGGTGAAAACAAGGCATGTATTTACACATTACACGAAGCAGTTACTCCAGAACAACGTATGCAGTACACCACAACGTACATTTCAGCAGTGGTGAACATTGACCAAGGTAGTGTTAATTTACAACGGCGTGCTGTCGATCTCTAAAGAATGGCATCGGTGTGAAAAAGATGTACAAGTGAATTGAATCCAGCTGCAATTGATGTAGTGCAACGTTTTGTAGTGCATCTATATCTCGTCGGCCACAAATGCGCTGATCATCTGGTAAAGGAACCAGAAGAACATGAGTACCTATAAAGATATGTGAGAACGTGCGACAAAATCCATGCAGTGTGCGTCCACATACATAGAACCCCAACTTTGCAAAAGACTCCCGTTGATTCCGATTCAGCGTTCGAAAGATCTCGGTCGCGTCCAGTTGCCATTCCTTCTTGACAAACTTTTGAGCATTGTACGCGACCAGCGGTACCCAAAAGACAAATGAAAACCAATTCCCAGACACGAGCAGCAAGAACGTGACGAACGCCTGGACCGCCGCCTCCGGAAGGATGTACGGGTTCAGCCTATTGACCAGGTCGATCGGGTTGATGTAGTCGGAAGCCAGGTCCTGATACATGATTGTGAAGAAAACCTGCCCAAACAAGAGACCAATGTCAAGTATTAGCGCAAAAAGAAAGAAGAAGCCACCCATCTTGAGCACCGATGGAATGGACGAGACCGTGTCGTGCTGTATCAAAAGTCCGTCGCACCCACTATTAGCAGTGCTGACTCAAGCAATTGAATCGTGTGCCCGACGATAGTTTTGTGCTGTACGTGCATGTACATTAAACCAGCACATGTCTCTCAAGCATCTCGGTGGAGAATGTCAGAAGGTGGATCGTATTCGCTCGTTCTACGAAATCCTCCTAGAAAGCTTAAATTTGACCAAGACCGAGACCATGGTTGCACACCAGGTACCTTATATAGGTATGCATATGCACATATGTGGACTGATTCCTCATGCAACCATCGGTACGCAATTATACTTGTGCTAACTGACTTGCGGCGCGTCACCAATCATGTTTGGGAAGGATTTTAGGAAGGCATCAGTCGTCCTCTCATTAGCTTTCTCATCACATACATACATGATCCAGGCCAACACTAAAATCTGGCTTGACTATGAAAGTGCACGATAAGCGTAGCATCTATCGAGACCTGTACGGCCTTGACCTCGACTCTCATAGCTCATCATGAAAGCAGGCTGCGCTTCGTCCGTGTAGAAGTATCGATCTTGCGCCCGACCGAGTCCTGCCCATCCGCAAGGACAGCCTCGTGGCCCACTCCCTCCATCGGCTCTGAAGGTTGCACACTTAGTAATCGCCTTCTTCTTCCCGACAAGCGAGTTCTTTGCTTTCGCAGGCACTTCTGGCGCTGTTGTGTCGTGTCGTTCTTGTCTGAAGCCGGATTGGGCAATATTTGTTGAGCAGCTAGTGCGCTCTGTTCGTGCTCGATAGTCAGAAAATCGTCACCGGAAGACGCTGACATTGGCGTTTTGGCTTTGTCCTGAAGCATATCGTCAGGCCTCGGCAATGTGTTTTCGGTCGACATAAAGATCGTCTCGGATTCCGTGCTACCACTCGAGGCTTGTACATGCATCGTCTCTTTCAAGCCCGGATTTGTTCCGAGAGTTCGGATATTTTTGCTGATTTCATTCATGACTGCGACCTGTTGGGATAGGATTCTCGACTTCCCAAGTTCAGCTCTGGCTTTCAAATAGCGCCCCGGTAGACTTACTTGTTGAGTCAATGTTTGGGTTTGACTTTGCACCAGGTTCTCAAGTGCTGCTATCCGAGACGCTTGGGTCTGGAGTTTGCAAAGGACAGGCTCGAAGTCGATCACAGGCTTAATTGCTTCTGGTATCTCAAGCGACAGTTTCTTCAGCCACATAATCATTTCTTGTGCTCGGAAGTCGTCCTTGGGAAGACAAATCTGATTTGCCGACACAAGACCTTCGTGCGTCATTTGGGTAAGTGCGCGGTCGAGAAGGAGTCTCAATGCCTGATAAGCGTCAAGGCCACGCTGCGATTGCAGAAGCTACAAATATTGGACCGAAGGCCGGTGCGTGCTATGAACCTGCCTCATCTCGGCTTACAGACCGAACGACTGATGGAGACTGTGTAGCAGATCGAAGCTTTTGTAGACATTCCATTGATGTGGTAGCCGCCAACAGTTGTGCTTGGCGCCCAGTCAAGAAAGCGTAGTTGCCAGGACTTAGGAGACACGAACTCGCGAGCTCGTCCTGTGAGTGGGTGACTTAGTGATCATGGCCAGTGATCAGATATACGCAAGTATGATCACCTGTGCGACATTGAAGATTTAAAGACTGTGTCCATGTTTCAGCAGCTCAACATTGAAGAACCTCGAGGATCCAGCATGTCCTTTGACTATGGCTCTACTGCAGCTTTGCTGTCTATGCTCCAATCCGGGCTACATACCCTCAAACAATTTTTGTCATAATACATGTAGAATTGCAATTGTGATGGCACATTAGAACACAAAGTGCATCTATACTCATCAATTGAATATCAAATGGCACATGTATATGATTATATCTCCTTACACCATTGAACCACGAATCATCGCAAATGAACTAAAGTAGGAAGTAAGCAAAAGCTTAAGAAATACTGTGGAATGGTACCAAGTTTTGCAGCACTGCAGCAGTGAATTGGTTTGCTGTGGTGAATCGCCCCTGCGGAGCTCTGAAGTGGAGAAGTTCTGTTCAGTGGAAATGGAGTTGGGTCTTGTGTTAAATATATACCGCGAATATCACATTGCAAAAAAGACACTCCGTAGTCCTTGAACAGCAACGACTCTAATAGCATAGCATTATTTCGAGTGTCAGAGTCTAGATGTGGAGGGACGTCAGACTGACAGTGAGGATAAACAATTGGAATCTCGTTAACCTGAAAAACATGAAAGAAGAACCATTTTAAAATCTGAGATAACGTCCCCCCTCACACTAGCCTCTCTCATTCGTTTATCACCTCTATAATCTACTTCTTTTAGACTCCTTAACTCGACTATAGTATCATCTTATTATAGTAAGTTGTCAATTGTGGTTCTACACACAACGTTTGTGACCATTTGACGCGTGATAAAAAACAGCCTTTGCACCGCTTGTGCACGTGCATCTTGCTCAAAAGTTTTTCGTACCTACGGATTGGCTCGAATACATTCGACTATTTCAAGTTGAGCACTAGATCGGAACCACATACATCAAAGACGCAAGAAGTCCTTATAAAAATCCTTTCTTTGCACTAGACAAGAATGGGAGGCACTAGAGAACAAAAGGCAGAGTATTTCGAGAAGCTCAAGTCTCTCGTAGAGGAGTATAAGTCATGCTTTATTGTCACTGTCGACAATGTTGGCTCACAGCAGATGCACCTCATCCGAAAGTCCCTTCGAGGCGAGGCAGTCGTGCTATTGGGAAAGAACACGATGATTCGACGTGCTCTGCGAGGCTTTGTTTCCGACATCCCAGAGCTTGAGCGCTTGGTACCACTCGTTCGAGGCAACATGGGATTCGTCTTCACAAACGGCGACCTCAAGGACATCCGAGAAAAGATTGTCAACAACACTGTCGCTGCACCAGCACGGGCTGGTGCATTGGCACCACTTGATGTCTTCATTGAGGCTGGTAACACTGGTATGGACCCATCCAAGACGTCTTTCTTCCAAGCTCTCGGAGTTCCGACCAAGATTGCTCGTGGAACTATTGAGATTGTCGGACAAGTACAGGTCGTCACCAAGGGCACGAAGGTTGGAGCCTCAGAAGCCACTCTTTTGAACATGTTGAACATCTCTCCGTTCACTTACGGTATGAAGGTCGCTAGCGTGTACGACAATGGTCAGGTCTTCGCTCCAGAAGTTCTCGATATCACTGAGGATGTTCTTTTGGGACAGTTCATGTCCGCCGTACGAAACGTTGCCTGCATTTCGCTTGCTGCTAAGTACCCGACCATTGTCAGTGTTATGCACTCGGTCATCAACGCATACAAGAATCTGCTGGCCGTGTCAATTGCTACCGAGTATACTTTCGAAGGATCTGAGAAGGTGAGTTATTCGCTCTTCGTGTCTACTCCTCGAATGCCCGACCACGGCAAATCATGTGATGATTTCTTTAATGATAGGAAGAGTCTGATCTCCATGAAAGACAACACACATTCATTACTGAGATTTGTCGTGGTCCGGTGTTCGGACTGGAACATGATCTTCTATAGGAGATATGCTAACTTTTGCAGATCAAGGAGTATCTCGCAAACCCTGAAGCTTTCGCCGCTGCCGCTCCAGCTGCTAGCAGCGAGAGCGCTCCGGCTGCCGAGGAGAAAGCCGAAGCAGCTGCTGCCGAAGAAGAGGAGGCTTCTGATGAAGATATGGGATTCGGTCTCTTCGACTAGTTATCTCATTATAGCTTATCTCGCCTATTCATTTCTGGAAATCACATCTGGTCATGGTGCATGTGCTCAGTTGTTGCAACCTTATCGCAGCAGGAAGCATTGGTTGCTGGTGATACAAACTTGTCCTAAGCTCACCATACAAATCCTACCTTGTGCCGGCCCGTTTGGGCACGGATAAACTATGGAACGTGAGCTTACCATGAATTGCACGCTCGCACAAGTTTGTGCCACCATTGCATTTGCCGTGCCACCTCACGTCTAATTTCAAAGTAGGTTGTCCTACGCGTGATTCACTACGCATATGATTGAGGTCTCGAATCTCTGAGACTGACTTCTTGACATAGTATCGTGGCTTGGAGGATCGTCGATTGAAGCGTGCCCACGATGAGTTCTGCAGAACTTCGGAATCGAGGCAGAAAACAATCACCGTCGACTCCATCAAAGCAGGTGAATGACCTTACTACCGTGAAAAAGGTGAGTAGACGCGACAATGCTGGAGATTCAGCTGATTTGTGACAGGGTTCGAGCCAACTGAGTACCCATGTTCAAAGACAATTCACATCTGCGTGGAAAATTGCCTTCTTGGTCACAACAGCACTGGCTTTCGCTACGCGCTTCTACCGAATAGACTTCCCGTCTGAGGTAGTTTTCGACGAAGTACACTTTGGCAAGTTCGCTAGTCATTATCTGCAGCGAACGTACTTCTTCGACGTGCATCCACCGTTTGCAAAATTGAGCTTGGCTTTTGCTGGCTGGGTGATTGGCTACGATGGGCATTTTCTGTTTGACAACATTGGGGATTCCTACATCAAGAACAACGTCCCGTATGTCGGACTGAGAGCATTCCCAGCTATACTAGGAAGTCTCACTGTTCCCATCGTGTTCTTGATCATGAAAGAGTCCGGCTATGGCCTACCAGCTACATTGATTGCAACCTGTATGGTTCTTTTCGATAATGCTCACATTGCAGAGGACCGCTTGATCCTGCTTGACGCGATGCTGGTGTTCAGTATGGCATTGGCCATATATTGCTATGTCAGATTTTACAAGCACCGACATGTGCCATTCTCGTATGCATGGTGGCAATGGCTTCTTCTGACTGGTTTGGCACTTTCAAGTGTCATGTCAACTAAATACGTTGGTCTTTTCTCGTATGTAACTATTGGTGCAGCTGTTGCCATCGATCTTTGGGACCTGCTGGACATCAAGCGAGGCCTAACGATGAGAGAATTCGGCAAACACTTCTTAGCGAGGTTGACGGGGCTCATCATAATTCCCTTTTTCATATACCTGTTCTGGTTTTGGGTACACTTTGCAGTCCTTAGCCGTTCAGGACCGGGAGATGATTTTATGACTCCTGAATTCCAGGAGACCTTGTCAGACAACCTCATGACACTCGAATCAACTGCCATCAACTACTTTGACGTCCTGACACTGAGACACAAGGAGACTAAGGCGTATCTGCACTCGCACCTAGCGAATTATCCTCTGCGATACGACGACGGGCGAGTGTCTTCAGCTGGACAACAAGTGACAGGGTATCCTTTCAACGATACGAACAATTTGTGGCAGATACTTCCCGCAACACCATTTCCTGAGGGTCAAATAGCAAATGTGAGGGTCAAGAACAATCACCTTATAAATTTGAGGCATGTGCAAACCGACACGTACCTTTTGTCGCATGACGTTGCGTCACCATACTACCCGACAAATCAGGAGTTTACTACAGTGTCTCAAGAACTGGCAACTGGAGAGAGATTGGCGGATGTTCAATTCCAGCTGCAATTCGTCAGTGGCAAAGCTGATCAGGACTTCAAAACAAAAGCTGGTCTGTTCAAACTCATTCACTATCCCACGAAAGTCGCTATGTGGACGGACAAAGCTCCGCTACCAGAATGGGGCTTTAAGCAACAAGAGATCAACGGCAACAAAAAGATCACGGACTCTTCGAATGTCTGGTATCCCGAGACCATCGAAGGTCTAGATGATCCAGAACGACTGAAGGTAGAGCTCAAGACTCTGAAGAAGATGCCCTTTCTTAAGAAGTATTTCGAGCTGCAGAGAGCAATGTTCCACCACAACAGTATGTTAACTTCGTCCCATCCCTACGCAACACAACCTTCGCAATGGCCTTTCCTGTTGCGAGGAGTGTCCTTCTGGACAAAAGATGAAGGACAGCACCAAATCTATCTTCTTGGCAATCCCTTCGGCTGGTGGCTAGCAATATCTGTGACTTCAATTCTTATTGGTGTTCTCGCCGCTGATCAAGTAACACGACGTCGGGGCGAGGAAGCGATCTCGGCGACCACGCGCAAAAGATTGTATAATTCTACTGCATTCTTCTTGCTATGCTGGGCTGCACATTACCTACCATTCTATCTGATGGGCCGGCAATTGTTTCTGCATCATTACCTACCAGCACATCTCGCTTCGTCTTTGGTGACTGGTGCTATGGTGCAATTCATCTTCTCACGAATTGGTCGCCGACCGGTCTCGATCCTTCTAGCTACAGACACGAAGAATATAAAGGATGTGTCGCCGCTTATAGAGCGTGACGAGAATGGTCTTGTTGCGTGGATTGTGACGAGCGTGGTCGTCTTTTTATTGGTTGCATCGTTCTTATACTTCGCACCGGTCACGTATGGCACACCTGGATTGACAGTACAAGAAGCATTAAACAGGAAGCTTTTGTCGACCTGGGACATGCACTTCCTGAAATGAGTCTGCTCGAGTCGCGTTAGCAATAGATATTAGGCTTGACATTCACCAGTCGCTGGGTATGAAAGACGCGTTTCCCGGCATGAGTCCTGCTCATAGGAGCTGCTCTTGCGACTTGAACCGTCAATTCGGGCGTTGCGGAGCTCCGTCTTCTCAAGAGATCAGCTAGAAAGAGCCTGCAGTAGAACAGCAATACCTGCTGCTGGTGCTATAGTTCTAGTCAGGTAGAAGTGTACATACAGTTTGAGGGTGTAAGTCGCATACGAAACCTTTCATAACAAGTGCCATAGAAGTTTCCAAAGAGCTTTGTCCTGTTCTCTCGCTTATAACCTCGTGTACTTGTTCTGAAAGTGGAATTATCCATGTTCCTCTGTGTGGGACTGCATCGGTCGACAAGGCAGTGCTGTTCGTACAATTATAGGGCACAGAGAATCTTTTCTGGATCACCGCGGTTGCCGGCGGGCTGGCGTCCTTCACCCATCCCCAAGGGACGATCGGATGCGCAGGGCACACAGAGACCATGGACGCAAAATGATATTCCGGACGAGGCTTCGTTGCTCCGTCGTGGTCGGACCGGTGTAGTTGTGGCAATAGGCATTACGGCCATCAATGGTTACGTATGGTATCAGTGGCAATTGGCTGCCTCAGCTGCAAAACGCGGCGATGGTAGACTACTGAACTACATGACTGATAACTTTACTTGTTCCCGCAAAAACTACAACAATGGCCGATGGTGGACACTAGTCACCAGTGGGTTCTCGCATCTGGAGATCTGGCACATTCTAGCCAACACTATCGGTATAGTCTCCTTCTACCCGGCTGTCGCTGCACGTCTGGGCCTTGCTTCCAGTCTGTTCGCCTACCTCACCTGCATCACAGGAGGTTCTGTAGCATCACTTTATCACTCGGGGCAGTGGCAGAGCAAAGCGGCAGGTCCTCCGGCAGGAGGATACTTTTCCGCCTTCTCAGTGCCTCGTCTCGAACGACCAGATACCCCAGGCCTTGGCGCTTCAGCCGGCGTTTTTGGTCTCTTCACATTCAGCGTTTTGTTCGCACCAACAGCAACGGTCGCAATCTTTTTCATTCCTTTCCCTGCCTGGCTGGCGTGGGGATTGTTGACGGGCGTAGACTCGTACTGCGCTTTCTCCTCACAAGGTCGCGCTCAGATGACCAAGATCACAGGTATGCAAATAGGACACGAAGCTCATCTTGGAGGATCTGCCACGGCCCTGGCCACAAGTCTCCTGCTCATGCCTCGCTTCTGGTTACGACGATAGGTGTGTCACAACTCTAGGCTTCCTCTTGTTAAGCATTTTGAGCCGCTGCATCTCTCCTACCGAGTCCTTCACCCTTGGAGAATAGCTGCCAACTTCAAACGCAACATAATTTTTTGTCACTGCCGGCTTTGTCAACCCGGACCTACTGCGACAGGCGTTCTTTCTGACTCATCCATTTACATTACGGTGTTATCCACGATCGAGCGCGAACATAGAAAGCGGAAACTACCCACCATCGAGCTCGAGATGTAAATTTGGGTTCAGTAAGTGGCTGAAGCAGCCATATCGATGGTCCCCTGGTCGTTCAACATTCCCGTCCTGTCAATCGTCCCGCGTGCAGCTGACATACTGGCTTGTTCACAACATAGACAATTCCCCCTCCGAAGTCATTGTAGTGCCTCTCAACAGGAAGAACTTTACGAACGGTAAGTACCCCTCCTTGCCATTCTAGACCACACGGGATATGCGTACTGCCCGTCTGATGTCAGGCCGTCTATTCTGCCTTACATCCCGCCAAGTCCGAGGAGGCTACATGTCTATTGCGAAGCAATTCACACGAAAGCCAGCATGCTCCCGTAGACCCTTGGAACTGAGGTCTCATGCAAGACGTAATGCTTTGCAGGATTCATATAAGTCCAGACGCCAAACCTGTCTCTTGAGATCGATCGTAGAAGGGCGATAGGCGACGAAGCATTCACATCAAACAAATGCAAGCAGTTACCCTGGTTGCCGTCCCGCCTTGTGGCTGAAGAAATGGCAGAGGATCGCTGCACTCTGATTTGACCAATACGCGGGTTGTATCGAGTGTTATCACCAAAGATTGCAGACAAGCCAAAATCCTTCTGGCTGCGCGGTATACGGCAGCTCAGACGGAATGTCAGCCCTGCACTGACTCGTTAAGGTGTCAATGAGACTCGTATTCTTTTGACGACAAGCCTTCGCACGGCACAGGGTTCTGCTGCAGCAGGAATCACTCATGAGCGCAGTCTTAGTCTTTGCACTCCCCTACAGTTGCGACGACCGTACGGCGCAGAATGATGAATTCACCGGCAGACACATCTTGGTCAATTGAACACGACAATTCACGCCTAATGGACACAGCTGCGAACAGATCGAGGGTGCGATGCAGATGCCAGCTGACATCCCGTGCGCGCCTTTCGAATTCATTATGGCAAACTTTTTGGGCGCAAGGCACGTTCCCGGATCGCTGGCGGAGGGGCCATTCAGAGGGCTTATCATCCCGCGGTCAGGCTGCCAAATTTTCTAGCCCTCGACGTTCCTGTTGACATCCTGGGACCCACCGGGGCTGATGTCCCTGTCTCCCAGCCACGTCAGGATGGCTATACAGGGACCGTCTAACTTGCGCCAATCCCATCTCCGGGGCGCCATCTCAACAGCGGATGCGCCAGGCGATGGTGGCTGCATCGAGTAAAATGTACATGTCAATACACCACTCACATTTTCTTTACGACATTTACAGGATGCTGTACTATTGAGGACTAGATGTTTTCCGTAGTCGGAAAAGTCTATAAGAAGAGGCGAAATCCCCAGCAATTTCCTGTTCTTCTTCTTCTTCTATCAACAACGAGCACGAACAACAAAGCTTCTCCTGCTTTAACCACTCCTCAAACAACTTGAATCACAAGTCAGAAAGCATGCTCTTCCCAGTTCAGCTCGTCACCTCAAACATCAAGGATGAGTCCGGAGAATACTACATCAAGACTGAACAGGACCGCGTCCAGGCGGCACTTGTGCCAAACAAACCGCAGAGGCCAAAGCTCACGAAGAATGCCTCTTCCAGCTCCTCTATCCGATCGTGGTCATCAAAGTCCTCATTTGGTCGATCCATGACCAATCTCTGGGATGCCATGTAAGTCTCACCCCGCCGATATCCTCATCAAAAGTTTCCAAGACTGACTGGATACAGGCCTGTCTACAACACAAACATGAGAGACCCAACCTTCTTCCAGAGACGAGACGGCGGCTCTTACCACTCCTCCGTACGAAGCTCACCAAGATCGAGTCGCCCAGGTTCGACTGCCGCTGTGCCCAGCCTCGCTTCTTGGAACGAGACTGCTTGAAAGGAAACCGAAAAGTGAATTCTGTCGATGGCGAGGTTTGGAGGCGTGCTCGGGGCTTTGAAGAGTGTATTTGTATGTTCTTTCTAAATTTCACTTCACTGTATTACATATTGTACTATTTTCCAATCAATATCAAAAAGTTGTATACTCAGTTCGAGAATCTTGTCGAGATATCGCTCCCTGTACGAACTGACTCCTGCAGGTTACATGGGAAACGGGTTGTTTTCGATCTAGATTCGCATGTATGCGGTAAGAGCAAGGCAAAAGTCGCTAGCACTGACCCACGCAGGAGGAATAGATAATTTGATAGCGACGGAGACGACGGAAATTGCAAAGATGGCTTTCCAAGAGAGTGCTAGCTCGCCCGCGCGTCCCGAGCAGCCATCCAGGTCTGTCGCAAATACGGCCTGTTTCAATGAATAGCGGGATCCCGGCGCATCTATAAACATATTTGTGTATGGACGGATCGGGGTTTTCATATAGCAGAAAAGCTTAGACACCATGTCTACATGTGAAAGCGCGATGTGGCGATCCTGTGAACGATCGTATACCGCGCGTGCAACTCGCAGAATCTTGCCATCTATCCGGCATGTCCATCATATTCCGCGACCGCAGCAATCCATACAATACGGGACGTCGCAGGTTCGCGGGGGGCGCGAACCTCTATCTGCCGGTGGCTCGGGAGATTCTCGGGTAGTGCTCCAATCCTCAATCGTTCCCGCCACCATCTGTTCCGAAACGGGCTATTCTTAACGAGCAAAGCTGGCGTGCGCAGAAGAATCTCTATCCTGGGCTCGAACTACCTACGGTACATTCCGAATTGTATTTATGTCCCGTCCATTGAATCTGGAACCACATCCCACCAAGTGCTCCAGGCCTGCGACGATATCCTCCCGTCCGTTCAGCCCGTGCGCCTTGGATGTGTCCAACCAACCACTCCTTTGGTCCCTGAAAGGAGTAAGGTACCCACCGTGGTCCTCATCTAGATCCAGTGCGCGGCGCTTTGGGAGTGCCTCGCGAGAGCGCGCGCTCTTGGTCACCTCATGGCCAGCGATTGTGCTTATGTTGTTGATGCAGCTGGGATGAGTAGCCCTCCCAGAGAGGTCAGGGACTGTGGCAAGCTCGAGTTGTGGTCGGTGTATCGCGTTCGCAATGAACTATATTCAAACGTTGTCGTAGCCTTAAAGTATGTCCCGAGGAAGCGAGCATACTCGGATTACGAGTTCCACAAACTCCTGAGCAAGGCACTACGGGACGTGGTCGTGCCTAGCTTGCCGCTCTTGTCTTGCCGCATTCGGGGTCTAGATACAGCGGCACCTTACTATGAACGCAGCCAGACGCCTAATGTGCCCGTGATACTTGTGCGAGACTGTCGGGATATTGACGATTTCTTCAGGAGGGAGCATGACGATCCACCGACGGAAGATACGCTCTGGCGGGTCTCGCTAGTGCCGCAGGGTGCTGGTTTCTGGGTCTCTTTTGCTTACCATCACGCTATTGGCGACGGCACCTCTGGACTCATCTTTCATGAGATGCTCTTGTGCGCTTTGCAATGTATAGAGAACCAAGATACCACCAAAGTAGAACACCGACCATTGCCACCATCGATTGAGAATTGCGGGTTAAGTCTCAGCGCTTCTTGGTATGATCTACTCAGAGAAGTTCCGGGAATGCTACCACTACCTGATTTCATAAAGGGCTATTTGACAGGCCCATTCTACTATGGAGGCAACAAAACAACAGGCGAGCAGCGACGAAAGACAAGGTCAGGTCTGAAAGTCTTTACTCTAGCAAGTGAGGCTGTTGAGCGGCTGCGAATCTTGGCCAAGCTCCAGGGCGTGAGTATACATGCTCTATTGCACGCCTCAGCTGTGCACTGTATCGCCACCGAGCAACACATTAAGACTTCTACACCAATCTCATTGCGACCCTTGCTGCCAAAGTCCAACAGAAAAGACATGGGAAACTACATATGCTGCCACTTTTCAACGACGCCGATAGCGTCCGATGTCATGACAACTGCCAAGTCATTCCATGCGGAACTTCACGAACCATCAGCAAGGAATACTGCAATGCGTCAACTTGGACTGCTGAGCTACATCGATACTGCTGTATCAACCAGCGAGAGACTTCAAGGGATGGAAAAGGTCCTTATGGACAAACTCGATACCAAGAATGATCATTGTTTAGGTGCCACTCTAGAAGTCTCGAATCTCGGGAATGTGAGCAACCACTGATCCAAGGAAGATCGAAGCTGATCAATTTTAGTGGCATGTACCAGCATTGGAGAACTGGAGTGTTGAGGATGCGCACTTCACAGGCAGTAATTCCGCGATTGGCGAGGTCTTCAACCTCGGTGTAGTGACCTTGGCGGATGGGAATATGAAGGTCGCCTGCACATATAGACAGGGTTATGTGGACGAGCAGGAGGTATCAGAATTCATGTACAACCTCAAAGAAACCCTCTTATCCTTGGATTGACGACGAGATGAGCACGTTCATGATTGCTGCACCTATAGAAAATAGATATATAGACAATAGACTTTGCAGCATCACAAGAAGATAACTGTTCACGATCAGCAATATGGCACTGCTGGAGCACGTGTGTCTCGAGTCGCGAACTCGATCGGCCGCTTGGCGCCGCGACATGCAGTGATGTATCCCTTCATCACGAGTATTTGTGCGCGGCCGTGCTTAGCATCTACCAGGGCTGCAACATTGGCTGACATCTGAGTAGACTGTCGTGCAGGAGGACCGTCGAAAATACCGGGTTGTGTTCTACCTGGATAGATGAATGGTGGTTCTCCAGCCTCTCGACAAGATGAGCATCAAGACCCGCTCGAATCTGCACATTATGAGCCGGTAGCACATCTCAATGCTTTGTTCCCATCTGTCGAGTCTCTGCCGGTTCTCGCCAGGGTGGACTCCAAGTTGCAGAGGTATGAAATCGAGCTGCAGCGATCGATCAAGGAACTACGGGCTACTGCACAAGCCAGCAAGCACGATTCCGAAGTCCGCACGAAAAGGGTGGCAGTCGAATTGAAGGAACTCTTTCAGGATGTCGAAGGCACTCAAGAGAAAGCCAGGCTGGTCGAACAGGGCGTTTCGGAAATGACGAGAGACATTAAAAAGTTGGATGTGACCAAGAAGAATTTGACGTCCACCATGACAATCATAAAGCGGTTACAGATGTTGATGACTGCCTTTGACCAATTGCAGAAGCTCGCTTCAGGCAAAAAATACGCCGAGACCGCTTCGCTCCTGTCTGCAGTCATTCAGTTGATGACACACTTTCGAACATATCGATCCATCCCTCAAATTGCTCTGCTATCACAAAATATCGCCGACCTGCAACGGTCCTTGCTTGAGAAAGTCTCCGCAGACTTTGAGCTCTATTTCAGCTCTGGCCTCTCTCCTCAATCAAAGACTACGTTACACCAAGCTTGCGAATTGGTGGATGTCCTTGGCGAAGGTGCTCAGGAGCGCATCTTGATGTGGTACACGAATTCACAACTTCGAGAATACCGCAACATCTTTCGTAGCAACGAAGAAGCTTCATCGCTGGACAACATTTCAAGGCGCTATGCTTGGTTGAAACGAATCTACAAAAACTACGACGAAGAACATTCTGCGATTTTTCCCGAGTCTTGGAAAGTGCTGGAGCATTTGGTGAAGAGTAGTTGCGATACCACTCGCGAGGATCTCAACACTGTCCTGCAAAAGTCCACACCAGACATCAAGATACTCCTGCAAGCCCTGCAAGAGACGATCGACTTTGAAAAGTACCTAGCAGAGCGTGCCAATGATGGCTTACGTACACCTCGTGCATCTGTAGAGTCTGTGCGTAGTGGCCACTCGGAAGGATCAGTCGCTGAGAAGCGGACATCGCGATTCAAGCTTAGTGAGGCTTTCGAGCCGTTTCTCGGGCAATTTGTGGAAGTTCAGGATCGCACGCTGGCGCGTATGCTGGCAGGTTATAGATCGGCTCCCTGGCCTGATCTCGATGAGCAAGTTTTGCCCTCGTCTGCAGACTTGTTTTACTTTTACCTGACGACCCTCACTCAATGCGCAGAACTTTCCAATGGTGAGCCGTTGTGGCAATTTGCGAGGGTCATGGCGAAGTATCTCAATGAGTATGCGGAGAAGATATTGAATAGCAAATATCAGAATGGTGTCGTGACGGTCGAGGAGATCATCATGGTTCTGAAGACGGCGGACTATTGTGCTGCCACGACGCAACAATTGGAAGAAAGAATGAAGGCGAGCATCGCTCCCGCGTACGTGGAGCGAGTCACGTACGAGCACCAGAATCAGACCTTTCTGTCCCTAACGAATCGATCGCTGACCCTGCTCGTCTCGCATCTCGAAAAGGCGATCGACACCGGCTTGAAGGAGATGAGCAAGGTGCAATGGTCGGAAGTGTCCGAGGTCGGTGATCAGTCGCAGTACGTCTCCGTTCTGATTGCCGGACTACTCAGGGAAGGAAAACGGGTCCTGCAAAATCTGGGCAAGGAGAAGTTTGTCAGGTCCTTCTGTGACAGGGTCGTGGAGGGCTTTGTCAATGCCTACGTCGCCTCGATGGGAAAGTGCCGCCCAATCACGGAAATTGGCGCAGAACAGGTATGAATGTTTACTAGTCTTGTGGTGACTGGTGACTAATCCTCTTGATAGATGCTGCTGGATATACATGCCATCAAGGTGGCCTTACTAAATCTACCGGGAAACGAATCGACGGCAAGCTATACGAAACTGGTCAACAAGCAGATGTTGCACCTCGAGACCCTGCTCAAGGTCCTGCTCAGTTCGGCCACGCCTCCGGACGGCCTGATACAGAATTACCTCTACCTGATTCGCGACAAGAACACAGTCAACTTTATCAAGGTGCTGGACATGAAGGGCGTCCCAAAGTACCAACAACAACCCATCCTCAACACCTTCATCACGACACTACAGTCCTACGAAGGCGACCTGATGGATCGCAACCCATTGCTGGGCAACCTGAACCTCGTCGACCCCCGCACGAGCGACGACGGCAGCAGGAAACTCGACCCGAGTTCATTCTTTCGCGATCAACTGGGTATCGGCGCCTCGCAACCCGTCTCGCGCGCAAATACTCCGGCACCCGAACGGTTCGGCTCGCATATTGGACGAATCTTCTCCAAGCGGACCGTCTCGGGCATGAATCTCTCCAGCATCCCAGGCCAGTAAGTCCACACAATCATTACTTTGGACACAATCGCGGAAAAGGTGAGGCCGCCAGTGTAGTAGTAGCAGTAACAGTAGTAGTAGAAGAGTGGCAGAGGAGACACGGGTAATGAGTAATGAATAAAAGTCATAAAGAAATGAAGTCTTCACTAGTCCGCCTTGCTGGCCTTGCCTGAGTCTGCGGCCCCTGATGCCGATTTACGATAAGCGGCCGCACGCGCTTTACTGCGTGCCGTATCCTTCTTTGACTTTTTCTTCTTCTTCCTCCTGCTGCGCTCGCCGTCAGGTGCCCGGGCGCGTTCGCCTTCCATGGCGATTTCGCGCTGCATGAGCTTCAACTTGACGGCGGCCTGTGATCCCATCAAGTTCTTCACACGTCCGAGTTTGGCTTTGTCGCGGGGTTTGAGGTCCGGATTATGGAGTTGGTCGCGGTCGCGCTGGTCGGCGCGGTGTTTGGAAGGCATGGCGGCGCTCTTGGTGACGCGCAACTTGCGGGCTCCTTTACCCTCTCCCAACAACATCTTTTTATCGTTCAGCAGGAGTGCATTCTGGACGGAACTGGCGTCGTGGAATTGGACGTACGCAAAGCCTTTGCCGACATTGGTCTTCTTATCGCGCACCACGCGGACGCTCTCGATACTGCCGCACGCCGCGAAATGCGTCCACAGTAATTCCTCCTCGGCATCGAACGGTAGACTGCCCACAAACACGCAGCGCTTGTTGACGTGCACGGCTGGGTGCGCGACGGAATCCACGCGAATGTGTTTTCGGCCGAGAAAGTGGTGCCCGTTCAAGGCGATGGCAGCGCGCGCGTGCGTCGCGTCACCAAAGACAACGTAGGCATTCAGCGTGTCACGTTCCGGGTGGAATTTGCCCTGCACAAAGGCCACCTTGCGCGGCAAGAGTTCTGAAAACGCGATGGAGCGGAACCGGATGCTGCGTACCCTGCCGTACTGCGCAAAGAGCGCCTTGAGCGCCTTGTAGTCTGTGTGCGAGGAGATGACGCTCGTTGGCAGGTTTCCGACAAACACGGTCGCTTTCGCCTTTTCGAGCTCGCGGTCTTGTCGTTGTTGTGTTTCGTGTTGCGTGTTGATGCCATTCGCGTCGCCCGTGCCGCCGATCGATTCGTGCGCGATAGCCTTCACATTGGATGTGCTCGCATCAGAGTCTTCATCATCAACATCCGAGTCAGAGTCATCAATTTTCCCTTGCTCACTAGCATCGATTGTGGCCTCACCCTGAGGCACTTCGTCATCAGACTCCGGCTCTCCTAATGGCTTGATTACACTCTTTTGCACTCCCTTGTCCCGTTTGTCTGAGTTCTTGGCAAGTTTCGAAGGATGCTCGGCCAATTTGCTCATATACAGGTCTTCCAACAATACATCGTCTCTTTTGCGCTTCTTTTGCTTCTTCTTCTTCTCCTTGACCTCTGAGGTCGCCCTTTCATCTACGACTTCCTGTTCGCTTTCATTCGTACTGCTTTTGATTGGTATGGGCTCGATGATCGTCCTATCCTTCTTTGCAGGCATCTGAACCGGGCCAGCCTAACCATGTCAGTCGAGTCAGACAACATTATGAGCTTGCAACATACACTCTGGGCGAAAAGCGCCGTGAGAGATGGATCCATGACTGTGTCTCGCTGCTGTGACCTATCTTTCTTGCTTGACAAGCATTAAAAGGAGACAATGCTGCAGCACTCGACAATATTCCGTCCTTACGCATTTCAAAAAATGATGGGTAGCGCCTCGGAGCTCCGAAACTCTAAATTCTACGCATGTGGCTTGGGTACCTAGGCAACGGCCTTTCAGTTCTAGCATCCAGTCCAACACTGCACATTGGTTACGAAGATCAAGGATCAAGCACAGTGGATCGACAGTGGATCGACGTCCTATGCTTGTGGTCCATACCTTTCAACGAGCAAATCTGCATAGCCCCTGCAGGAAGTCTTGGATGAGTCTCGCATGATATGTCCCACGAAGGACGAGACTACTTGTGAGCAAGTCTAGGTTGTGCTTGCTCGGTCGGCCCAAAAGCCCTTGCCATAACTGATGAGGATTTCCTGACCCTTCTTGATGCCGCGTGCGTCACTCTTTTCCGAACCAAGGACAAAGACACCCATGCGGACCTCTCCTTGCGCCGTGATGTACGAGTCAAATTTGGCATTAGGTGCCGGTTGTACTCCACGGTAGTCGTTGATCATGCGACTTTCGTTGCCCATCTTGGCTGCGTCAATCCCGAGATGAAGACTGCCATGTCGAAAGGACAGATCGTAGTCGGACTCCCGGTTAGTGTCACTTGCATCCGGCAAATGTATACGGCCCAAGTAATCGACAATATGCTGCCCTGCTTTCAGGTCCTTTGAGGCGAAAAGACCATACTGCCCATATGCAAGGTGGGTGGAGGAGTCGATGCGCCGAATGCGAGTGCTAGACGGAGCACTATTTGAGACTATGCCTTGTGTCGCCAAGGACAACTTTGTGGAGTCATCCAACAGTTTTGAGCGTTCGGACCTTCGGAGGTACCTGAGCTCTGACGGCCAGTTGCTGGGCGGCTTGTCAGCACCTGCTTTCATGAAATTGCCATGATCTAGTGTGATTCCGAGCTCACTTGTTCCAGAAAAGTCTTCAAGCGCGACACAAGCAATGATGGGCCGGGACGGAGAAGAAGGGCGGATCGTGTTTTCGGGCCCTCGCACAAAGTTGTTGTGGCGCATGCCGTTGACCTCGACGATGTGCATTTTTCAGAATCTTAAATTTGCAATTGGGCTTGTAGGAATACTACGAAAGCTCACCTCTATGTATATTTAATCGTGAATTTATGATGCCCATCATAGAATATATTCATTCTTGCTGACTGCAATCATCCTGCTGGTCAGTGATCAGTTCTTACCTGACTTCTCTGGTAAGTTGATGTCGAAGGTAGTTCTAGACGTGTGCATTACCAGGCCTCGAGGTTTTTCTGCACGACTTCTAGAACTCGCCTGAGAGACTTCTTGTACGTGTCTGGTTCTCGTCTTTCGAGGTTAGCAAGTCTGCGTCCCGATTGAACCCGTGCTAGATCTTGCTGAAAATTTGCCATTTGCTTCTTGATCTCATCTATGAGTTGACCTTTGCCATGCGTGACCACAAACTGCTCTACCACGGCCGTTCTCAGGTAGATGGCTAATTGCAAAACCTCTAATTGATGCAAGCCCTGCAGCGCTCTGGACTGCTCTAATTGTCCGGCCACGCAGGAGCAGATAACGCTGAGCTGAACAGCACGAGCAAGACTGCTAGCTTCATGAAGCGTGAGCTCGGCCTCTATTGGCAGCCTCAGAACTACTATTGAGTGATCGAACGCTTTTCCATGCTCTCCAGCTTCGACGAGTGCCTCCTGCAGCTCGAGGTGCAGCGTGTACCGGAAATCTGATCGAGGAGACCAGTGGACTAAAGTTGACATATGCTGCAGCGCAGATTGTAACTTGGCTACATTCTTACTCGCAATAGCTTCCTTCGCTCTCTTATCCGCGTCTCGAATACTGTCCATACTCACAGTTCGTTTACACACAGCACAACGGAGTTCATCGTCTTGCTCACTAGCATGTATCGGTTGTTTGCAACAGTAGTAACTCTCCTCTAGCTCACAATCGAGTGCGCTTTTGACTCTCGAGTATTGTTCGCACCTGGCACATTGACATGTAAAGTAGTATCTCCTTTGCAATTCCTTAATCCTTTGGGCATGTGGCAGACGTGTAGAGATGTACGAAATCGTGATGGCTTCGTCTTCTCTGGTATCGCGACTAGCGCGAATATCCACCGTAAATCCGCGGAATGTTATGTATGCGTTTGGTTCACATGAATGATTCAATAGAGCTATGGTTGGGTCCAAGATCATGCCTGCTACTCCTGAATCTGACTCTGAGTCAGACGTGTAGTTCATACCGTCTGTGGAGCTATTAGCGAGACACAAAAACATAGCCAAGGTACTTACTGATTTGGTAGGCGTAGAAGCGTTCTCGTACTGTTGTCTTGTCATTTTCATCCAGAAATTCAGCAAGCCCATTGACCACGACGTCAAGCTCTGGCGATGCTGCACTCTGGTCCTGTAATGCCTTATGGCATTCAAGGTCCTTGAAGTCCTGCCCCTTGCCATCTCGTATGAGTAAAGACATTCTGAGGACTACCAAGGTTGGGCCAGGTAGGCATGTGGGATAGAGCTTCTTCAGTAGCTTGCACTCAAGCTTATGCATAGCTTTCCAATTCTCTCTCTGACAAGATTTTGAGCAGTAGTATATCTTTTCGCAACCCGAACAACATTTTCGTGGCTCAGAGTCCAAGGATCGTGGCTCAGAGTCCAAGGATCGTGGCTCAGAGTCCAAGGATCGAAAGCAATGAGAACACACGTCACGACTTGTCTTTGGATCCTTCAATGCAATAACTCTTGCAGTGTACTCAGTGATTGATTCCTCACGTTTGAAAGGCCGATTTGCAGCAAGATACCGCCCACACTCATCGGAATACTTGACCTTGTAACCAGGAACAGTGGCTCTCAACATCCTGCCTGTTGTGCTCAAGGACACCCCAGTTGTGTTGAATTGTACTGTCTTTTGCTGTTGAGCCAAGGTCGAGCCAAGGGCAAGCTGCGGTAGACCCTAAGTAACATGATCAGGCTCGTCCAAGAGCTGCATTCCGTATTGCGCCAGACGATCAATGCTGCGATCAGTGTCCGCGTGTGCCTCCAATGCAGAGAACGACCTCGAGCCTGCCCTGCGAGCCGCCTATTGAGATAGGTACCTTAGCTCTATATAAATTGAGCCCACAAACAATGCTATGTCATGATCACATTGTGTGAACCACAAAACCAGGTGATAATCACCTTTGATGAGCAGACAAACAGGGCCGCATGAGCTATCTCGCCCACTAGTTAGCTCAGGCACAACACAACCCTATCAATCAATCCAAGGTTGTCTCTCGAGACAATGAAACGGATGCAGCTTCACTCTTGCAAGAATGCTCACGCCGGAGATGGCCAGAATCCTTCATACCATCTTGCTCAACGACGTGGCAAACCTCGACGCGAATGCCAGCCAATGACATTTGCTCTAGCCATGCAATTTGCGTTTCGCTGAGCCTATCACCAGGACCTTTTACCTCAACAAACATGCATTGTCGTGTCGCTGGATTCCAAAGACATAAATCACCAATGCCGCCAACACGATGGCCATATTCCTCGGCAAAGAGCTTGCATATCTGCGCAAGCGACGTTCCGCCAATGCAATCGCTGATCTCGAGAAGATCCTCCAGTGCGTAAGCCCACTTGAGCCCAACGCACCAAGTCTCAGCTTCACGATGTTCCAAGTCAACTTCTCGCAGGAGTTCTGCATAGCCTCCGTTCTCGATCTTGGCAAGCCTATGATTGATCTCACTTGCTCTTGCTGGATAGAAGGCATCTGTTGCCAAATCTAGAGGTGCTGTCTGATATTCGGTCTGAAATACACCTGGAATGGACATGAAGAGGATGTCCCAGAAGAGCATTGCAAACAGTGTGGTCACTATTGAATTCTCAGAGTGGAAGCCCTTCCAGCCCTCCTTTTGGTACGCCTCTAGGGACAACTCCTCGACACTGACCTGGCTTTCGAGCTCCCTCCCAACCCATACAGAATGCTTTCCAGTAAGCCTGTCATCCAGGCGAATGCCAGTGATCGTTCTTTTCAATGGCTTTCCCATATTGATGTGAGAGAAATCATGTTTTTCCCTCTTGGTGAATTTCAAGTCATTCTCGAGACGCATGATGCGACGTTGTAGTGCATTATGGTATATCTGATGTGTATCAACATCACGAAGACCCCTTACACAAGTCTCCAGGGCAAGTCGCTTACTTTTCCGCCGTTGAGCCTCAGTGATATCACCAGACATTGTAGGCTGATAGTGCTGTTCAAGCAGTGCTTTGCGATCGTACCATTCTCCTCTTCTGCCAACACGGAAGATCTTTTGTGACAGTAAAGCTTCCCATATCTGATGCTCGCGACGATATTCGTGGCGTTTTGCAAAGACTACAGCTGCTTTGAAGATGAGCCGGGTCCAGACCCAGCCGGCAGTGAATCTTCTTGCATAATAATTCGTCCTTTTTATAGCTGCACTACTATCTGTACCGGTTCTCTGGTCGAGATTATCCAGCATCGATTGTTTGTCTTGTTCTTCCATCACAAGAGCTTGCCAGGGTTCGAACACGATTTCGAAGATCTCGATCACTCTGTCAAGTCCAGCTTTCGTCTGATTGGTGTTCAACTCCATGATGTTTTCAACTTCAAGTTTGAGTTTTAGCGATTGCTCGTACTGTATCAGGCTCTCTCGAGATCCGAAAATAGTAGCCTGTCGGTCAACACGATAGCGTGGGAAGTTTCTCCTCGCGATCCTTGCCAGAATGAGAGTCGTCAACGATTTCTCATTATAGTCAGATGAACGGTAGAAGACGATGTGAAGACGATTGAATAATTCTACAGCGTCTGAGGTCAATCTAATTAGCTTGCCGAGTGTCTGCGAGACTCTTGAGAAGATCAGAGTGTCTTTACGTTCCAAGCGACCCTGTTCATCGAGATCGAGTCCGACCGAACCTCGTTTCTGTAGTCCTAACTGCAGTCGACTGAGTTTCAGAAGTGAGTCTGCCAATTTGTCCTTGGTGTTGCCATTGCATTGGAAGTCCCGAGCCAGATTCTTGAGCTCGTCTAGAGACAAGAGGGCTACTAAAGCGGGGAGCCCATCTAGCACCGTTTCGTTCTCCGCAAGTGATACCTTCTCAGACCAAAGACACTTACAAGCCCCCAGAACATCACTGATATCACTCTCATAACCGATTTTATCGACCCTGAACCATGCAGCTCGTTTTCGAAGGAATAAACGGACGTAAAGAAAACGAGCCGCGTAAGGTAGCGCTCGATACGTCTCGAAAATCAGCAATTCCTTCCGTGAGAACAAGAACGATTCGGTAGAAAGGACAGTATCTAAGGCAGTCTCAAAGGCTTGCGTGTAAAGACTGTCCTCGGACTTATATCTGCCTTTCGAGACGCTAGGAGAGAGCGCCACATCGAAACCCAATTGTCTTATATTCCCTGGTGTCGCTTCACTCTCGATTTTGAACTGTCGAGACGGAGACGGTGTGCGAGGCGGAGTACAGACTGTGCTTGTAGAAACATGTTCTTTCTTGATTCGCTTCCGAAATGACAGCTCATCTGGATGCGCTGCTATCTTGTCTTGCACCGGGTCATGTCTTGAACCAGCATTAAAGTCTGATTGATCGTCCTTGATGGGTAGTGCATCCTGAAGTTTCATGATATATGCATACACATCTTGTTGTGCTCTTACAGGGTCGTGAAGAGACTACAACGTATCCTCTTCAGAAACCGCTTGAGCAATAGCACTCCGTAGTCGTGACCACACCAGGCCGTGAATTATATTCGGGCACAAGGTAGAACCACCATGAGATATATTATATATCGGTATTGCAGGTAGTGAGAAGTTGGAACATGTGTCTCACTGCCTTGACAGAGTCGGTCCTAGAGTATGCGTGAGCCTGCATACCAATTCTAGCTACTCACGAATTGTGACAGACGAGTACAGTCCAGGAAACTTGTGGCTCGAGTTGTGGCAGGTGAGCACAATCGACATCACTGCTTGTCAAGCGCGCCCTCAGTGTCGCACTCTAGTGGTGGAAGTGTCGGGTCTGAATACGAGGAGAGCAGTAGCCGACCACGAACTTTCACCACGACTTTCTCTTTCGAACTCGTGCCAGACTGTGCGATTGCCAGAGATGGTGTAGCTACCGTACATCCAAAGTAGCGTATTCACAGGCCGGCTTGATTGTCCACTCGAAAGGCTGAGACTGAGACTGTTCTCGGCCACTCATGTCCCGCTACGATAGAGACGATCGATCTCGTTACGATGATCGAAGCTCTCGTCGGGACTACAGGGACGACAGGGACTCTGGTCGAGATAGGGACCGTTATAGTAGGTCTTCTCGTGATTTTGGTGACCGAAGACCCTCGAGGCGCGAGGACGATAGAGGCTACAGTTCACGCAGCTCGCGCGATGATTACTCGAGTCGCTCGAGAGACGATCGCGGCAGCTCACGAAACGAAATCGGAAATGGTCGTGAATATGACAGAGGCAGTTCTCGTGCAGCACCTGGTCGGATAGATGGCGGATTCAGGAGGCAGAGGGAGCGGACACGATCTCCTGTCAGACCGAAAGAGCCAACACCAGATCTTGAGAGTATCACGCCGATCGATCAACGGAAACGTCGACAAACGATGTGGGATATTAAACCTCGAGGTTACGAAAATGTCACAGCGGAGCAAGCTAAAATGTCTGGTCTTTTCCCACTACCAGGAGCACCAAGAGTGGCTGGTCCAGTCGATGAGGCCAAGTTGAAGGCTTTCGCTGAGAAGGGTGCATTGGCCCTTAAACCAGCTGATTTGCAGCCGACGTCGTCGCGACAGGCGAGGCGTGTCGTGGTGTCTAACATTCCTCCGTTGACAGAAGAGGGTCCACTGGTAGCATTCTTTAACGATCTCATGTATAATCTCAATGTTGGCTCTGGCAAGCTTACGCCGTGTACCAGCGCTCACATCAATAAAGAAAAAGCATACGCTCTGGTAGAGTTTCGGTCGACCGAAGAAGCGACGTGCGCGATGGCTTTCGATGGGTCGATTTATAACGATTCAGCCCTGCAGATTCGACGGCCGAAAGATTATATCATTCCAGAAGCTAGGGAAACAGATTCGACAGCGACAAAAAGAGAGGATGGCGTTGTTGATGGTCAGGTACCGGACTCGCCAAACAAGATCATCGTGCGTGGTCTGCCTGTAGAACTCACAGATGATCAGTGCATTGAGCTTCTGAAGTCCTTCGGAGACTTGAAATCATTCATGCTCATAAAGGATGTATCGACCGAAATGTCAAAAGGCTTTGCATTCTGCGAATTCCTCGACGACACTATCACTGATATCGCCTGTGAAGGTCTTCATGGTATGGAATTGGGTGAATCCACCTTATCTGTCACGCGTGCATCGATCGGTGCAGCTCAATCAGCTCCTGAAGGCACCGGGCTGCAAGCCATATCCGCTCTGGCAGAGTCCTCGAAGGATTTGCAAGCCTCGAACGTGTTGGTGCTTTTCAATCTGGTGACTGCGGAAGAACTCAATGATGCAACAGAATACGCTGAAATATGCGAGGACGTGAAGGATGAATGCTCGAAATTCGGAAATGTCATAGACATTAAGGTGCCGCGACCGCTTGGTGGCTCAAAGGTCAATCCTGGGGTGGGCAAGGTCTTTGTAAGGTTTGACGGAGTAGAGAGTTGCAAGAAAGCACTGACCACCTTGGCCGGAAGGAAATTTGCTGATAGAACTGTCCTCACTAGTTATTACCCCGAGGAAAACTATGAGGTGGACGCATTTTGAAGGGACGGTAGCTATAGTACCAACTAAAAAGTAAATGTACAACACAATCGCTGCATCTCACAAGTCCTTGGCGATGCATGATGCGAAAGTCCCTTAGTGGTCCCTTTGAGATTCCGGACAAAAACGTCACTACTGATAACGAAGGCTTCGACACCGCGATGACTCATTCACAAAAGACTGGTACTACTGGCCTATCTCCTGTTGGTGGCCCTTCTTCATGATTGGCAGTATGATATCACAAATAGAGTCCGAATCACCTTCTGAATGGCATTCTAGACAATACCGGACTGTGCCACTGCCAAATTTACTGCTACGCCCAAGCTACGTTTGTCTGTCAGGTGCCAGATAGTGTTGATGTACTGATGACAAAGCTACATTCATGCATCCAGCTTACGAACATATGTACATGCATATGGCATGTAATTAGTTATTGTGGAAATGCAGACCAGCTGCTGCAGTATATACCGTATAACGCACCCCACAATACGAGCAGTTACTGGCTCCACAATCAGGATTCCTGCACGGGCGGTTCCCAAAGTCTAATCGCATATGTGGCTGATTCTGGTACTGCAGGTACCTCCAGGTATTCAAGCTTCATCTACACTACACTAACTATAATAGGGACGGTAAACACCATTGATTGAGACGTCCAAGTCAAACACTGCATTGGTTGCATGAAGAGCATACAATGGTGTGCAGCTTTCATTGCCTTGTCTATCGGCACTCCTGGTGTAGCAGCTCTTCAGCAAGATGTAAGCGGCCCAATAATTCTGCTTGACCAATACTAAATCAAGTAGTTACTGGCGCGACCTTACTACAGCATACAATTCTCCAATGAACGCATCTCTAGCAAGGAAGCGACGATCCTGCGTGAAGAAACACAAGCTGCCATAAAGTACAAAATCTTGAGCGATGCGAAAGATCAATATCTGTGCGCTGTACCAAATATGACCATCGTAAGGGAGAAATTCACGCCTGAGGAGCGTTCGCGGCTCGCTGAAAGGAGGAAAGAGGAGTCTTCTAGGGCTACACTCCGTGGTAAGGAGCTAATTAGTGGACTCGGTGCCGGTTGTCTGTACTGGATGTCCGGATGGTGGACCTATAAGTTCTGTTACAACGAGGGCATCACACAATTCCATCCTTTACCGCCCGTGCCAGGAACACCAAATTGGCCTCCGAAAGAGGATCCCAATGCTGGTATCTATAGTCTTGGCACACGTACTCCGGTGACTCCATCTGCCACTCAGGACAAGATCATCGAGAGTGATGCAACGTTCTTGAATAGTGGCGAATCAAAATCGTTGGTCATTTCATACGAGAAAGGCACATATTGCCCAGTCATTGGAGCCGAACGTCGTACAGAAGTTCACTTTCAGTGCTCGCCTGCTACAAATGATCGCATTGCCTATGTGAAAGAAGTCTCTAGTTGTCAATACCTTTTGATCGTTCAGACTGCACGACTGTGTCATGATGTTGCATTTCAGGACTCTGTGAAGGAGCCAAGCAACACAATCTTGTGCTCCATCATTAGTGATGAGAAAGCTCTACCTAGCCTACTAGATCAAGCAGTTACGAGTGACGACAAACAGACAGCTGAGGAAAATGCACAACCGGACATAGGCAGCTCTGACTCCGAGCGGCAGAGTCCTCCAAAACCTGAGTCAGAATTCGAGCCTAGCTTGTCGCACTTGTCATTTGGAAGTGTGCCGGATGAGCTTGCAAAGCTCGTACAAGATGAAACGAAAGGTGACACAGCAGCTCGAGATGTAACTCATGAAGGGTTAAGCGAGACAGGCAAAGCGGCAGGACTCGGCGAAGAACGGCTCTCGACTGCCGACGAGCTTGCTTCCGACATTGCGGCTCAATTGGAGGATGGGACGATGCTGGTCAATGGCAAGTCAATCTTTGACAAGAAGAATGAGAATGTCGAGTTTGACGTCGAGTTACAGGACGAAAACGGCGAGTTGCTGGGCAGTGTCGTGATGAAGGTTGTCGATGGGCAAGTTGTCATCGAAATGGACGAGGACCTCGTTGCAGACCAGAAGCAGCAAGAGTCCGTGGACAATCAGAATGAACGGGCAAGAGATAACATGCCAGCTCATGTGCAGGCGACCTTTGACCGCTTCATAGGCAGGGACGAATTGTAATGTATACCAAAATTGCATGTTAAAATCTTGCTTGGCACAGCCTTCAATCCGACGCGACAATAGTCGTTGACTTTGATGTCATTGATCTGACATGCTGCACGATGTGTAGCTATGGGTCCATGTGTGGGTGCTGACTTGTGTATCGAGTATGAGTACTAACTATAGGTAGGTAGTTCCGAGTCCTGCAGCTGCAGGTATAGTGGCAGCCAGGCCCGAAAAAAAGGTTCACCAGAAAGACGCAGCCACCCGGCAGCTACCAGAATCGTGGGCGCGCATCTCGATTGCACTTGCTGAGCACACCGGTATCCTTCAATGCTTATGAGTCATTACATATCAATGAATGCAGCTAAGTCTGAATTCCTGGAGGAGTCCCAAGAGATGTCTCCTGGCTAAGTCGTGAAGTGTGATCTGCCCGCGAGCGCTACATTGGCATTTCCGCGTACTGGTGTGGGAATGTGTGGAAGTTCGTCCAGGCGGAAAACAGTTGGAGGAGGCATAGGCCATGCCTTGACCTCGCTGGCTCTCGACGATGTTGAAGAATCTCCGATCACTACTCCTTCAGAGGACGAGGAGGAAACGACAAAGAAAGTTCGAGCGGACGATTTGTTTTATGGTCAGGGGCTCATTTCCAGCTCGTTCACGGTAACTTATCATGCTAGACTACCATACCGAAAGGCATTATCTTGATGAAGCACAAAAAAGTGTAGTGCATGCATCCCCATCACTCTCTGCTTACAGCGGTTCTTTTCATGTGCCGTCTGGGTTCTCCATCACTCAGCATGACCAATCGTCACCCGTCTCTAGAGGGCAAAATGGTTCAATGGTTGCAAGCTCGCAGACGAAAAAAGCTCCAAACGAGACCGAGACTGGATCTATGGAGATGTCCACGGACATGGCTGTTAGCTTTCCCTCGATCATGAGGTTGTCGACCGAGAATGAAGCTTTAGAAGACGATGTACTCGTGCCTGAATTGCTCAACATTTACGCTTCATTACGCAAATGTATCGAACTACGGCACAAATACCTGGCAGCTTCTCTCCAACGTGAAGGAGATAATCCCAAGGACGACGTCTCGACATGGAAGATCTATCCACCACATCCTCCACCGGCATGGCAACCAGCGTCAATCAATGGAGTACCACAACCATTTGTCAAACCAGTTGTTGAAGGTCAGCCTGGACACAACTTTAATTTCGAGGACTGTGACATTCCAGGCTGTGACAATCTGAACTTTGATATTAGTCCTGAAGGAGTCTATCAAGTCTTGGACGAGCATGGTCATGTTCTTGTGGATATACCAAGTCTGAAAGATTACTACCTTGATCTGGAAGCCATTCTCGATGCTAGTTCTGAGGGTCCTGCTAAGTCCTTCGCCTTCAGACGACTACAATATCTCGAAGTCAAGTGGAATAGCTACACTCTCTTGAGTGAGTTTCAGGAATTGGCTGACACAAAGAGAGTGCCTCACAGGGACTTTTACAACGTCAGAAAAGTTGATACTCATGTGCATCACTCGGCATGCATGAATCAGAAACACTTGCTGCGCTTCATCAAATCAAAATTGAAGAAGACGCCCGATGAGACGGTCATATTTCGAGACGGCAAATTTCTTACCCTTGCGGAGGTCTTCCAATCACTAAATCTCACAGCGTATGATTTGAGCATTGACACTCTTGACATGCACGCTCACAAGGACTCTTTTCATCGATTCGACAAATTCAATCTCAAGTACAACCCGATTGGCGAATCTCGCTTACGAACAGTGTTCCTAAAGACGGACAACGACATTTCAGGACGTTATTTAGCTGACATCACCCGAGAGGTGTTTGCTGATCTCGAGCAATCAAAGTATCAGATGGCTGAGTACCGGATTTCAATCTACGGCAGAGATGAGAAAGAATGGGACAAATTGGCAGCCTGGATCATCGATCACAAACTTTTTTCGACCAATGTTCGCTGGCTTATACAGATACCAAGGTTGTACAATTTGTACAAGGAGACCAAGATTGTCGATAACTTTTCCGATGTGATACGCAACATCTTTAAGCCACTCTTCGAAGTTACGCGAGACCCTGCAACACATCCGAAATTGCATGTCTTCCTCCAAAGAGTTATTGGGTTCGATTCTGTTGACGATGAAAGTAAGGTCGAGCGCCGCCTGTATAGGAAGTTTCCTTTGCCACGATACTGGGACACTCGGCAGAACCCTCCTTACAGTTATTGGATCTACTACATGTATGCAAACATGGCATCCCTGAATGCATGGCGTGCACGTCGGAAATTCAATACCTTCGTGCTTCGTCCCCACTGTGGCGAAGCTGGTGATACAGACCATTTGGCATCGACTTTTCTCACCTCCCACTCCATCTCGCACGGTATTCAGCTCAGAAAGACCCCGTTCCTGCAATATCTATTCTATCTAGACCAGATCGGCATTGCCATGTCACCTTTGTCGAACAATGCATTGTTCCTGGCCTACGACAAGAATCCATTCCAATCCTTCTTCAAGAAGGGTTTGAATGTCTCTCTCTCCACGGATGATCCCCTCATGTTCCACTTCACCAAAGAACCTCTAATCGAGGAATACTCAATTGCCACACAGATTTATCGACTGTCTTCAATTGATACTTGCGAACTGGCTAAAAATAGTGTGATACAGAGCGGCTTCGAATTAGAAGTCAAGAAGCGTTGGCTTGGAGAGGATCTACGAACGATTGCAAAGACGAATGTGCCTCTTCGTAGGACACGCTTCAGAGAACAGAGTCTCAATGAGGAGTTGCGACTAATGTACAAACACGAGTAAAACATAGATCAATTCACTACCATTTCTCTGACGCACCGAACATGCCGGGGTAGACAACAGTGATGGCTCGTCATGAAGGAGTTGCACGGACCTCGGACCGTCAGAACGACTTGGGACGGAACTTCACGATAATGATCGTCACATTGCATTCATGGAGACTCAACCGTATGCAGGCATTGCGCCCGCATTTGCGCTCGGTGCTTCAAAGTTGCTGACAATTTTCACGCGGGTGCAGCGGATCTCATTATGTGGGGATCCCAGTCGCTGTGAGGAAGCGGCGACCAAATCTGCTCAATGGAGTCCACCATCGCCTACACATTCACATCCTCCCACGTAGCCACCGCCCAGATGTCAATGGAGTTCCGTCCAGTAGCAGGCCGCAACGACCAGGCTTGCGAGGAAGAAACCGCCAATGAAAGTCGTTCGCATCGTGGTTCTAGTTCCGGCGGGGTGTCTGTGTGTGTGTCTGTCGCAGGCTGAAAGGAGAGTCCGGCCGGGGTCGTGGAGGGCAGCAGGATAATGCACAAAGGAAATCCTTGAAATCGCGATGTCGCCGCTGGACACAAAAAGCCACGATCATCCTCCGTGATTTTGAAGGGTGCCTCTTGCAGCTGCCGTGCCTTTGCCGGACAGGTTCCCGATTCTTTCCCTTCCAGGCTACTTCAGTCGCTCATTTATCTATCCGGCGTGAGTAGCTATCAAAGACAATCTGGATCTTGGATCACATCTACATATCTACAGTGCGATATCATCTTTTCTTCCAACCTCTTATTCAGCTACCTCTGTCATTTCGGTGGCAGATACAGACGACCGAAACTACTTTTTGCATAACTCTGTGCGCACTTTCACAGCTGTCATTCCTCCAACAGCATGAGTCACGATCTGCCATACTCGCATGCTGCATTGGACAAACATCAACTCCTCACTGAAGTGCCAGCGCACTTTTCTTATGCCGCCATGGGTCCTGATGGTTTGGCAATGACTAATATGACCCACGATTCAGAACTTTCGAGATTCCACGAACGCCGGGAATTACACCAAACGGCTCGATCTGCGATGGGTTCCCCTCACACAAACAGCATCTGCCAACAGGAACTTAATTCATCTCGCACAGCATCGCCCTCACGCCCTCCATCTCGTGCTACAACACCTCGATCGCGCACAAAAACAAAGAAGGTCGAGCCTGATGCCAACTTTGTCAAGCGACCACTCAATTCCTTCATGCTCTACCGAAAGGACAACCAACATAACATACCCACGAACAACCATCAATCTATCTCGCGCATCATTGGGGACATGTGGAGGAAAGAGACGGCAGAGACCAAGAACTTTTACGATGTTCGGGCCAAGGAAGAACGTGAAAAGCATCTCTTGCAACACCCTGGATACAAATTCCAGCCAAAGAAGAAGAAGAAGGAAACAAAAGCCGTACGCCCGGAACTCAGCAGCCGTCAGAGTACGACGAGTGTCTACAGCAACGATCTCGATCAGTCCTCGGTGGTCTATGACCAGCCTGACTTTCATCGAGCGCCACTGGAGACAACGGAGCAGCACTTTCACTTTCCCATGCCAAGGCACGAGTCTCAGGCAGGCTCGCCGGCGAGAAGTACCTCATACTTTGCTCAAAGCACGCATCCCCTTCAGCAGGATGAACACTATCCGAGCTCGGGAATGCACCATCACAAGTTGCCTTCACATTACGCTCACTACGCCGAACAGCCTCAGTTCCACCATGCCCAGCTGCCAACAGGATACCACGACAGGCAGGACGCCGGGGTCATGCTCAGAGATCCACAAGACTGGAACGTCTTGTCGAATCAATATCACTCTGCGGCCTCTGCTGCGCTGTATCCACAACAACAAGGCCAAGAAATAGCTCCTCCCGAACCCGAATGCCCATGGCCAGAATCGTACAGTCTGCTGGACTACAACATGCCCGCGACTTTCGGTCAATGGGAAGACATGCGCATGGCGGACATGCCAATCTTCCAAGAAGCCCTACAGACGGACTTTACGTATCCGCTCATCGAACAAGAATTGGGATACCCCCTGGTCGATCCTGGCGACGAGTTAGACTTTATCCCGAATCACATGAAGCACAACAACGACATGTCGTCGTCCTCCTTCTTCGTGACGGGGGAATTAAAGGACACTTGGGAGATTGAGCATGTCGATCCACAATCCTATCCGGCATAAGCGCCGCACGGACCTGTGAGCGCTTGTCCGCATCGTGGGAAAGGGTTCTTCCCCGCTACTTTGTAGATAGACTCAAAAAATCGGAGGCGTAATTTTTGGCATTGTCAGCATAGCGATGATCGATTTGAAGTTTTCTCAACTTCAGAGAGAGGAAGCGAACATTCAAGCCCCGTATAGCAAGAGCCAAGGAGCACGAGGAACTCATCTATTGCAATAAATAAACAAACATAAGAGAAGCAAGACTTAATCATGACGTCTGCATCGCTAAAAGCTTTTTGTGATTTATATTGCTGAATGAAGTTCGGACAGTCGAGATTTGTATTTGCTTCAACTATACAGCTACCGGTACATACTCCAATCGTAGGTACGGTATATGCTTGAGACACAGGCCGCGGCTGTCAGAGTGACTAAAGAAAGGCGTTTCTCCTGCAGATCTGCATTGGACCACATAATATGCCAACACTAGAAACACGTTGTCCCTCGGCTTTTTCTCTCGTATCATGATTCGTTCTCATGGACAGATCGACACGCGTGCGAAGAGACCATTATTTCTCACGATGTCCTCCTGACATGGGAGCGAAGACGATGACAGAATTGGTGCTCATTCTTCCCTTCTAACATCCATGGCCATACATTTCTTGTCATACAACTGCTGGCAATGGCAAGGGTGGGGGTCCCTCCCTCCCCCGTGGGAACGAAGCCGGGTGAACTGCGGCAGTTGTACAAGGAATCTCAAGGGTTGCGAAACGATTGACGTCCTCCATACCGCGACGTGATGGTCCACATATTCCAAACCTTACCCAATCCCTCCGTCATTCACTTGCCGGCGGCGGATGTCAGCAAGCGCGCAGCTGGCCCGTCGTTCTGCAGCAGCAAAAGTCGTTCACCTGGGCACGTATGCGACCGGCCGGTCTTTTAGCCTCACAAAAGTGGAGAACTCCGCAAGGCGCTTTTGTGGTGTTGCTTGCGACGAGGGCTTTTTCTTTCGGTGGGTTGTTCGCAAGGCAAATGGTTGGCGGGCGAGAGCCACTGACAGCTGCCAAAAGGAAAAGAACGACTTTTTGAAATCTCTATTTTTCCTGTGCCTGTCCGTTTCGTTTCCCATTTGTTCCTTGCCTTGGCAGCGACACCTGGCTAGATGTTGGCGGTGTCAGGGACCGCGGAGATGTTTCCGAGAAGAAACGTTCCTCGCGGTAGTAGACCGACTTTTGCGTACGGGGAGTGTCATCCACATGAGCCACCTTTTTCACGATGTGGTTAAGTCCGACTTGTATGCATATGCGAGGCCATCTTCTCCTCGTTCTGCTGACCCATCATGAGATTTCTCATTCTATAAAGCCACACAAGAATGCAGTGACTCACAGTTGCTGCACCAATATCAAGAAAGCAAAAGTCCGTGCTGGTAATCTGGCATACCGTCGCTTGCGCGAGCTTTAGCTTTATGGAGGGCGCACTTGGTGAAATCAATCAAGCAGGAAAACCCGTGTACTGATCATACATGAGTCTAATGTCCGTCCATCGTACGCACCGTAGCAGAGCGGCTGACAAGGCACTTGCTTGAAAGTACGATTCGGCGGCTGCGTGGCTAGACGCTTGCTGTGTGCAACTTTCAAGGTTCTGTCTAGTCATGCAAGCCTCCACAGGTACTTCTGGCTGCAGATTCTGTAAGGTACAACTGCCGGTTGTGGTTCGGCATATACTGTCATGTAGCCAAAGCCGATTGGGATTCGCAATCTTGTCAGCTGCAGACGCCTTCTATCTGACTGCTTCGGAGGTGGTGCTGCATCCTCCAGGAATTCGTGGGCGCCTAGGAAACACATTATGAACCATCGATGCCACGAACGATGACGACGATGTCGATCTGGAGCAGCTTTAATTGGCAGCTCGGGCTTGTTGTACTCAAAACAAGCAGTCGGAGGCTCCGGTATCCCTTTTTGGCGATGGTCGTTTCTCTTGTTCTCTTTGTTCCCATCTCGGTCTTCTCCGAAGGACATTGACCGGCCTTCCTATTGCAGAAGGTGCGGCCAGAGATGCCTCGTAGCTTCGAGTTCGAGCTTGACTTTCTGTGCATCACCAAAGATGAGATTCGTGTAGCGAACGAACCCAGCTCGTCCCCACCCTCCACGCGAGCAGCACCCAGACAATTGGATTCAGAGGACTATTCTGCGGAGCAAAATACGGACAAAGCAAACAACATACCTTGTTCTCACTGCACCGGAGACCAAATTGGGCTAAATCGGCCCTTCTCTCGGGCACGGACCTCGCCTGTTCTTGCGCGTGGCAGCGTGAAGTGTGAGATCCATCGCTTGGGATATCTCCTTCTCATTCTCTTCCCCAAGTAGTGGCTATACAATTAAAATGCTGGCTTCATAAGCCGTGTATGTCATACCGAGACAAAAATTTCATTGACCAAGTATTGCCCTACAGGAGAATAGGCTGATAGATCTTTCCGATATTTTCACACGATGGTCCCTTGGTCGTGAAGCGAAGATGCAAGGATGGGCCTTTGTTGCTGGGAAGGAATTAAAGCACCACCACCCACGAGTTCAGAAGCCCGACTCGCGTAATATCAGAGCCAGATTATCCTTGACTATGTAGCATCTTGTTGGCGAGCTCGCTAGCTAGCTCGAATGCTACACTGCTCGAGATGCCAGCTGGAATTGAATCTAAGTGTACCAGTACCATCGATCAAGCAAGATTCAAGCAAGACACTACCGGATCTGCCGTGCATCTGACGATCGTGCGACCACAAGCACGATCCACTGCAGCGGATTGTCCTGAAAAGGTTGTCTGACTTGATTACAGCTTGCTGCAGCCTAGACCAGCTGTTGTAAGTCTGGTGCATCGATCTGAGCTGGCCCTGGAGCTCTTTCTTGGTGTTCAGAGCGGTTCATGCGCTCGGCAGCAAATTCCCGGCGAGCAGCGTCAATGCAAGCACTTGCCCGTTCACGCAAGCCCTGGAGAGGTTCGATTGCTTCTCCACAGAAAGCCCGAGAACTTGCGCAACATGGGAAATGCTTGCCTGCCCGCCATTGTACCTAACCAGTGGACTCCATGGTGCATGACGTGAGGACTGTGTCCTTGGCCTTGCTCTTGGCCTCGAGACAATCGCTTTGTACTTTGCGCACTGTTGATCTGCTATTACTTATCAGTCTGCACGATCCCCTCGATCATGGTATCATGTTGTCCTTGATTCGTGCGGTCTCGCCAGCTGGCTCACCTTGACCTTGGCTGGTCGAGATTATAAATCTCAGCGGGTGGTACAGTGCTTGCAGATGGACCGCGCTGTCGGTGCTCGGGCACTAAAGCGTTTGCTCGTCAGCTTTCTGCTGTGCTTTCTGACCCTCAGTGTCCTCTACTCGGCTCGCGATCGCATCAGCTCGATGGGATATTCAGATCTAGTCCTCGGTGTGCCAGAGACAAGAAATGTCACCTCTAGCAAAGTCGAGACCGAGCCAGTGGTCGTCGACCTGCCAGATCGACTCGAGTTTCTCAAGACTGTCAATGTCAAGACGTGCGCTGAACGGAGAAAGTATTATAAAGCGCTGGTCGACGCCACGACTGGCTCTCGCAACCTGAGAATTGACAGCGACAACAACCTCGTCGATTTACCCTACACCTTGTGCAAAGGACAAAAGTTGAGCTCGGAAACTTGTTGGAGGGCGAGCGAGCGTCTTGCGCCGGTGAAGCATGAAATTGACAGTGCTGTCAACCAATGCAATGCCTTGACGCAGGCCTCGAATCGAACGACAATAGTCCTGAGGCTCGAATCCGACAACTTGTTCACAGACGACGCTATCCACAATCTGCGGGCAATCATACTTGAGATTGGGTGGTACTTTAGCATTGATGTCAACATCTTGCAGATTCGAGGAGAAGAGTACAACGAGGACAAAGTGCCAATTGAGTTCAGGAAATTCCTGACCAATTATCGTGCCGACGAAGTCTTTGACGGATATCCAGAAATTACGCATGCAAAGGACAAGATGGATCGACCCGGGCTGAACTACGCCATTGACGATGGGTCGCGATACTCTACAACCTTTTACCAATTTCCGCAGACGTGGTGGTTCGAACAGAGAAAGGAGTACGCATTCTCATACTTTATCGATTCGCACGTTCGGCACACGGGTACGTACAACAATCTATTTAAATCCATTTTTCAGATGGTGCCTCGCAACGCGGATCTTGTGGCACTGGATCCAGTGCAACTCACGAGACCATCTGTGCTCTGGACTGCAGAGGAAGCAGCGAGACCCGAATCGTACTTCAAGGGCAGTTTTGTATTGCATGGCATATCTCGTAAGCTATCCAGGATGATGAACGAGAGTCTCATGGGAGGCTTGAATGCACCACACGACGGCTTCCTGCCCGCCGTGGCCGTGAAGAACGATGCCAAGATTGTCATGTTTGCGCACCCGGTGATGAAGCGAAAGGACGCCCTGATCTTTCCTACCTACACCGTGCCAGAGGAAAAGACCTGGCCGATACATAATCTCCATGCCTCGGATTCAGTCGTTGGCGACCAGCAGGTATGGCAGCATGGAGGAACTTATGCTGTGGAAGCCACTAGGTATGTCCCCGATGCAAAAACGCACGCCTGGATAGACAAGATGTATCAAACCTGGATCGAGAAGCCGGAACAATGTCTACCCGGGCTCTTGGTCTATCCGGTATCCGGACGATGAGTAGACACACTTGGGCAGAAGCACGCAACCAATATCTCTTGCCCATATGTACAATTATTTGGCACTATATACAGTCCTACGTGGTATGCTCACGGACTTTATTGGACTTTCTTGGAAAGATCTCCTCGCCCGGCTTATCCATGGCGGACTGGAGCTGCTGAACACCATCGAACCACCCAGCAGGATATTTGACAAATGGTTTCCAGGCTTGGACGCTTTGTCTTCTCGGCAATTTGCTCATGGCTGTCGGAAAGTGTTTCAGGGCAACAAATTTCCAGGTGTTTTCGAAAGAATTGTACGTCTCTCGTGTGTGATGATACGAAAAGTCGACATTGCGAGTGACGTACTCGGTCGGGGTCCTCTTCTGGTAATGTATGGCACTGCGAAAGTTGATTGTCATCTGAGTGACTTTCATGCTGAAGTTGTACATGTTTTGTGAGGCATCCTCATCAAGCATCTCCACGACTTGTGCACCCCGAACGCCTCCGACCGTCTGGAGCAAATGGGAGCTATTGGGCATGCCACCAAACCCTGCAGACTTGATTCCGTGGACGTCTTGATAGTACATGGACACCTGCGCACAAGTCGATGCACATTTGCCATTGCTTATCAGCATCATGTTCTTCGGCGCAAACAGATTCGTTCGTGGAAAGGTCGCATTGCCAATGATGGGCCAAGCTCGGTGATCAATGAGATTGTCCACGCTCAGTTGCGTGTACGAGTAATTGCCCCCATTGATGCTATACGTCCTGTTGTTTGAGGCGAAGAGGTCTGCATAGGACCGGTAGCGTTGTCCATCGGCTGCACAGAAGCCTCCAGGATAATCGGAGCCATCGACGAATGAGCGCATTTCCGGGTTTGTCCTCAACACACTGCCGAATCCTGGATACGTCGTGGGAAACAGGGACAACATCGCTAGTGAACCTAGTTCTGTTTGACCGCCATTGTTGCCAGACACGTCCATCAGTAGTGTCTCGACTCCACGGCGTTTTAATTCTTGGAGTCCTTTCGCCATCTCCCGAGCATACCGATCATGATACCGGTCACCCTTCTTCGTACCGTTTGCTACTTTTTCCTCGTCATCGTCGGAAAAGTTGGTGTAGTACAGAACCCCGACAGTGGTGTCTCGGAAATGGTATATCTGAAATCCAGAATCGACATTGGCAAGCAACTCGAGTTGACTCTGTGGACCAGGTAGTGAGCTGTTTGCAGAGGCCAGCACGGTGCCGTTATCGCTGTGCACACGATCATGCTTCTCATTCAAAATCGTGGCGGCACCGGAAGGTGCGTCCTTGACTAGATCATATTCCTGGTCCCAGCGATACCGTCTTCTCTTGCTCTCCCGATGGACAGAGTCGAGTTCGACTGCCTGAGCGCGACTTTGTGCCGAAGTACTGTTTCTCAGCGCTGATAACAACTGGGTCGAGTTTCCAGCCAGGCAGACATATTCGGTGTAGTATTTCTGGAATTGTATCACTTCCTTCACTTTCGAGTAATCACTGTCAACAGTTCCCAGCCATGGCAACACGACATCTTTCTGGGTACCATTTGTGAAAAGCACAGAGATGTCAAGGTTGTCTTTATCGATGAACGCTCTTGCCAGAGAGGTCAGGGCCACGCCGTATCCCAGGCGTGGTGTAGGATGACCTCGCAAATTGACAAATAGTTGGTTCCAACGAGTCTGCGGATCAAGATTGCCAAAGAGAATGTCGTTGTCAACCACAAGGTTTCTGAGATACAACTCGACCTCTTGTCCATCAATTGTCAGGACCTCAGCACCAGCGAGCGATTTTTGCAAGTCGAATTGTTCAGTCTTGTTGATTTTCCTGTCAAACAAGAATTGGTCGTAATCCGGGTGTACGAACACTTTCGGAGGACTGTCAGTGTCCTGCTTGAAGTACGACAGGGGCAGGAAAGCATCGTAGAAGATGCGTCCGGAGCAGTCTGCGGCGAGCACGGTGTGTCCATCATACAGGCTATTGATGAACCCAGTAACTTTTCGTGTAAAGTCCGGCAGCGATTTGTATTGGTCCAGGGTATCGCGAAAGTTCTGCAGTCCCGAGCGAATATCTACGTGCAGCGGCAACTGCGCATTGTGACTGTCAGTGGCATATCCTTCGTAGGAATAAATGTCGAGCATATCGATCATGCCCTTGAGGAGGTCTTCGGCAGCAGTCTTGTTCATTGCAATCTCAGACATGCAGGCATTGATCTCTGATGGTCTGACGAACGACTCTGGGAATTGAGAACTGTTGTATGCGGCCACGGCTCGACACGGATCCGATGCATCACTGGGAGTGGTCAGTCATCTCGTACTTTTGACGCACTCGCATGGGGAACAAAGACTCACGAGATTGGCATCGTCGTTGCAACAGCAGTGGCAGCAGCAGCAGCGATGACTTGCACTCGAATCAACCAGAACATTGCCGGCAATACATGTCGTGCCATATTCGCACCAATCGACATACACTCTATTGAAAGGTAGGAAACACGAAAATTTCAAAGACGGCGCAAGAGGGCTCATATACATTCTAGCCCGGATCCAGTGCTCGACACTTCTCGTCTCATGGGTCCAACATCCTCTGCATAACCAGTAGGGGCGACTCCGGACAACCTTAAAACGTATATGGCATGATCAAGTCGACCTTTTTCGGACACGATGAAACATCTGTTCGAGGAGTTTTAGAATCGTTAGAAGAGACGAATCATCACATGCTTCTGATCTGGTGAATACCGATTCTTTGGTAATTATGCACCGACAAGTCTCCTTCTGACTTGGGTGTTTCTTGTCATGCCTGATCTGATCATCGTCCAGCGTAGTTTTTTCTTGCATGACTGCTACTTGGAAGATAGACAGTTTCACTGTCACCTGCAGCAACGCAACGCAACGCAACGCTGGCAATGATAAATAGGAATGGATCAGCTCCATAGGACAGTTCTTATGAACAACTACTCACTAACAATCGCACTTGCAATGAAGGATTGATATCACGACGACTGCCGGTCGAAGCCCATGATTTTCGTGGCTGTCAGCTATCGTATGAAGGGCCAATCACATCTCTCGAAACCACTGATTCGCTTGAATGTCTTATCTATGTGGGTTTTGCTCCCCGTGGCGCAAGTGGCCAATCAGACGACCGGGTTATTCCACAAATCAGCATACCTTATCTATAGAAACTGTCCTGTTTTCTATGTATAAGGGTTCCCTGCGTCCACTTGAACCACGATTGAGCAATAGAAGGGGATCGCGTTCTGCATGACCTTGGGCAAGACGATCGTATCGATGCCGATGTCCGAGGGCGACAAAGCTCTACATGCGTGGGAAGCACGAGAGGATTCGCCGCTGTTGATCAAAAAGTCGAGAGAAACGGCCTCGATCGTATCGATTGAGCAGGGCGAGATCTCGATGGAGGAGGAAGAGGAGGAATTCAAAAATGGCGAGCGACTGATGTATGCGGATTACACCACCATCGACTGGTTACGGGACCTGGTCAAAGACAGTACGCGGGCACGGCGGATTCGACTCCATGCGCGACACAGTCTGCGATTTCGCGCGTTGAGTTACTGGGATGCGTGTTGTGGGTGGGTCGCGGCTGGACTTATTGGCATCTTCACTGCGATTGCGGCGAGTCTCGTGGACGTCGTGGTTGCGACAGTCTTCGACTGGAAGGAAGGGTACTGTGCGGGTTCGTGGTACTCTGATCGCGACAATTGTCGTATCAAGAGTCACTCGACCTGGGTGCCCTGGACAGAGGCTGTTGGTGGCGGCACGGAGTATGGGACCGGGTTCTTGGTGTATGCCATCGTAGCCGCACTCCTCGCGCTTTCAGCAGCACTCGTGACGCTGACCACGGCACATCAGTTGCCGAGTGCTGTAAAGGGCGAGTCCAAGAAGATTTACACTGCCGCCGGCAGCGGCATCCCTGAAATCAAGACCATCCTGTGTGGATTCGTCATCAAGGGGTTCCTGTCGATGAAAACGCTCATCGTCAAGTGCATCGGATGTGTCGGCGCAACAGGTTCAGGAATGTGTCTTGCAAAAGAAGGACCTTTCGTGCACTTGTCCGCCTGCGTGTCCTGGCAGATTGGGGGACTCTTCGAGAAATACTGCAACAACGAACGCAAGAGACGGGAACTCTTGGCCGCTGGCACAGCAGCAGGTCTGTCTGTCGCCTTTGGCGCGCCTATTGGTGGTGTCTTATTCGCCATGGAAGAGATCTCGTCCTTCTTCCCTCCCCGAGTCTTGTGGAGATCATTCTTTTGTAGCCTTTTGGCCGCCACGACACTGCGCATGCTCAATCCGTCCGGAACGGGCAGATTAACCATGTTTCAGATCGATTACGATGCCGAGGGCTCCTGGGAAGCTCAGGAACTTCTGGTGTTCGCCGGTCTTGGCGTTGCTGGTGGTGTCTTTGGTGGAATATTTTGCCGCATGAATTTCATCTGGGCCAAATGGTTCAGAAGTTTCAAGCTGATCAAGCAATCGTCCGTCCTCGAAGTCTTCTTGATTGTCTCTGCCACCTCGTTGTTACAATATCCGAATGTGTATACCCGTGTAAGCGGCGATAAGCTCATTGGTGACATGCTGGACACCGAGAAGGAGCTCGAGCCGTGGATCTTGGCATCTGGGACACTCATCAAACTGGTTTTGACAACCATCACCTTTGGCATCAAAGTGCCTAGTGGGATTATCATTCCCTCTCTGGACGCTGGAGCCATGTTTGGGAGATTGGTGGCCTATATGTTTGAATCGCCTCGCGCAAATTCATTTGCCATCGTAGGCGCTGCGGCTTTCCTTGGTGGTGTTTCGCGTATGACCATCTCGCTCTGTGTCATTATGATCGAACTTACAGGCAGCCTTGAGTATGCCGTCCCCACTATGCTGGCTATACTGGTGAGCAAATGGGTGGCAGATGCCATTTCGAAAGAAGGCGTGTACGACCTAGCACAAAACATCATGGGCCATCCGTTCCTTCACATGGATGGCTTGGTCGTGGACGAAGACCTTACAGCGAGGGATCTATGCCCACCATTCAAAACTATGGAAGAAATCACTGTAGAAGTCGATTCGAATGGAAACGTGCCAATTGATGTACTGCGGGGAAAGCTCATGCTGCTCCTTAGACGTGGACTACTAGATGCAGGACTGGTCTTGACCACCGATGGAGTTCTCAAAGGTTACATTGCCGAGGCTGAAGTATCGCAATGCTTGTCAGTGATACCAAGTACATTTGTCGGCGGGGTCAGGATTCTTTCGACACCGGCTAGCAATTCTACCGCAGCATTCGACATTTCGAAATATGTGGATATTACTCCGATGCGGGTTCATCAGGATACTCCGATCGAAATTGTACACGAGATGTTTGCCAAATTGGGACTCCGGGTGCTTTGTGTCGTTCATGAAGGAAAATTGCTGGGCGTGATCATAAAAAAGAGGTTGTTACAGTTCTTGCAGCACTGAATAACTACATTCATGCAGCGGCGATATATATCCAGCGATAGCATGTCAATTGATATTTGAAGACTCTTGCACATTGTACTTGATGACACGTGTTCCACGACTGATTCATGATGATTGTGAAGCTGGTGCAAACTCCTCGATGACTGATCGTGGAGTTTTGTATGTACCTAGAGGACGATATTTGATGTCGTACCCGAATGCTGCTGGACCGCCGAGTGCCAGTCCTTCAGGGGTGCTAGTCCACCGGGGACTCGCCGTAATGCCAAGGACAATAACTCGCAAACCATATCGAAATTCCGATATTCCCAAGGCTTCGCCACTGTTCGCATCGAGCACACAGATCAGATCTGGGACTGTCGCGAGAATTATCCTCAGCCCTTCTGGACTCTCGTACTCGGCCAGAATGCTTTCATTCTTGTACGGGATACGAAGAAGCCCATTAGACTTTAGCGGTAGTGGTCGACCGTCTTGAGCTCCAACGGCACTGATCGTGATAGAGCCATAATTATGGCCTTTGTATAGCTTGTTCTCCACAGAAATGATCTTCCCACAGTAGAGCTTTTTCGCAGCTCCTGCCCCACCAACCTCGTCGATTATCCTCTCGGCGACATCACACAAGGAGCTAGTCTGTTGACAATTCTGTATGACACGTCCGATGCGCCACGCTAGACTGAGGGTATTTAGTACAGCGTAGTTCTGTACATCACAGCCTAACGCAGGCTTGCCGGCCATGCCGACACGAGAACCCATTTCGCTACAAGCTGCTCGTAAAGCGACATCCACTATCACATCGTCACTAGCTTTGGTCATGATCATGGCTCTTCCATTGCCAGAAGAGATTGCAGCTGGCGCCAGCTCTCCCTTTTTATGTACACACAATGTGGTTTGATAGTACGTCGGGAATGCTCGTCCCATCCTAGGAATTATCAGCCGAGTTCGAGAGAATCGATGTGACTCACCAGTCAGCATCAAGGCAAGGGATGTCAAGTCGTTTTGACGAGCCAACGAAGAAGGCCTGTAGTCCATTACCGCCTCCAATTTCGAGCCCCATTACCGCTGTATATGTGTTCAATTTCAGGAATTGCAGAAGCTCGATCGTAGCGTCGAAGAATTCGTCTGCGCTTGTACGCTCAACGGCAACAGCAGGACTGCCCATGTAGCCGCCGTATAGAACCACATCGGTCGCAGACAAGGAACTAGATTCCGCGATCCTGAAGATGTGTCCAGCACGAGACATGTTTCTCAATTGCAAATATTCTGCATACGGCGATCCACCACCTGTGAACGTCAGACATTAACCACATAGCAGAACGATAGCAGTTACCACCACATCCAAGGACATAGCATCCTAGTGCTAATAACTTCAGGTCCAGTTCGGACAAGATCCATTGCCGATCAGCATCAATATGTGGCCGATATCTGACAAGATCAATATGATTGCTCTCCATATCAGCAAGTAGTAATGGCGCAGCAACGCTCTGTAACACAGCTGTGGAGACAAAATCTGTGCGTAGTTCTTCGGCATTATAACCAATCATTGACGAAAGGTCGTCAATCATAAGATCGCCAACGCATTTCACGTAGACACGAACAGAATCGATACAGAATGGTATGGGAAGAACATTCACTTCCGTGACCGTGATTCGATTCGGATCGCCTCCGGCTTTGACACAGTTGTCCTTAGCATTGATAATCGCCACTGCGACGATATCAGATATTGCTCGCTGGCCAATGGTCTCCAGGCGATCCACTTGTCCAGAAGCTTTGGCAATCGCGGCACCTACAGCGTTGGCCACATCGTGGTAATCCGGTCGGATGACTTCGTTGGCGCCTTCTAGGATGATCGGAGCAATGATTGAGCCTCCTCCAACCAGTAAGACCGTGGTCATCTCCGGAGACGTCTTGATCCGCTCCACGAGGGATGAAAGTGTATCACTGATATGTTTACGCGTAGCGGAGACAAGCTTTGGATCAAGATGAGCTATGCGGGATTCGTCTCCGAGTTGCAACAGGCCTGAAGCCACAGCAATATCGCTCGTGGTCAGGATGTCTCCTCCGAATACTTTACTGAAGAGACACAACTCGTTACCAACTGAGTCGGGTCCAATCTGTATATTGCCATCTTGAGATGTACGCACTATTGACCCACCTCCCAGACCGATACTAATAAGGCTTGGCATAGAGCAATTGACCCGTACCCCAGCGAAGGTTGTGTGGGCAGCCGCCTCCCGGGGATAGCCGGTAGCAAGGAGTATCCCAGCGTCACAAGTAGTACCTCCGATATCAAGGACAATAACACTCTTATCGGCACAAATCCTCCTCGATAAGTAGGCAGCACCTCGCATTGAGTTAGTCGCTCCGGAGGAAAATGTCCGTATTGGTGCTGCGGCAGCCGATGTAGATGAGATCAGTGTGCCATCATTCTGTGTCAAGAATAGGGGACAGGTGATCTTTGTCCTATTGAGGACCACATTGTACTCTTGAATGGTCTGGCGAGCATATCCGAGGATTGAAGCATTGAGTATAGCCGCGTTTTCACGCTCGAGGATGCCTATTCCACCGATATCTCGAGAACAGACTACAACCGCACCAGGAAACTCAGCAAGAATGATTTTCTTCGCTTTCTGCTCCTGCTGAAAGTGAACATCGATTGGACTATAGACACCGGTGATCACAATCGTCTTCAAACCCAGGCTTCTGATGTGACTGGCTTCGTGGCGAAGCTCGAGTTCATTCAAGGCTGCGATTTCCGAACCATCAATGTTGCATCCTCCTTGACAGAAGGCGTGGTATCCATGCATAACTTTCGCTAGTGATGGAGGGAAATCACAGAACGGAGGAATGCCTCGAGTGTACGTCGAGGAGAGTCTCAAGACGGCGACGGAATCTGATATTTGAGTACAGCAAAATATGCACATTTCGAAAACATACCCAGCCGTCTCACATCTCTCTCCACAACAGCATTTAAGAAGTGCGTCGTGCCGATTGTCACCACTGCTACAGCATCAGGTTGGATACGACCACGTTCTAAGACATGACGGATGGCCGTCTCAATGCCATCGGTGACTTTCTTGGTTGTGAGAGTTTTGTGAAAAGACACTATTCCATGATCAGTGGAATTGTGCCTTGTGTCACAAAGCAAAACAGCATCAGTGTTTGTGCCACCGACATCAATTCCAATACGATATTGTATTTTCGGTACCTGGGTAGATTCCATGTGCTATGCTTCTCGTCAAGAACGAACTCGTAGATGTTCTGTACCCGTCTTTAGACGCTCGAAACTCAAGTAGGGATAGAAATTTTTGACATTTGAGTGTGACGGATCACTAAGACGCCTCGGAGAATTCTCTGTGTGTCGAAGCCTGCTGAATACGGAGAATATTGTACAGCCAATGAAGTCGGCGTCACACAACGGAAGACAAAATGTGTGACCGTGCGGAAGAGAGTTCCAAGTAGTTGAAAGTTCATGAGAGGTGCTACAATTTTATCACATGGAGCCTTGCTGAGCATCCGACGTTGTCTTGGATGACCTTCCTATATAGGAGAAGTTCGTCTTCGAGCGATAAGCTCTGGGTCCAAGGACCGCATCGCAGTGCCGCAGATCGATGACTAATAGAAGTTGTTTAGGCCGTGGACGAACCATGCGACTAGGATAGCAGATATGTCAAACTGGAGTAAAGGACAAAGAGACTCATGAAGATATGTACCGAAGATTCCCGCTAGTGCAGCATAAAGCCAAGAATCATGACATAGCAAACTCCTGCTTTCGTGTTTCGTACTCGGAGAAGTCAAGATAGCTTGTCAATCTCATCCGCGACGATGAAACCCGTTTAAGCCCCGTTGGCGTGGACACATGTAGCTCTATCTTTCCGATTTGTTTGTCAAACAACATCTTTGTTCTCCTGACAATGCGTATAGAAGTGCACAAGACGTGGCAGATAGTCCTGCGATAGCAAATCAAGCTCTCGGCATAGAATGCAGCGTAACGCCATAGCAAGTTCTCGTCATGAGCTCAAACACATCCAATCTCGTCGCGAAACAGCGCAAAGCTTACCATAAGCTTTCAGGAGTACTTTGTGTAGGCGATTACAATTGAGCATGGCATAGAGTGCCGCCTTAAGAGGTCAACAAGTGCCAAAAGGTGTTGGTCATGAGCGGCTGATCACTTAATTTTAGATTGGTTATTCTCCTTTGAGCCTTTATGTTTTCCTGTTTGTTGACGTCTCCCTGATAGTCCTGCGCACTTGCTGGCTAGACTGCCCTGGGGATCTTTTGTTTCTGGTGCCCTGTCAATCTATCACGATTGAATTGCCTTGCAACAGTAAATAAGTGGGCCGATGTCCCTGGCAATCTACACAGATGACAAGCGACCTGCTGCTTCGGGCTTGAGCTTGACTCGTCTTATACAAATCCCAGAAGAAGTGCTTCTTCTCATCGCGAATGCTCAACCATGGCTGCACTTGTGCTGCAGAGACTCGATGCTTTGCTCAGCTTGGATACCCGTGCTGACGGAGTTGTGAATCAATGGATTAACGATGATATCAAGCCACTTCCTCCACAGCGCCGAACTTGGGGTGTCTGGTCTTTCGTGTCGTTCTGGGCCATCAACAATCTTATCATACTGAATTTTACAGTGGGAAGCACTCTGATCGCTCTCGGTTTATCAGTATGGCAAGCAATGATTGCTGTCATGGTTGGGAAAGCGATCATCATGGTTGTAGCTGTCTTCAATGGTTGGGTAGGTGCCGAATGGCACATTGGTTTTCCCGTGATCTCAAGATATGTCTGGGGCATGTATGGCAGCTATGCGATCATAGCACAGCGCATTCTGCTGTCGTGTGTCTGGATGGCTTGCCAGGGATGGACCGGCGGATTGTGTGTATCAACCATTCTTTCAGCGATCTTTCCTAGTTATCATCATATGCACAACACTCTTCCAACTGGTGCTCATATGGAAACGAAGCAGGTGAGAAAAATGTCGAGCCTTTTTCTCATCTTACTAGACAGTTCATCGGATTCGTCTTGTTCAGTCTGCTGACTTGTTGTTTCTTATGGGTGCGCCCGGAGAAAACGGGCAGAATGCTGTTAGTGATGAACTGCATTTCGTTCGCCTCACTCTTGGGCATTGCAATTTGGGCTGTGAGAGCAGCTCACGGACTTGGACCTCTTCTTGCGGCGCCACCCAGAGTTCAGGGATCGAACGAGACAGGTTGGGCCATCATACAGAGCGTGTCTTGCGTTGTTGGAGCTATAGCTGTCGGCCTATCCAACCAAGCGGATTTCAGCCGATTTGCTCATCGACTTGGAGATCAGGTTGCGGGTCAGCTATTCTCCATTCCAACCTTCGGCATTCTTGTTCCGCTCCTCGGATGCATCACTGCCAGTGCGACAGGTCGAATATATGGCGAGGTCATTTGGAACCCACCAGTGCTGGTCAATAAGTGGCTCGAGGTACACTACACGACTGCAAGTCGTACCAGTGCTGTCCTCATCGGCTGCGGCCTGATCGGTCAGTTATCGCTCTTCGCATACACAGTATACTGACGGATTAGTCTCCCAAATTGGTATCAATCTGATAGACAACGCATATGCTGGCGGCATGGACCTAGCAGGACTATTCCCAAAATGGCTCAACATTCGACGCGGAGCATATCTCACGTTGGCCGTGTCAGTTCTCTTCCAACCTTGGCAGCTTTTGAGTTCGGCAAGCGTCTTTCTCAATGTCCTGTCGGCATATGCTGTAGTTCTTGGACCGCTGACGGGAATTATGATGACAGACTATTGGTTTGTCAGATGTCGTAAGCTCAGACTAAGCCATTTGTACCGAGCAGATCCAACGAGCATCTACTGGTACTGTCATGGCTTCAATCCAAGAGCCTTCGCAGCATGGTTGATAGGGATGGCTCCGCTATTACCTGGGTACATCAATCACATCAACCCTGCTATTCAAGTCCCAACACCCTTGAGGAATATATACAACCTTGCTTTCCCGTTGGGACTGCTATTGTCTGGTCTCTTGTTTCACGTCTTCTGCAAAGTGTGGCGACCTCCAGGAATTGGCCAAGTGGATGATTCTGACATTTTTGAAACCTTCACTGATGCCGAAGCTGATCGCCTAGGAATAGCGAGAGTCCAGAGCCCGCAGGATTCTAGTACAAATGAAGCAGAAAAGAATGCGGATTCCTCCACGGTCGAACGGCCTGTACTGGACTAGTGTTTGGATCTGACCGGAATGCTGGGTGTCTCGAATCCGCTGCCCGACGGCGCAGCGTTCATTGCTTTAGAGTTTTAAGTACACCTTATTCACAAGTATCATAATCAGCTCGTTGACTTGATGGCTTGGCAACGCGTGCACATCCATCGATCATGCTGATTGGGCTGCAAACAATGCTCACACACCCAATGCTCATCCGTGCGATGACTATTTGCCGGCCGATCCGCATTACAGGCTCCACAATGTTCTGCGCGTAGTGGATTCAAGAGGGTACACAGACCACATTGCCATTTTCCCAGCGGTAGCGCCGATGCAGCACAGTCTCGCTTTGATGACGAGGACGACGTCGGTGTCTCTTCGCGTCTAATCTTCTTCAAGTGCTCATAGAGTGAGTCGGCAATAAGTCCTCGCTCCTTCATCCTCGCAAAGTCCCTTGCTTCTTGCGTGGTGGTCGTGGTCGTGGTCGTGGTTCTAGTGGTCGTCGAGGCTGTCCCCACTGTCCGTGAAGGCCGTCTTTTCGTACCTCGATTTTGTGATGCTTGGCGACTCGATTGAGCACGGACCTTTCCCACCTTTGATCGAGGCATTGTCGCACCTTCGTCGTCGGAAGAGGAGGACTCAATTTCAATCACTTCTACTCGTGGGTCGATCGTCGTCATCGGCTTCTCGAGCATCGTCTCGCCTGCGGCAACAATGCTTGAATTAAGCTCGACAGCGCCCGACACTGCGTCTCTTGCATCTGCTGCGCCATCAAGGCCGTCTTCTGGGCGATTCACGCTCTCCTCTTCCTCATCGACGAGGATGGGATCTTCCGCACGACCGTGACCGCACCATTTTGCATCATGCAGTCGTCTCTGAGCCGCCACCGCGACCTTTTCACGCAGGGTCGCCACGAGGGCCTTGCCGTCACCACCATCACCACCGAGTTGTCTGCCCGTCTGCCCTGTGCCACGAGCACGAACGAGTGCTTTCTCCGCGGCCGCTTTCCGTGCCTGCTCGATCGTCCTCGTCCGACCACCAGCACCACCCAGAGCATCCCCGTCGTCACCCTTGAATCCCTTACGGAGCAGTGCCTCGTACTCGAGATTCAAGTCGTCCAGGAGCGCATAAAACTTGGCGTCGTGCGGTCCGTGGACGTTGTGCGACAATTCATGCAACATGGTGCCCATAATGTCATCAAACGGCAGGAACTCCGCGTCGTTGTAGTGGTGCCGCAGGCGCAGGGAGATCTTGATCCCGCGGCCGTAATTCGTGCCGAGCAAGTTTGTCTGCGTGGGGAAGAACTCGGCCAGGGTCTTGACGTGCCAGTGGTGCGATTTCATGATGGGTCGGACGTGCGCTGCCACACGTCGCAACATGGACAGGGCATCTGCGGCCTTGGACTTTTTCTTGAGGTGGATAAAGGTGCCGATACATTGATCAGTCATGAGCTGCTAAGCTACGTACTCGGCGCAAAATTGACCCGCCGGAGTCGCCGCCAGTGATGCGAGGACAGTGCCTGTCAGGGCAGCATGAGGACATTCACATGTCGTGCAGAAGGATACGCAAATCTCTTGCTGACGGCGTACACAAGTCAGGACAAGTATCTCTCATAGGTGGCCAGGTCTCGTTCATCGATGAGTGATTGAAGTATTCGCCGGCAGCTGGAAGTTGATCACTGATCATGGAAAGCATCGTGCATGCACGTGGAGAATCTGTGCACGCCCGGGCATACGAGGACAGCCACTAATTATCGATCATGCCGGTACCGTATATGTTATGCATGCACCAGAACCACAACTCAACTTCGTCCACAAGCTTAAGGAATAAATGCACAATGTGCAGCAATTTCAATATCTAAAATGCTAATACGTCTGCCACCTTCATAGTTCTATTGCAAAAGGTAAAAAAGGGTTGTGAGAAGCGATTGGCGGAGTTTGCGTTGCGTGCAGTGATACTTACAATGGCCGTTGCGAGATAAGGTACGTATCGCTCTCGGTTCTGCAACAACTACACGGTGTACAGGACGACCAGTCTGCCAATGGGTGTGATTCAGCCTTTATTGCTGGGCACACTGGACACCAGGCTGTTCTCCATCTTCTTCTTCTTCGCGGCCAGTTCGACTGTTGCCTTCGGCACGAGCCTCCTGCATAGGATCAACTTCACTCATCTCGCACACCTCGCTGTGAGCACCCTTTGGCAGCTTGATCTTTGGTCTCGGTGGAAGCACTTCCTCCAGCTTGGCAATCTTCTCGGGCGTGGTCCAGTCCTTGTTGGGGAAGTCCACGAGGAATCTGATGTAGAGATTTCCGTTGTCGTGATGCCTATAGGATGGCATACCTTGTGCTTCAACGACACGCAGAGCATTAGGTTTGAGAGCTTCTCCTGATGGAATAGGAACCTCGATATGTCGATCATCCAAGTGCTCGATAATGACCTTGCCACCTGCGAGCGCAGTCAAGAGGTCAATGTGGGCCTCGTAGAATAAGTCATCGTTGCGCCTCTTGAATCTAGCGTGCTCTTTGAGTTCGATGACGAAGATCACATCACCTGGTATGGTTCCCGGCGCTTGATCTCCCTCGCCACTGAAAGTGATGCGTTGTCCATCTTGCATACCTTTGTCGATGTGTACCTGCAACACCTTGCGCTCGTTGATGATTTTCTTTCCCTTGCACTCCTTGCACTTGTCTTTCTCCTTGACAATCTCGCCCTCGCCGTTACAGTCAGGACAGACCTGCTGGAATCTCTGTATCATCGGTCCCATTTGTCGCATCATCATTTTAACACCTTGTCCGTCACAACCAGTGCACTGCTTGACCGCACCTTCCTTGCCACCAATTCCGTTGCAAGTCTTGCAGATGACATGTTTTTGCAAAGCCAGTTTGGACACCTTTCCTTTGTAGAGATCTTCGAGAGTCACCTTGAGCGAGTGAGATAGATCCTTGCCCTTTTGTGGTCCTCTCGGTCGCCCACCACCACCTCCAAATCCTCCGAATCCACCGAATCCTCCTCCGCCTCCACCGCCGAAGAATTGTGAGAAGAGATCGCCTGGGTCCATACCTCCTGCACCTGCGCCGCCTCCTTGTAGACCTTCTTCGCCATATTGGTCGTATATTTGACGTTTTTGTGAATCAGAGAGGACCTCATAAGCATGACTTATCTCCTTGAATTTGTCTCCACCATCATTGCTCTTATCAGGATGATGCTTGAGAGCAAGCTTTCGGTATGCTTTCTTCCTATAATAAGTAAGGTCAGTCTCGCATGAATCGCGGTGTGGCCAACAAGGTATCCCTTGAAGGCGGAAAATGACTTACAATTCAGAGTCGCTGGCGCTAGGTGAAACTTCCAATATATCGTAGTACTTTTGATCCTTGACCATGATTGCTCAGGCACGAAACGACACCTCAAATCCACTGAGAACAAAAGAAGTGCCTTGTCTGGTCGCTGGAAAGGAAATGCAAGCCGTGAAGGAAGAATGAGAATCTCTGGTAGAAGGAGTGACCAACTTTTCTGTGCCGAGCTGAATCTACGCTGGGTGACTGGAAACTCAAACTTGCGCGGCAAGCAAAAGTGTGAAGGCGCACCATTTGTCGACGGGCGAGCGTGTCCAAGGCTCTCGACTACCGTGGAAGGGGCAGAAGGTTCGGCTAACTCTGCAAAAGTTGCCCTCCAGGCTCTGGAAATTTCCACGGGCCAATCAGATTCGTCCTCCACACAATTCCTTTCAAGGTTTGTCTATTGGGGTGAAATGGAGCAGCAGCAGCAGCAGCAGCAGCAGGCCTGATCAGCTGGGCAGCTCCTTGGAGTCCCTGCATGTACATGCAGGCCAGGATCAGTACTCAGTGCAGTACTGTTGTACAGTATGCACAGGATTGCTCTCTTGAGTTCATTCAAGCTTTCAGATTCTGATGATCTATGTATATATGCTTGCATATCTGCTGTACATGGTGTCTTGTTCTTTCAGTAGTTGCGCTTCCCGAATATCGTCGATATTCTATAGAAAGCATGATACATGCAAAGAATGCAGATGACTCGCCAGCGCTGCAGTGATAAAGAAAGATTGGCGATTGATCCTGACGAAGAGGACGGTCAAAGCTCCTTCAGGAGCGTGGCATCCCAGCAGTGTCGCGAGAGCTGAGAGTACAGTTCATCGCCGAGTCCAGGGAGGAAACTGATGGCCAGTTGTTTTGTCCTTGCGCCCTTCAGTGCCGGAAACTTCCTGAGGTGTGTCATTGGAGATGCCGAAACCATAATCTGCTCCCTGATCATGATCATCTGTGCAATGATACAGAGGATGTTCATATGTGGCCCATAGGCAATCAAAAAGTCCCAGAGTAAGAGCACCTCGGGTAGTGGAGGCGTGCACGCAGAAAGGGTCATCACCGCTGCCGTGGTTAACTTTGTGCTCAAGCAGAGATGCGAGTTGTAGTAGGGGACTTACAAGGGAAAGCATAAATCTCTGCACTCAGATTCTTGTCCTTGAGAAATGCGTAAAGCTTGCCATCAAGTTTTTGTAAGCATCGATCGAGCAATTTGACACCCATGTGGACTCCTTCTAACGACGACCTGACATACAATGGCACTTCCCGAGTGATCCACGCAGTAAAGAGAGAGAAGCCCTGGACCTCGCTGTTACACGCATAAAGAAAAGGAGCTGCCAGGATATTCATGCCCTGCACATAAGAGACATCTTGATCGTCCTTGTGATTCGCTCGCAGTTGAAGGTCGTGCCGTGTCCAAGCATAAGCATTGAGCACTCTGATCAGGGACAATTCGCTGACTTTGTTCTTGAATAATTGATCGGAAGCAAGCGTCCGGAATGTGTCGTTCCTGATCTTCTGGTACGCGCTTGAGGCACCTCGATCAACGAGTTCCAAGTATTCGTCAGTCTTCATGGGCGGGACGTTCAGTAGAATCGACCATATTATTGGTCGCAATGGGCTGATGCCATCGAAATTACTAGGTATTCCTTCGTTCAAGACGTGCAACTTGAGCTCACGCACAGAGGCTGTTGGATTGATTGGCTCCGTGCTGAGAAATGTCTCGAGCTCTGTTGCCATCGTGCTACAGCCGCGCTTCGAGAATGCTATTAATCAGTTTTTACAAATCTATCAGGTTCATGTGATCATTGGAATCCAGATCAGACAGCTTGCTGTATCGCGAACATATAGACTGCCTGACTTTGCGCAGCGCTGTATTTGTGGTCTCAAAACGTCGGGCATAACATGCATCACAACATCTGTGGTTGTGGCGCATCTGATCGTATAGTTCGGGTCATCCTCTGCATTTCGCTTCGCTAGTGCATAGATCTTGGTAATGACTCTGTAGACTTGTCGTAAGTGTCATTCTATCGTGTTTGGACAATTGCTGTGTGACAATATCTTGTAATCATCCTAGAAATTGGGAAAGTCTCAGGGTCGCTTTCAAGTCAGATAACCCTGGGGGGACGGTTCACTTGATGGCCGACACTCCGAAGCGCAACGACACGCCGACACAGCCTAGCACGACCAATGGCACGACAACAACTCCGATACTGACCGGAGAAGAGCGTGTTCAGGCACAGAAGCTCTATGAGATAGCGAAAAAAGAATTACGTGAACTGCTGCAACGGAAAAAGCAGGCCGAGAAAGATCTTGCCGTGCTAGAGGCACAAATATACAAATTGGAAGGCAATTACCTGGAAGACACGCAACAGGGCGGTAACATTGTCCGTGGATTCGACGGGTACCTCAAAGGAATGGTCAACAGTCGCAAGATGCAATTCTCCGAATCTGATCGCTTGTTCAGTCTCAGCTCAGTCAGTTACTCCGAGACTGCTCAACCCGACAAGGAAGTCAAGGGCGGCGGCACCAAGAAGAGGCGGAAAACGATCGATGACGGAGTCAGCAGCGACGAGGACGGTGCCTCCACGCCATATGCGAATAGTAACAAAAGAGCAAGAGTGTCATATGCTGATTGACGTGGCTCATGGCAGTGACTCTTGGTAATTAGTGCAGGCTTTGTGAATCCGTTGATGATGTATTTGTAGACAGGCGTTCTGGCATGGGTCAAGAGCAGGGCTTTGAGGCAGAACATTTGAAGTTGGTGGTAGTGATCGACACAGATCAAAAGATGTGAAAGAAGCGATTTGAAAGATTTGTCAATTAAACATAATTACCTACTATCATGTCAAATGTGGGAATGGTCAAGACACAATCATGGACGTGTATAAAATGAACGAGTACACGGATCTTATTTTGGTGTCTTAACGTCGCTCGTGGCAACGAATCTGCACAGTTTGTGAGAGACTCAGTGATGTATTGACTACCGAGCAATGAAGTTGTGGTGCTACCAATGTTCGAAGTGAATGCTTCTTCGCCGAGGCCAGAATGTGAGAGAGAATCTACTTGAGTGGGATGAAACGCGAAGAGTGAGTGGCTCCGATACCAGGTCGTCCGTGCTTGACTGGCTTGTACGAAATGGAAAATTCGGCGAGATAGTGCCCGACCATTTCGGGTCTGATCTCAACCTGGTTGAAGACCTTTCCGTTGTAAATTCCGACGATTGAACCGATCATCTCTGGAACGACAATCATGTCTCGCAGATGCGTCTTGACAGGTGCAGGCTTCTCATTGGCTGGAGCATCCTTCTTAGCTTGTCGCAATTTCTTGATAAGTCCCATAGGCTTTCGCTTAAGTCCTCGCTGGAACTTTCTTCTGGCACGAGCATGTACAATGTCCATTAGCTGTTCGGAAGAGAGATCGAGAAGTGGCTCAAGCTAGATTTTGTTAGGTCGATCGTCAAGCGAGGTTGCAAACAAGCATACATCGATACCCCTGTACTGAAAACGTCTGAAAGATCTTGCTTTCTTGAGCTCTGCGGCCTTCTGTGCATCGTATTCGAGGTCATCGTTTCCGGACATCTTGTCAGACTTGGCGTAGGAAGTGAGATATCTGGTAGATTTTCTTAAGCTGAAATTTCGATGTTGAGGATTGTGCAAGGCGTAAGTGTTTTGCACGGACGACGGCTGCACGATCAGTGGCCGAAATTAAAGACAAATGAGTTTGGGCCGATCAGCACACCGTGGAGCTCCATAGACCAGTGGCGGAAAAGGAGTGTTCACAAGCGCAGACCTGAGCAGCAGAACAGGAAAGTACGTGCGCCTCTTCTGAAGTATTGTTCGGCAGCGAGTGCCACTTTTGGACAGGCCTTGCGCAGGAGGAGCCCATGTATCAATGACCTTGTGGAAGCGAATGACCTTTAGGTACCGCATCTCTCTCTCGGTGATGGACCGATTGGCGGCACAGAGCAGGTCGGCCTGGGAAGTCATGCTCTGCTCCATAAACGATTCATCGCTTTTTGATGCAACTCCTCCAATTATGCTCTCTTCATCTGCCTGCTCTTGTCTAACATCGTGGTTGTCACTCGAGAATCGACGCAGAACATAGTCAAGCCAGTCGACACGCTCGCGAGAACGCTGACGACCTTCGTGCAGGCGCTATGCCAGGACGTGGGAGCATCGTCCATTCTCGATCAAGCACTCCCCAGCATGAGAGAAGCCAAAATATACCTTTACCGCCCGGCGAACGAGATTCGGAGGTGAATTTCAACGGTCTCACACAAGCAGAAGTGTTCGATATTGCTCAAAGTCCAGAATTCAACTCGCTTGAACAACCAAGCATCATGAGTACTGCCAAAGTTACTCAGAACCCTGAATTCGTAAATTTCATGTCTTCGTGGCGAGGCTTCATTATTGACAACGCTAGATATCTGTGGAGAACCCTAATGATTCCTCATCGAACAAGGCTCATTACGAACATGATTCATTGGTACCTGTCGATTCGTCCAACACAATCCAGACACACGTGCTGGAAAGACAATCTTATGATGGCACAGGTCTGTCAGACGATGGAAGGAGTTTGACGCCAGATCCTCATTCTTCCGAAGCGGAGACTGAACGAATCGCGAGTTCTGATGAAGACATGACACCCGACGAACACCTAACACAAGATCACTCTCTATCTACCACGATCTTCACGCACGATTTCGATCACGGTCTTGAGGAGGAGGAGGAGGACGAAATTCCTGCTGACCTCGATGCTCTATCCGATACTGAATCTTCTGACGAGTCTGCTCTCTCTGATCGTTCGGAGAGACCCGATGATAGTCAAGACTTGGATGTGGAGGATGTGGAGGATGGCGAAGTGCTGGACGAGCCTTCTTTGGAAGAAGACGAGGCACAGAATGACGTGTCGTATCGACAGAATCCGGACGAACACGAGGACAGCTTGCAACATGCAGATGCAAATCTTGCTAAGTATGGTATTGTGGATCTTTCGGAGACACAAGATCTAGTGATGAGCGATGAGGAAGAGACAGCGGGTTCAAAGCCCTCTGATGATGCAGATAACCTCGGAGCTAAAGTCGAGCAGAATGGGGACCCTGATGGCAGTACTGCAAGTCCAGCTCTGACCACGAGCATCGATCCCGGTCATATGACATCCTTGGCTGGAAGAGACAGTCTGGTCACCAATACTTCTTCCAGGAAACGAACACGTTCTCCAGAGATTTCGCCTGGCAATACTAAGCGCCTTGCGCCCCGGAAGGTACAGGCGGAACTTGATAGTGATGAAGACGTGGACGATATGGAAGTGCAGGCAGGCAGCATTGTTATCAATGGTGACTTGTCCGATGTGCAGCCCAACCCACAGACGAAGATCAAACTCGACGATGCACTTGCCAGGGATGGGAACGAAGCCGAAACTCTGACAGCACAAGATAACTTTGAAGAGGTCGAAGAGGCTGAAGAGGAGGAAGTTGAAGAGGAAGCGCAGAATGATACGGAACGAGAAGAAAGAAATAAACACAGGCAAGCTGCCATGGAAGCACTGCGTCTAATCGAGGTCGAGTTTACCAAGTTGAGAGCAAAACTGTACGAGGAACGAATGAAGCAAATAGACAGTGAAATTGCGCTTGCAGAGTGTGGCGCACATCCACTGATTGTGGAGAAAACTGCTCAAAACCAAATGCGGTATAGTGGTAGAACTCGACGCGCAGAGGTTCTGAGAGCCCGACGAATGGAGGAGGCTGACAAGGTCTTCAACGCATGCAAGTTTGTCGCTCACTCGCAATTTTCGCAGGACAGGCAAAAATTGCGAGCCAAATTGTTGAGTAGAACCAGTGCTGAATGGTTTCAAATTCATCGGGAAAAGAGAGTCATCGACATGGCAGTACCAGAATATGGTTATCTAGTACCTGAACGCAAATCTGTTCAGATCAAGCATCGCCGAGAATATGAAGCAGAAATCAGTATCCTTGCAGGCCTCAAGAACTTTGTTGGCTTCCCCGCCGCCCCAAGTATATCAACAGCTTCGGTGAGAGACATCGAAGCCGATTTGCTTGAAATGGGCATCACAAAATCCAATGTTCGTGAGGGCAGCAAGCAATCACACGCCAATCGTCAGCAGTCAACCACTCATTCGCACATGTCCATGACGAATCACCTCACGCATCACGCTCACAACAGTCATACCCATGCGGCGCACGCGACTACGCATGGCAAAAGTCATCATCGTAAGCCTGCGAGCTCTGCCAAGCAAAGAAGTGCGGCTGACAAGTCAGACCATCACGCTCAAGTGCATCATATGCACCAAAAGAATGCCTCACCGCAGTTGTCATCCCGTCTACCCTTCCACACCCACACATACCAAGGCGAGACTGCAGCGCGTAAAGTCGATAGTTCAACAACATCATACAGTGCCTCTATTGAGGCTGAGAGAAAGCCGATCTTACATCCGCTGAACTCAGATCCGAAGAATCTAGAGACAGCCCGAGAGAAATTGCCTTTTAGTGCGCACAAATTAGCACAACCACAATCATCCAATTTTCATCATGGCAATGTTTCACTATCCACAAACCTTCATTACGAACAGAAACAAGCGCAAAATCTGCCTAATATCTTGCGGCAAGATAGTCAGGACACAAAAACAAAGCAATTACCAGCCTTGTCACTTCTAGGAAATAATTCCCATCACACGAATCTGGAATATCTCGGCTCGAACAGCTCGAAATCGAATTTTGCCTCTCAATTCTGGAGCCCGAAGCTCACAGATGCAACCAGAACTCCAGCACCTGCAATGTCATCGAACTCAGCGTTTAATGCCACATTGTCTCAACCAGGTTCGTCAGCATCCTATATACCGCCACCAAGGGCATTTTCACCTGCTGGACAGCATCAAAATGGTCTGTATAAGCAAGGGCAAAGCCACAGCACTCAAGCACAGCATAGTCAGGCTAAGCCGTTCCAGACACATAACCAGTTCGCGACCCATCCTAAGGAGAGCCCATCACAAAGTACACCTTTATTTCATCCAAAGCCCCAACAAGTCACGGCATCAGACGCTCGAGTTCTTTTCGGACCACCTCTACCGCCTCGACAAGAGTCTTGATAGTCAGATATTGAGCGAACGTAGAGCGCGACATAGTCTCACATAGTCCTTATGTAGCTATTTTATGATTGGTCCCGGACCGCCATGGCCATATGCTGTTCGTCAAGAATCGTGTGGAGTGCACACCAAGATGTCGCGAAGAAGCACAAGGAACTTTGCTTGTGTTGTACTATCCCTACCTAGCCTCTCGCCTTTCAAGGTTGTGAGTCCTACAAGGTCGTACGAACCCAATTGCGCACGTGTACACATGCTGCGTGCTGTAGACTCAAACGTTATCAATACTGAGGCACGACATTTCGAAGAGACACGACCCACACGACCAAAATTCACCGAGCATGTGGAATTGTGGAGAGAGGCTCAACCACTCCTGGCACAACAACACAGTAAATACATCCGGCCATGCAACAGCAAAAAGTCGTGCTCTCCCAGTGCGAAACGTCAGACACATGGCTCTTTGCCTTTCCAGAAACTGTTCGTTGCATTGTATGCGCCTTTAAGATAGTTGCCAGTCTATCGAGACTCAAATCCAACAAGATGCAATCGCTGGAAAATCAGTATCAACATTTATCCCCGCTGGACGCTTTCAAAGCTAGAGGACGATACCTACACAACCAGCTGAAAAAAGAGGCTCGTAAACCGGTGCTCGATCCTCCAAGTGATGATCGTGAGAGTTTAGACATGTCGGGCGCTTTTGATCTCGATCACAAACTCCAGGCACGAAAGAGTAATTATCTCGTTGTGGCAGACAACGCTCCTTCTGTGTATTCTGAGAGCGCTCTGAGTGATGATCTGCTACGTTCATCAATCTCTGAACCTGAAATGCTCATATCATCTGAGAAAGGAGGCAAATCAATCAATTCTGTGAACGCTGCAAATACAGAAGAGCGCCCTCGAATGATGTCCACAGACTCCGCTACGCAATTACAGCAACGAACACCGGGCTTAATAAGTGACGCGGATCGTACTGAAGCTGACCGTGCTTGCACAAAGACAATCACCTGCTCTCCAATGTCCCCTCCACCCCCTCCTAGAACACCTTCAGCACAAAGAGCACCTTCGCAAGCGAAATTTGACGAGGAGTGTCAAGATCCTCAAGGACAGGCATCCGGACGGCAACTGTCCACATCTGAGCGCTTTCCCGCAGCTGTACAAAACACGAGGTCGCTCAAGCCTCGCACTCCGTCCAGTGCGATCTCTACGAGTTCCAGCTATCGGCCTCAGTCCCCACAGCAATGCTCCAGTACAAGTAGCCCTCTTAGTTTGGACATGCTACCTGGCCGTCCCAAAGCCCTACCGACCAGGGCACTATCCTATAGCCCAGGGACACCGAAAAGCAACAGCAATTCAGCAACTCGCAGACCTCCACTTTCCTGTCTCAGCACTTCTGGGAAAAGTCTTAGCAGAACGAACACGCGAGCTAACACAATTCATAACACTCGTGTCGCATCTTATCCAGATGCGCAACTCAGTGCTACAGTCCACATCGAGCTCGGTATCGAGCAACACGAAGCGAACCAGCTCCCTCAAAGCACCCACCATTTCCAAGTGGCTGCAGATCTTGGGGATCCGACAGGGTGTCTGTTGTATGGTTTATCGTTGCGTCACGGCTGGGGCATCCGTCAAGATCTGCAGAGATCAATCGCAATGCTGCAGAAGGCTGTCGACTCTATTGGGATAGACATAGACAATACCAGGGGCTCGAAATTGTTGAACATGCCTTTGATTGGAGAAGTCGCTGTGGCAATCTACGAGCTTGGAGTCTCCTATAAGAACGGATGGGGCGTCTCCACAGACAAGAAGTTGGCTCTGAAATACTTCGAGATTGCGAGCACCTGGGGAGATGTGGAAGCGATGGTCGTCACTGCCGATTGTTACTTGCAAGGCGAGGGCTGCAAGAAGGATAAAGCCAAAGCTGCTTCCTATCTGAGACAGGCGGAAGCTCAAGGCAAGAAAGAAATCGGAAATTCATGGATTTGGAAATCCAAATACGATCAATAGATTCGGAAGCATGCATGACAGACTGCTCTCTCGCTCATGCTGCATGGCCACGGTCTGGGGAGGATGCTCTGCCGCAACGATGTGATCTGAATGCCGTCCTTCGTGCGGCAGTAGAATCCGCTACACCTTACCTATGACTGGCAGGGGAGACCGACAATGGGTGCAGGCAAACATCCTTTAATAGACACGATTTTGCATATTTGCTTTGCAGATCATAATCGTACTGACTAGCGATGGCGGGACCATAGAATTGTCACAGCAGCAATACCTTCACGTAGCTATAGCTTGAAGGTGTGTAAAATATTGTGAAGACAATTCATGACCAGACCAGCTGCTGCCAGACGTACCGTAATACAGGTAAGGCTGCGCCATATTGTGTAGCCGAGCAGAGTCTACTGTGGAGTGCGTCGATATCCCACACACCAACACTCCACCTGCTATGCCTGGATCAAGTCGCAAGTAGCAACGACAAAGGCCCATAGAACAGCATTGACCGAAGTCAGACAAGTCTTGCGCCAATAGACAACCAACATCAACCACTATATTCGGCTATAAACAAATCAGGCTCATATGTCGTCCAGCACTAAGGACAACTCCAATCGTACATTGATCGCCTCTATCGCGGATGAGGACACCACGACAGGCTTACTGCTGGCTGGCACTGGAGAGAAGAAAGCTGCATCGCAGAATTTCCTGATTGTCTCGAATGCGACGTCTGTGGAGAAGATTGAGGAGACTTTCGATAACTTTACCAACGATCGAGATGACGTTGCGATACTGCTCATCAACCAACATATAGCAGAGAAGATTCGGTCCAGACTGGACTCTTATGTCAAGGCATTCCCCGCAGTCCTTGAGATACCGTCGAAAGAATATCCCTACGACCCGGAAAAGGATAGCGTCATGAAAAGGGTACAGAAGTTATTTGGTGATGTTTGAGAGGGTATATAGCACTCCACAGATACGAGCATATCCAAGTCTCATGCTTGGCACGGCTCGTTAATGATCTCGTCGGTTCTGTTCGGCTGGACAACGCACAGGCCGACTGTGAATAATGATGGTATTCACGGATGGCCTTCTTTTCATGTTTGCTAGGCTACATGTCGCTGAACTCAATACACGATATAGACTATTAGATATGAGCATGCTTTTCTACGCGCCTGCATGCGCCATGTTATTCACTCAGGATTGCTATTCGTGAAGCATGGCAATCGATTTACACCTCCTAGACAACATCATCAGAACGAGTACGCTTGCGCTACGAAGAGGACTCCACCACAACCTTCATTTCAGCCACGCAACCTGAAGTTTCTGCCACATCCCGTGCCCTGCCATTTGACGCTCTTACTATCCAGTACTGTAGAGATGTACTGTAGACATTCAGCAGCGAATGTAGTAAGACCACCACAAGTTTTTCAAGCCCTGCTTGACCCCTGTGTCATCGTCGGATCATCTCTTGTTGCCTGGCGGAGCGTGCTCGGTATTCAGCATGAACGTTCTATCGAAAATTGAGTATGAGCGAGAGGAGTTTTGCCGATTTGATGACTATGGACGGTACGCGAAGCATTTGTCGCGGAAACTGCATAGCTTGCGAAAATCGAATGACAAGTCGAATGATGTTCTGCTCTACAGTGCTGAAAGGGTCTGGGCGAATGCCATGCAGAACAAGTCCATCAATGGTAAAACTCAGATTACGTTGAACAAGCTGCGGAAGGCTTGTAAACACGGACAGACTCTGGTGGACAATTGCACTTCTGCATCGTCTGAAGACCGTCTGCAAATCTTGATATATGCGGACTATCTTGCAGCATCACTGTCTCAAGAACGAGGCGCATATGATGTCGCTATCACTCACTATTCTCGAGCTCTGGTGGCTCTACAGAACCGTAGCTCGTCTTTGATGGAGCCCGTGGAGACTGGTCTGCGATTTTCTATATATCAGAGCGGTACGGATGAAAGGTCTGTGAATCTCCAAAAGTTCGCCTTGTCGCAACTTGCTTCGGACGAATCACACAGTGAGTGGAGGTCGTTGGTCGAATCGGTCAATCCTCAGTCATTAAAGGATGAGAAAGCGGAAGAAATGATTACCAGCATACAATGGGCGCAGCGTTCTGCACAACTGAGAAACCCTGAATTGGCAACATCCATTTCGACTGCGGTCTCTGCTCGAGCAGCTCTGAAAACACCGGCTGCTCCCAATGACTTTGATGGGATACTCTCTGCGTGGTCGGCTGCATCTACATCACTTTCGGCGCTCTTGGAAAAGGAGGAGGATCAAGATCTTGCCCAGGACTTGGAACTAATCAAGGCATGGGTGTCATACCATTCTTCACTCGACAGAGTTGCTCGTGATAGATCCTTGATACCCACAGTCTCAACGAAAGAAGGCATCCTCCTATGCGATAACTTGAACAGGACGTATACCCAAATATTGGCTCTGCCAGGACTAGATTCAGCTCAAGAGAAAGAGGTGAACACGAGTCGACGCGAAGCAAGAGGTGAAAGATGCATTTTACTCGCAAAGACGCATGGTACGAGTCTCGAAGCGATCGCCCTCCTGAATCGTGCGCTTGTCTATTACGACACAACGAGTCCACGCCGGCCACAGGTCATCGCCCTTCTGAACCGGGCTACTGCGCAGTATACTTTGAGCACGAACAAACAAGCCAGATTCGATGCTCGAAAATGGTTCAGCGGCGATGTAAAGCAACTCGGAAGACTCGATCCGCGAGATCTGCGGACGAAGAGCGTCACTATGAAACCGGTCGTCTTCGACATTGCCTGGAATTACATTGTCGCCGAGCAAGGTAGACGCGGAAGTGGTTCAGTTGTCCAGGAGGGCACAAAACTTGCGCAGAGTGTCGCGGACGCGATGGACATTGATGGCGGTAAAAGTGACCAGAACAAAGTCAGCACGCCCAAGAAGGGCATATTTGGCGGTTTGTTCGGTTCTGGGAAGAAATAGAATGCATGGGCAAATGCTCTGACCTCTCCTCTCTTACACCGTTATACATAAACAAGCTTTATACACCGCATTTGCCCGTTTCCCGGGATTTCACACGGAAATCTCCAATCTTGATCCATCCTTGCAATTGATATTGTGATAGCTTTGGTAGATGTTGGATGGTATAACATTCTGGTTGCAAGGCAGAAACAGCATACTTATACACAACAAAAATGATTAGTCACCAACAGGTACGATGTTAGTGGCGTTGTGTGGCTTTTTTGGTACAGTTGATGCTCTTCCAGAAACTCACCATTTCTGCCCAGAACAGTTTGGCAGTATTTCTGGGTTGGAACAACGCACCCCTGAGCTAACCTGATGATGGCGAGTACTTTAAGAGGCGCGTCATCCTTGTCGCTATCATCTTGTATGGTATCGTCGCGCATCCTGGATGCATTTTCGTGCATTTCAGACTCTTGAGCTAACTGTGTTGTGAATCACTCGATACGTATCTGCGTCGGCCTGGAGACAGCCTGAGAGGTGGTTGTTGAAACAAGCAGTAGCATTTCTACCGTGACGCGTACCTCAGTTGCGCTCTGGCACTGACAATTGTGACACAAAAGTAGTGATAGCAGAGTTGCATGGTAGAGATGGGCGCGATGGCCGCAACGGATCAAGCGCAGTATCGCGACAAGCTTCCACCCGGCAATCAAGTTCCGATCTCAATAGTGACTCTTGAAAAGGCCACCAGTATAGCGAGAACGATTCTGAAGTACACAAAATTGAAAATCACGATGGAACAACTTGTGCCTCTATTACAACAACAGCTACCTTTCCTGCCCATGAATCACTGGGCATCCTTCTGTGAAGTCAAGTATCAAATGGACAGGAGCAGAATGGCTGATAGACAGCAACCGGTTCAGACATCCTCTCCTACAGTGGCCACGGCGTTGCAGCCCGCACCTCAGTCAGAAACACCTCTTCTGGCACAACAAAAAGTAGTTGCACCGCAGTACCAAGCTGTTCGAGCACCTGCAGTCAACCAAGGACATCGGGATGCCCCCATTATTGACGTATCTAGAGACGATACTTACCATGCTGCACGATTTGCAGAGATCAGAGACATCAGGAAGGTCGCTCCAGAATGCGAGACACGTCCTACATCAAGCAAGCAAAGTCATGCTGTGTATCGACCTGACTTAAGCATAGACAAGACAAAAGCTGCCTATACACAGATGATGACACAAAAGGCTCTGACCCAGGCTGATGTACAGAGGAAAGCACAAAATGTTGCAAAAGCTCCCACCCCATATCAACACAACAATCCCGGTACACAATGGCATCCACTTCAACATCCGCCTCACGCCTCGCATGGCAGCTCAAATTCCATGACCGGAAGTGCCGCAGCGAGCAAAGGGTTACGTGCTGCAGTAGTAATGCAGAATGATCACCAGTGGCCTACGAACCACCCACATACCAGCTCATACCAGCAGCCAAGTCCTTCACAGTATCACCTGGGCCTTCAATACCCTCATCAGACCTATCAGCCAAATGCTCACCTCCAACAACACCATCCACCTCAATCTGAACACCATCAATCTCATTCGCGACACCCTCAATTCAATCCGTCGTACCATCAGTCGAATGCTTTGCAGCAACAGCAAGCTCCTGCATACCATCACCCAAATTCAGTCCATCAACAACCAATTTTCCCTCCCAATTACCGCAATGAAAAGCACTTCGTGAATCAACACAGTCGTCCAATACTACCAGCAGCTCCCGCACGTCCAGAGCAGCTTGATCGCTTCGGGCCACCTCGTCATCCTTTCCAAAACTCAGGGATTTCTACAGGCACTCCCAGTTTCAATAATGTTCCCCATGCATCAAGCAGGATTGCAGCAAAGAAAGTTACGGCACGTCGTGCCTCCAATAAGCACAACTCTATACTTGCCCGGGCTGTATTATTGGCCGCTGGTAAATTGCCTGACGCACGACTCAATGCTAGCATGGAACTCTACAAGCACTGGCTAGCCAAGGACATCAGAAATACTGAATTTGATGCTATCGACCCACCAATACCAGGTCACTCCACACATAGAAGTGCTGTGGTACCGAACAAGTATATAACGGCGGCTTTGCGAGAGTCTCGAGCCTCCAGCAATTCCACGCCTAAGCAGAGGTCAGCAATGCACAGCAATAGCGCAAAAGATCCTGCCATGAAGCCTTCAGGAAATCAATCTTCGACGGCTGCAATCGAGCTTGGTAGTCACCTCGTTCAATCCACACCTGCACAGGCACCGACTGAAGCAGCACAATCACGAGCGCCTGAGTTCATTGACCTTTCTGCAGCATCAGCAGATCGTCCTACCAGCTCGACAGGCACCAGCGGCGAAGACCGCAAGGCCATTGATCATCCAGCTGATAGCATAGCAGGTCATGCTATACCTCAGCCGAATGTCCCAGTCCCCCTTCAGAACCAGACGACTTCTAAAGTGGACCGGCAGAACGAAACTCCGTCGTTCGTTCCAGCCCAAGTTGCGCCTGCTAAAGGATTCTTCATGGTACGAAGGACAAACTCAGGTACCATATCGCAGAATATCCAACCTGTGCAGACCGAGCTTAAGAACCGAACGCAGTCTGCGGACGCTGCTCTTCATGTGGCAAGTCAGTCTGAGCCTATCCGTCCTGAGTCGGACGTGCTCAAGAGAGGTACAAAGCCTCTAACACCACAGCAGCCCTTGTCGTGTGTTATCGATGAGAGTCCCGGTCCCTCAGAACGCTTCACATCCTCAAACAATGTCTTAACAGAGTTTAGTGTGGAATTGAACATCATCAAGAAACAAGCTGGAGTGTACTACGATCCAGACGAAGTCTCAACTCTCCTGGCCATGGACCAGAAGCGAGATGAACAATTACGGAGTCTCGATCCTGATCTGCCTAAGCACACGAATGTCGAAGAAGTGCTTGAACAAGATATCCCTGAAATTGACGCTGAAATTGACGATCAGCTCGGCTTTCCAGTGTACAGATGCGGATTTTGGCAATGCTCAGCTGAGTTGCATGACTTTGATACACTTGTTCGGCATTGCGACAAGGTACATGGCCATAGAGACAATACCGGAATGTTTGTCTGTCATTGGGGTGACTGTCATGTCCGAAAGATATTCTTCAATGACATCTCTCGCTGGCAAACACATCTTGATGAAGAACACCAGCAGAGTATTCGCTACGTCTGTCGTGTACATGACTGCAAAGAAGCCTTTCCCTATCAAGACGATCTGGCACTGCATATGGAATTACTACATCCTCGTGGCTCAGTTGCACCATCGAAAAAGCGAGCACAATTCGAGGACCAATCCATTCCACCCAACAAGCGACACAAGACTTTCGGACATGAACATACAAGTACGTTAGCTGTGGACTCAGCTGAGCAACAAAGCGAAGTGGCGGCAGACCTATCTGTATTGGTTGGCAACCCGGAAGACGACATTGATTTACTTGATTTGCCTGGACACGATTTCGATACGACCCCATCAAAGCAGGCCCCAACGCCAACACCACAAGCACCACAAATACAAGCAGAGAAGCCTCAACCGGACGACCTTGAATATGACACCTCGATGCCCGGTCCACAAGAAACGAAGCACGACGGACAAGTACTCAACAAGATGGAGAGATACGTGGGTTTCAACGAGACTTGGGACATCATTTCGAGTCTTGCGCTCGGCGCACGCGGCGATATGAAGGCTTTAGTGGAGCAAATAGCAAGAGTCGTGCCGCGGCAATCAAAGCAGCAGCAGCCGCGCAAACAAGAAGACATGACTGGTCCTGCGATCCCGAGACCCGTACCCGACACCACCGTTGATGCACCTCAAATAAATGTACCGCAAAGCGATGTCGCGGACGCCGTGGTGGGTTCTACTGAGCCGGTGGACGAGAATCCTGTTGGTGGCGTAGAGTCGTGGTTTGGTGTCATTGATTGACAAGCTGTCGAAAAATTCGACATGTACATTTGTACAATGTTCGCACCCGCGATAAAGCTTTTGCACGTATATTTCAAGAGCTCAATTTCAATGTAGCGCATAAACAAGACGAATGAAATGTCGGAACAATATGATGTGTTTCTCATGTCTTTCTTTGATAGTATACTCGTCTGTCAATGCGTTATTTCGCTAACCATACCAAATTTTCTTTTTGCCATATGTTCAAATAAGTTCCAACAACAATACTCTCCTCTTCCTCCACAACATGTCTCTGAGCCAAGCAGTTTTGTAGACAAGCAAGTCTAGTATACTCGCTTGAAGGGTGGGACGTGTGCGCACTCTGCCTCGTCCAGGGTCTTGGCCATGACGGAGCGATAACTGAGCGAGGTGTCTGCCTGTGGCTGTTTCTGGTAGGAGAGGGTGTGCTTCATCCAGTTGGTGTCGTCTCGCTCGGGGAAGTCCTCGCGCGCGTGTGCACCACGAGACTCCTTGCGGGCCTCGGCGGAGACGGCGGTCTGGACGGCACAGGTAAGCAGGTTCTGCAGCTCGAGGGTCTCCATCAAGTCAGTGTTCCAGATCAGGCCTTTGTCGCGGACCGAGACCTGGTCGAAAGACTTGTCGACCGCTTGCAGTTTCTGGACACCGTCCTCGAGCGATTCCTGGGTTCGGAAGACCGAGACATCGGTCTGCATGGCCTTTTGCATGGCGAGACGGATCTCGGCGGTCGATTTTGGTCCATTCGAGTTTCGGAGTTTGTCGAGGTTGGCGATCGACCACGCACCAGAGTCAGCGGGCATAGGGCTGAGGGGAGTGCCAGGCTTCAGAGTGTCTCTGATCCTGTTTGCAACGGCACGTCCAAAGACGACAATGTCGAGCAGGGAGTTGGCACCGAGTCTGTTGGCACCGTGCACAGAGACACAGGCAGCCTCACCGGCGGCAAAGAGTCCGGGGACGACCTTGTCGTTGCCGCCCTCATCGATGGAGAGGACCTCTCCGTGGAAGTTTGTCGGGATACCACCCATGTTGTAGTGTACCGTCGGCAAAACTGGAATTGGCTCCTTGGTGACATCGACACCTGAAAAGATGGCCGCAGTCTCGGAGATACCGGGCAATCGCTCGGCCAGCACTTCAGGAGGCAAGTGAGAAAGTTGCAGGTAGACGTGGTCCTTGTCGGGACCGACACCACGTCCCTCTCGAATTTCCATGGTCATGGATCGAGAGACGACATCTCGCGAGGCGAGATCCTTGGCGGTCGGTGCGTATCGCTCCATAAACCTCTCACCTTCCGAGTTGAGCAGATAACCACCCTCACCACGTGAGCCCTCGGTAATCAGACATCCGGCACCGTAGATACCGGTGGGGTGGAACTGGACAAACTCCATATCTTGCAGTGGTAGTCCTGCACGCGCCACCATGGCCATACCGTCTCCGGTACAAGAGTGGGCAGACGTGCATGAAAAGTAGGCTCGACCGTATCCACCGGTGGCGAGCACAGTCTTGTGCGATCTGAACCTGTGCAGCGTGCCATCCTCCTGGTTGAAGGCAATGACACCCTTGCACTCGCCATTTTCCATCAACAGATCGAGCGCAAAGTATTCGACAAAGAAGTTCGTGTCGTGTCGTAGGGATTGTCCGTAGAGTGTGTGCAAGAGGGAGTGACCGGTCCTGTCGGCGACGGCAGCACATCTGTAGGCCTGACCACCCTTACCAAACTTGAGTGATTGACCTCCGAATGCTCGCTGGTAGATCTTGCCCTCGTCCGTCCTCGAGAATGGCATACCAAAGTGCTCGAGTTCGACAACGGTTCGTGGTGCCTCCCTGCACATGTAATGAATGGCGTCTTGGTCGCCGAGCCAATCTGATCCCTTGACGGTGTCGTACATGTGCCAACGCCAGTCATCTTCGGTCATGTTGCCAAGTGCGGCATTGATACCACCCTGAGCAGCTACGGTGTGTGATCTCGTGGGGAATAATTTCGTGATGCAGGCAGTCTTGAATCCAGCTTCGGCGAGTCTACCAAGTTTGTCAGCAGAAAGGACGACATATCAAGAGGGACGAGCGAGACCTACCCAAACGCAGCACGCAGACCAGCACCACCGGCGCCGACGACGAGAGCATCGTACTCGTGATCAATGATGGGGTACTTGTTGCCCAGCAAACTGACGGCATCGGTTTCCTTGGCACGCAGAGGACGATTGCCTATTATCTTGTTTGCGACGCGAGAGGTGGAGAATTGTCGACACTGTCATTCACGTCAGCAGATATTTTGATGAGCCGAGCGTAAGAAGGAAGGACATACTGTGAGCTGCTTGCGCAGTGAGCTCGAAAGCATATCGAGAGTCGATCTGGAGGAAAGGAGCTGAGGATGGAGACCACAAGGTGAGATGTAGAGAGTGTTCTTGTAAGAGAAGCAGAGAAGCAAAGAGACAGAGGGGGGCGTAGAACGGGGGAAAGGACGAGAAGGGGGGAGAGGATATGGAGGGAGCGGGCGGCAAGAGGGAAGGGAACGGAAGGAAGCAACGTACCTTGGGAAGGAAGAGCCCGCCCAGCGTAGAGAGCAGCAAGCAAGGCAGCAGCGAGAGAGGGAAAATCTACGGAAAGTCGCAAGCAGAGATGGGTCAGCACCCAAAACAGGCTATCCAGCCCGTCAGATTCAGTCTGCATCGCCGGCAAGCAAGACTGACAGCTTACCTCAGCACTTTATTGTTCCTTTCTATCTCGGTCACGTGTTCTTATGACAAATCGTATCTCGATACGACATATCTGCTATCTGCACCAGCCACAGGCCATCGCCATCGCCACTACCCCGCTCCAGCACCTGGACACCTACGAATGGCAATCTCTGTCGATTGAGAATACAAAGGACACAGCCATTGACTGTTCGTGTCTCGAGCCTGACTTGCTGCATTCTGACGCTTCACTGATTTCAAGTATATACTGGCAGATGCGCTTGATGCTGCCATTCCATGCACGCTGCCGGCCTGCTAAGAGAATACCCTTCGTTCCACCGCATACAACACGCTCCTTCGCGATCAAAAGTTCCTTCCGCGCCCGGATTCCTCCTTTCGTCTACCAGCAGCTCGCACAGAATGCTCGCGGCCCCAATCCGTTCTGGAAACAACCCATCGTCCGGTATGGCTCGGGCGCCGTCGCCGTCGGGGGCTCAGTCTACTATGTCTCGCATCTCGAGACGGTCGAAATGACGCACAGGCGCCGTCTCATGACCATTTCTCCGGAGCAGGAGGCCGAGGTCTCGAAGGAGACTTACCAAGCCGTCCTGCAGCAATACGGCAATCAGATTTTGCCGGACTCTGACTCCCGGACGAGGTTCGTGAAGAAGGTGGTCGGACCGCTCATCAGGGCTTCAGGCATGACCGACCTCAATTGGGAGGTGCACGTCATTGAGTCTGCAGAACCCAATGCCTTTGTCATTCCGGGAGGCAAGATTTTTGTCTTCTCGGGCATCCTGCCAATCGCGAAGAATGAGAGTGGTTTGGCTTCCGTGCTCGGACACGAGATTGGACACCAAGTGGCTCGGCATATCTCTGAAAAGATGAGCTTCAATCCAATCATACAGGTTGCACAGTTTGCCATTGCTGCCGCTTTGGCATCCGTCGGCCTACCTACCAATCTCGTCTACGGTCTATCTGGCTCACTGACATCCCTCGTGCTGGACAATCCTTATAGTCGCGTGCACGAGAGTGAGGCCGATCACATAGGATTGCTGCTCATGGCGCAAGCCTGCTTCGATCCACAGGAATCAGTACACATGTGGGAGAGAATGTCACAGGCTGGGAATGCCGGAATACCTCAATTCATGTCTACCCATCCGAGCAATGAAAATCGAATTGTCAAGTTGCAAGGCTGGATGCCCGAGGCTATACAGAAGCAAGAGTCCTCCGATTGTCAACAATCCCTCGGCGGGCTGGTTGGCCAGTTCCGAGACCGACAAAAGCACGCCAATTGGTGAAGACGGTAGTCCACAACATATTTATGCCACCAAAACGTGCGGAACAAACCATTATGTCCTTTGCTCATCGGACACACAACAATCACAAGAAACAGAAGCACAACATGATGCATGACAAAAGCAAGCGGGCTACTGATGTGCAGCAGCAAAGAATTTAAAATGGAAGACGGCATTCGGACATGATTGTAGATATTGGATAGCGGTTTTGATGAAATCCGTAAACTTCAGACCTTGCTGATGGACCGAAAGTAGAGCACCTTGAGCTCGACAGAATGATATCCACCGGTTGGGCACTGAAATGGTCACTTGCAATTGTGTATCAGGGTTGTCTACGTCTATAACGACCTTGAGCCAAGAGGATTGGAGCTCCTCCACACGAGCATCACCCTCCTCAAACTCCTCCTTCGATGCTCCGTCTAGTCGTTCCAAGGTTTTCCCTCTGCAGCAGCGAATGTGGGCAAGCCCTTGATACAGCCGACCAAAAACAATCTCTTCAGCCGAGCTGGAAGATTAGGACTTTTGGACATGCTCGGATAGAGCCTTGGGCAATGGTGAGTCTCACGTACTGGTGCACGTCACCATCACACAAGTCGCTCCATTGTGCTGACGCTGTCGCTCTAGCCAAAGGCAAAGACGAATGGCGATGGCGAGCATACACAGAGCGGCTCCGGGAAGAAACAACAGGGATACAAGCGCAGCAAGGGAGGTTGCCTGAATTGCAAGTTTCGCAAGGTGAAATGGTATGTCTCTCTGCAGATCGTTGGCGCAGCGGCGTCATCGCAATACAAGGCAAGAAACTGATGTGCGTGCAGTGACGAGATACGGCCGACATGCACGGCGTGCCAGCGCCTGGGTATGCCTTGTGGAAACTACGGCGCGACACTATCCAAGGCTGCCTATGCGGAGCAGAAGCAAGACTTTCTCGAGCAGGTCCGTCGCAAAGGGATCGGATCGGAGCGCGAATCTCGCGCAAAACGAATCAAAAAGTCGTCCGCACAACACGACGCTCAAGTGGCCCACAATGAGCAATTGCAGATGCAGATGCAATTGGGCATGGTGGATGTCTTGCAGCACGCCAACGAGGTCAACGAAATCCATGCCTCACTCGCCGGCCATGCCTTTACGCCAGACGTCACACAAGACTTTTACGCGCAAGCCGATGCGTACGACCCCGAACTCGGTCAAGAGACTGAGAGCAACAGCAATCTGTTTGAAATCAACCCACGCGCAGCCATCCAGCAGCTGCAACAGATGGAACATGTCGGACGGGAGCACGATCTCGTGAGGGCGCTGCAGGACTCTGCGCAGGTTTATGACGAACACAGCTACACGAACGACGCAAGTCTCGAGGCTGGGCCTCAGAATGAGCCGTATGTGCCGAGCATGATGACGATTGACAATCTCATGAATCAACACCAACACGTCATGCGTGCCGAACAACAGAGGGCCGCGGAGGAAGCAGCCGTGCGAGCTCGTAAGGAGGAGACGCTCGCCCAACAACGGCGGTTGCAACAAGCGGGTCAGTAAGGTCTTCGATCGTGGTATACTTCGCATATTCATGTCTATATTTCTCTATGGTCGACCATGTTATTTCACAAGACTCAACTAGATGGTGTCATTTCATGTGTGGATTCGTTTAGTCGTATGCTTGCATCGAACTGCTCGGGACGTTCTTCATGCATTTGTGTACTTGTTGATATGTATATAGTTGGAAACTTTGGGTAGACAGCACTACACTTAGAAAGGATGATCCGAGCGACTCTGCAGTACCTATGTCTTCCCTGTGTGCATGCCAATTTCGTCATGACGATCACGACGACAGCGTCTCTCCACCTTTGACTGTCCTGCCGGTCCGTGAAATCTTTTGCAGTACGGCGTCGTAGCTAGCTCCACGAGACGGATCCGCGAGCACGAGGACGGACTGTGATTCGAGTGAAATGTCGACCTCTTCGACTCCTACCAAAATGCAAAGTCAGTCTCATGACTCCACCCGTATTGTGCGCATATCACACCACAAGATTGGAACTAGTGGGAAGAAACACGCTCACTGGTACGCACCTTCCATTTTGGAGAGAACCTTGTTGATGGCGTTGCTGCATGCCCCACAGGCCATGTCTACCTCGAACTTGTACCGTGCCGTCATTCCTCCGTATTCGAGTCTCTTTCGTAGCGGAAACTGAGTGGTCGACGACGAATATCTCTTATATACCCACTACCGCGAGACTTTTGATGTGCGCACTGTTCTTTGTGTTTCAGCAATGACCGCAAGACTACAGACTCGCAAGCTTAAGACTTGGCAACTGGAAATTGGTTGCAACTCGCGTCCGAATCGGGGTCAGTGCACGTGATGACGCGAGATGTGCGTGATTGTGGAGCCGGGATGTGCTGCTCTCATCACGAAAAGTTGCGGCGACCATTCAAGCCTTCATCCTTGGCCATTCAGATCATCCAAGACAGGATATTTGTGTGTGTCAGATGCAGACGATTTGCACAGACAGTACCACTTGATGCATAGTGCAAACCGTACACATGTCTCGAGCTTTCACCCGCCCAACAGGTTATGACGATGACTGTCAAGCGAAAGGTCCCCTCGACAACTGCTTCTGCTAGGGACGTGAATACGAACAAGAGACAGAAGAAGCAGTCAGACCTTGCTGCTGGCTTCGCCACCCAGATCCTGCAAAGTCCTCGGAAGAAGCACGAAGTAAAGTTGTCCGAGAGTCTCCTCGAGATTGAGGATGCCATCGAAATCTCTAGTGACGAAGAGCGAACCGACAAACGACGCTTACCATCGTCTTCAGGTTTTGGGCGGTCTGCAAGATCTATTCAGAATGGTTCCTTTACCACACCTTCACAGCTAGTAACCAGAATCAAGAGCGAATCAGAAACACAATCAGGCGATTTCACCAATCTCAAATCGCAGCAGACGCGATCGACCCAAACGATTGAGCATGAAGATGTGTCTTGGTGGGATCTCGTGCCCTTGAGAAAGACTGCGGATTTAGCGGTGCATAAAAAGAAAGTGGCCGATGTTCAGGAATGGATCGAGGGAGCCTTCAAGAATGTGGCCGACAGAACAGTTCTCATACTGACCGGTCCTGCTGGCGTTGGCAAGACTGCAACGGTGGAGACGCTCGCCAAGGTTCTGGATTATGAGATTCTCGAGTGGCGAAATCCCATGTCTCAGGAGTGGTCGGAAGACGCCTACAATCGCGAAGCCGACAGTCTGGCACAAAAGTTTGAGCGTTTCCTGTCCATCTCGGACAAGTACTCGGCGCTTGACTTTGGACTGGGAAACAACACTTTGATTGATGGCAATCGACGCAAGGTCATTGTGGTGGAGGATATCCCCAACACCTTTTCCTCGAGTTCGTCAGTGTCTTCTGCCAAATCGGCTTTCCAGGGCAGCATCATGCGGTACCTCGCGAGTCCTCGCAACCGGTATCCACTCATCCTCATCATCACCGAGACTGAGCCTCGAGGCGAGGGCGGCGACCGGAGCAGCACGGACGCCATGAGTACGAGGACGCTGCTCACGCGCGAAATTCTCGATGCGCGCAACTGCACGCAGATTGCATTCAACGACGTGGCGCCAACCTTTATCAGCAAGGCCCTGGCGCGTATTGTTGATGCTCTGCCACGTAATCTCGCGCTCGACATTTCCCAAGCCGTGCTGGACGAGATTGCTCAGACTGCGAACGGCGACATTCGAAGCGCCTGCAATTCCGTACAATTCATCGCCCACCGTTTCAGCACGCACGGCCGTCCACCGCGCGCACGACGCAAGCGAAAACGCGGCGAGATCCTCGCCCTGACCGCGACGGAGTCCGCCATCCTCAACATCATCACGAATCGCGAATCCGCACTGGGATACTTTCACGCCATCGGCAAGGTCATTTACAATAAACGCGTCCCGCCCACACTCGACCCCATCACCTACGATGAACTTCCGGCACACTTGTCCGAGATGCGCCGCGATCGTCCCGAGACGAAAGCGGAACGCATCCTCGAGGAAACGAGTACCGACGCATCCACATTTCTCAGCGGCATCTTTCAAAATTACCTCCCGTCCACGACGGACGCGCGATCCGCGAGCGCCGTCATGGACGAACTCGGATTGGCGGATACCTTTACTCTCTCCTCGTCCTCCTCGTCCAGTGGTGGTGGAGACGGCAATATATCGGGCATTGTGGGCGTCATGGGCACGATGCAGTCTTTACCTCCCTCAAACGCACGTCGTGGCGGCGTCGGCGATCAATCGTCCCCGGCCACGAAACTATACTTTCCGCCCTTCAAGAAGATTGCCCAACGTCGTGCGGAAGTAGAGGATGCGATTGAGCGGTACTGTGAGTCGGAGAACATTCCATTCTCACGGACCTGCTCCTCGTCGTCGTCATCGTCGGTACTGGAACGTATCGCGTACCATGGCACCATCAATCGACTCGCGGGCACAGAGTCCCATCACGCATGGCAACAATCCGTTCGTGGTCGCGGTCACGGTCACCGCGATGTCTTGGCCTACGATCGATTTTCCACGCTCGGAAGGGGCGGCGTCGATGCCAAGTCCACTCTGGTCCAAGAAGACGTCAATGACGACGACGACGACGACGATGATGGTGTAGGGTCATCTAAGAATAAACGGAAAGAGATAAACAATGTCACGAAGGCGGACCCACGAAGTAATCTCATGGCGATCGAGGACGACGATATTGAGGAATTCGACTAGTCTAGTCTAGTCTAGATCTTATAGTTTCATCAATAGTCATGAGTCATATCATTAATTATGAATTTTTGACGGTACGATCAGAATCATCGTAATGTGATGCTGCCGACCGTCTGTAATTGTCGTGATGAAGTGCCCACACGAAAGACGTACTGTCCCGAACTAAACTGCCAATTCTGCACCTCCGTGTTCCAAACACTCAGGTCCTTGCGCAACACGTCGAACGTCACCGTGGCCGAAGCATTCGGCCGCAACGCGGCGACCTTTTCAAACCCACGCAACTGATTTGGCGCCGTGGGAAAATTGGTCGAGTTGGTGGGAAAGGAAATGTAGAGTTGCAGGACTTCGGAGGCAGTGATGCGTCCCGTATTGCGCACGGAAGCAGAGACACGGTAGAGCACGTCGTAGAGCGATGGATTGCCGCCCGGTCCCCCGCCAGCGGGACTTTTCGGTGATGCGGTGCCATTTAGTGAGTACGGGTACGGGTACGGCGACGGACCGGGAACGGCCTGACTCGTGTTTTGCAGGTACGGGTAGTTGAATTCCTCCACCAAGTTTGCTCCGCGTGGTGGTAAAGCCGCCGACGCATTCAGGTTGCTCGAGGGAATACTGAGTGCTGCTGCCGGCATGGTCGGGAACGACGATCGAGCTGCGTACGGCGCGCTCGAGATCAGTGTCACGTTTCCGGGTGTCACGGTGAAATTGGAGTAACTCAGGCCATAACCAAACTCGTAGCGCGGCGTGATGCCCGCTGCGTCAAAGTGTCTGTAGTCGATATTTGTCGTGGTGAAGTTATACTGCGGAATAGGCGCGTTGGCAGTGTACATCTGCTGCTGACCATAGTCAGAGGCGTTCTTGGCAATGGTGAAAGTGAGTTTTCCCGAGGGACTGTAGTCACCATACAGCATTGATGCCAAGGTGTTGCCAGACTCTTGACCAGGGAGTCCCGCCCACACGACGGCGGTGACGTTGGGGTTCTCGATCCACGATTCCATCGTGATGGGACCGACGGAATGGACAATCACAATGGTATTGTTGCAATTTGCTGCGACAGTCTCGACCAGTTGATCGCCGCCGTGCCAAGCAGTCAGATTGTTGCGATCGCCTTGGTTGCCATCGACGTCAATGTACCCTTCTCCAGAATCACTGTTGATGAAGACGAGTGAGGTCATGTATGGCAGACCCAGGGTGGCGTTGATTTCGGCATAGGCATAATCATCAGTGATGGTGTACACGAGAGATCCCTGAGCCTGAGCACGAGCTGAAATCGCTTCGGATGGAGTGATGAGGTAGGGATAATTTGCAGTGCCCGAACCCCAGCCAATTCCCAGTGTGCCATTGTCGCAGCCTCTGTCTGAACAGCCATTCGCGCCATACTGTGCCGGCGCTGCATCTGATCCAATGATATTAAGCCATCGTGTCGAGTTCGAAAGTGGCAAAGCATTGTTGTTGTTCTTCAGCAGAATGATGGACTGTTCATTGACTTCTTGTGCGACCAGTGCGTGTTGTGCGCGAACGTCGACGTACTGATTGAGCTGTGTAAAGTCAGTGTCACCGTTGTAGAGATAGCCGTATTCTGAAGCACTAAAGGAGTTGAAGTTTGGCAATGGATATGAGACGTTTTGCTGAAGCTTGAAATAAGCAGCCATGATTCTGATTGCCTTGTCGTCCAAAAGACTCTCTGGCACTGTGCCGTTGAGCACGGAAATTGTCAAGTTGCGTCCAAACCACGAAAGACCATCACTGAACGAGTTGCCATCACCAGGCATAATCATGTCTGTACCCGCCAAATAGGTGGCCACTCCAGAATGTACAGCCCCCCAATCAGACACAACGAAACTATACCAGGTTAGTGCAAGGATCAAAAATCAAAAGCTTGAGTTGTTACCCTTGGAAGTCCAGCTCGTCTTTCAAGAGGCCATTGATCAAGGCAGAGTTCTGGCAAGAGTACGAGTTGTTGACCTTGACGTGTCAATAACATGACAAGCACACTATGTAACGGAGGTTCTTACTTGATTATAAGAACACATGACTGATCCGACACCAGCGCGAACCGCATCGCTGAACGGCCAGAGGTATAGCTCGTGCATCGTTCGGTCATCAATGTTGCTCGAGATCGATTCGAGAACTGGCAGGGAGGGTTCAAATTGCGCTGCCTCTCCACTCTGTCTAAAGTGCTCTTGCTCGTTGCCGATAAACTGAAATAGTCAGCGAGAGTCGTCTGATCGCCAAGAAATGCTTACATGCTTGGCACATGCCAGTGTGCCGGCACTTTGAATGCCAACGACACTTTCGTACATTGCTTGACCACAAAGGTACGGATCTGGCGAGAAACTGACGACATGAGTTAAGCTCGCTGTGCTTCATTTTAATGGACTCACCCTTCCCAATTACGACCACCTTCAGCAAAGGTGCCGAGAGGCCCACAGACGGGGCCGAGCTGCACGTTCGCACCTTTGGCCTTGAACTCCTGGCCCATGGCGACACCATGACGTCGAATCAAGTCTCGATCCCACGTCTTGGCAGCCTGACTCAACGGTGGAAAGACTGTGTTGTAATTCGTGTCCCGCACGCCCAGTGGGGAGTCCTGCAAGCATAAACCGTTGAAGCCCTGACTCGGGACACTGCCGGTCTGGCCCACACATGGACCCTTCTCCCATCCGGTACCGGTCGTGATGTTGACCTTTTCCACGAGCGTCAATTTCTTGACGAATGCCGTGGCGGCAGCATAAGCACTTTCCCAGTCACCCTGTGGAGAGTATCCCGTACCACCAGGCGTCGGGTAGTACGGAGGAGAAGCCGGTCCCGAGATGCGCTGAGTGTCGTAGCTCGCATTGAATGACGAGTAGCCAGTCCCTTGGGCAGATGCCAGGGACAAGATTCCAAGAATCAAAGGTGATTGCATCTCGGACACTTGCGTGATAGAGATGTCAGCTCTTGACTCTTGTATGCTGTAGACTTCGAGTGAAGAAGTAGTGCAGGTGGTTGGGAAATAAATGTTCTTCCTCGAGGCTGTTACACCACACGACCTGTCGATGATGATGCTGCTCCTCCCAATTTGGCGTGAGATGCGGGTGGGATAAATGCTTGTTACCTAAAAGGGGAAAGACTGCCCGTTTTCCGTGTCTACACCAGATTTCCTGTATTCTGATTCGTGAAGTTGTCAGCCACAGAGCCGATCAGACGGAGTGTATCACGTGAGACCGGATAAGTGACCCCGAAATTTCTCCGCAGATGAGATCGGGGGGATTGCAGATCCATTCTTAACTGCCGCTTGTCTGGCCAGCAGTTCGAAATTTATTCTTTTTGATTCGACTAAGCCTGCCTGCCTGCCTGCGAGGCCTTCTATGTCTTGCGCGGTGATGATTGAACCTCGTACATGGGGAGCAAAGTATCGTCCGGTTCTCCCGTGTCCTCGAGCAGAGCCTCCTCATTGTTGGTCGGCAGCACCGTACCCGTTGGCTGGTCGTTTCCTGCACTGGTAGCAGTAGCAGGAGTAGCGGGAGCAGCAGCCGTGGCACCTGCAGTGGTGATGGCCACGTAAATCGTGCTGCTCAGGATGAGCACGATGCCACATAGACTCCAAAAGTCCGGCAGCGTGCCAAACACAACCTTTTCCCAAAACATGGCAAAGAAGAGTTGCAGGTACATCGCCGTGCTTCCGCGGCCCGCCTTCTCCCGCTGCAGGCCCAAAGTGAGCAGGAATTGGGCAATAAATCCGGAGAACCCGAGCGTGAGCAGGTAGACCAGCGACTGGCCTCGGGGAATGACTACGGACTGCCCAGTCACAATTAAACCCACCAGGCTGATAATACATGCACATGCGGAGAACATCGAGACTGAGATGAGTGCGTGGGCCCGCGTGCCAATGTACCTGATGGTGACATATGCACCGCCGGCACCACCTACCCCAAGCAGCGACATGAAGACCGCAGACAAGCGTTGCGCATCCGTGGGCTCGTAGCTGCTCGCCGGCGTTCCTATCAATGTCGAATTATTGCCCGGCAGGTCGGCAATTGGCGGCATCGTCCCATCTGCTACTTCTGGAGCGCCAAAGAACGAGAGCGGTCGAGCGATAAAGACCACGCCGAGCAGGGCAATCAAGCCAGCGGCAGCCTCCCTGCGCGTAAAGTTCTCGCCGAGGAAAAAGTAGCCCAGGACGAGCGTGAAGCACGGCGTCAGAAACGTCAGAACCGTGGCATCAGATAGAGGCAGGTACTGTAGCGAGTAGTAGATTGAAAAGAGACCCCCAAACCCGACCACCGACCTCAGCAGCAAGAGTCCACGCACCTCCTTCGGCCCGAGACACCAGTCCGGCACTTTGGTGTAGAGCATGTACATCACCGCAAAGATGTACGTCAACGACATGCGCACAAAGATGAGCTGAAACGTCGAGACCGGCGTGTCCCGCGGATCGCTCGGATTCGAGAGCAACTTCGCAAAGACATTCATGCCCGAGAAGAAGATCTGACTCGCCGCCACCAACAGTAACCCATTGTTGCGTGCCAGAAAGGACCCTATCGTCCCTTTGCTGCCCCCCGACAGTGCGTCACGCAGCAGTTTTGCGTCCTGTGGGTCCGCGTACGTCTGATGCACGTAATCCTCGCTCATCGGCAACACCACCCGGCCATCGTACGACGTGCTCCGCTCCATATCTGGCCGCACCAACGAAGTCTCCGAGAGTGTCCTTGTCGGGTTTGTCGGGCGAACCTGCAGGAACGGGTCATTATCGCCCTCCATCTTGCTATGTTTTTAATTGGGACACCTGGGACGATGAGGGTAGATGCAGCCGCTGGGTCAAGGGTCTATAAGTCTATAAATATGAAGGTGAGGGTTTCGTGTCAATCTTGATAGCACTCGCATGATATATGTAGATATATAGCGGAAAATGACGATTTGCAATTTGTGTAGGGAAATGCCGATGCTTCCAAAAACTGCGGTTGTGCGTGTGCGAGGCTTATCCACCGGAAATGCATGCGCGCGTCGATTTGGCCCAAACACGCGTGCAACTTGCGCTTCCTCGGGAATCCCATATGCATCCATGGATGTCTATCTGCATCGATCTGACCTCCGCCTTCCTGCTGCAACTATGATGTATGCTGCAACTAGCAATTGGCGGTGCACGACCTATAGCTGCGCAGTTTAGCAAGATCAGCGATAGCACTATACGCGTAATGCTAAGCATCATCGATTTGTGATTCAGCTGCTGATTAAACAACAACCTCATCCTATCTCGTGTGTGTGCACTCGGGGATATTGTGCTACTGCAGTTCATGATCACCCTGGTAGGTACCATGACCAATTCATCATCTTCTACTCTCTCCCTCTTGCTCCTCGCGTGGTTCTCCGCAGTGGAGAACATGCCTTTGTATTAGACCTTGGAGCACTTGCGCCCTGTGGTCAGGCAGTAAACTTGCCATTTTTAGTTTCTACTAATTTTTCCCATGTACAAACGATGCAATTTTTTTGTTTTCATATTTACAACACACCCACTAAGTAATGTTAGTGACCATCGAATGATTATACAAGATGAGGTTTCATTGCTTACGGTAGTCTTCTTTCATCGTACCAATGGCGTACTGTCAGTCAGTAAGCTTTTCTTGTAGTCTCGTGTCGGGCATTGTCTCACAATTTCGGTCGCGTCCGTCCGCGTCCCCACAATCTTCAAACGGACCTTGGAACCCTTCTGCAGCAATTGATCCTCACCAGAATAATTGGGAGGATTCGCGGTCGGGTCGAACTTCATCTCCGAGGGCAAGAGCTATATCACATCAGCTGCCAAAACTTTTCATGCCACAAAAAATGAAGGGTTTCCTGACATGTGTCGAGACAAAGACGGACACAGGACCCGCGTCCGCAAAGAAACCCATCTTGTTGACGACAGAGACGATGGCATCGACGACTTCATTCTGAGAGAAGAAATCAACAAAGTGTCCTTTTTGTGTATCATCCTTTTGGGGCGAAACGGGTTCACGCTTGCCAGCAAAAAGAAAAGATACAAAAAGTAGAGGAACCTACCTTGAACGGCTTCCAGACAATCGCACGATAATGCACATGAAATTCAGCACTGCCCTGTCCTGTCAAGATCTTGCCCGGCGGTATCCTCAGATCATTGTCGTCGAGCACGCAGATGATGTAGCCATACTGTCCGTCGCACGTCCCTTCGACATCCGCAATCAATTTCTGACGCAGAAATTGTCGGATGTTTGGGCCAAAGTAACTCGGATGCAACTTCATCGTGTGCTGAAGCTCCATGATGAAGAACATGACGACGGGTCGCACAAAGCCTCCCTCTCACGGCCAACTCGCAACAGCAGAGCTCTCCGGACGGGTCGAGAGGTCCCTCGTCGACGGGCAATCCCGATCCTCTTCCTTCTAACGCACGATCCGAATTTTCGATTGACCTTTTTGTGGTGGATTCGCGACTGGGCGACCCTCTTCAGAAGAGTTGATGGGATAAGGAACGACGCCTGCTCGAGGCCGTCGTGGGCAGTTGAGGAGGTAGAGCGGGAAATAGAGACAGGTCGCAAAGTTTTGTGTACCGCAGTGTTGCGATGCACTTGAGCATGCGAGTGTTGAGCTACCTGCCCGTCTACGCTGCCGTCCCATTGCGTTGCGTGTGTCGTTCCAACAAAAACTCACAAGGGAAAGGCAACTCAATTTCCCGTCAACTTCTATCCGCTCGTCCCGGGATATATTACCTGATTGAGTTGACCGACACCTGCCATCCGCTCGCTTGTTTTCACCGGCCCCGCAAATGTGCGCATCCCATCAAGTGACGCAGGACTTTTTCCCATCTTCCCTCCCATGCAATTCTGTAGCTCGGTCGCTGATATCAATCGAAAAGCGCGTTCTCTTGTCTTCTCTCGTCTATTTGTACACAATTCTGACAGCTGGCCATCTCAATCGCTTGGATTTTGCAATACAGTCTTGCCTTGAGTACGCTCGTCAGCCCACACGATCAGTATGTCGCTTGAGAATGCACTTTACCCGGTGAGGGCCATTTTCTGGGGCACCTCGACCGTGGTCGCCCTGCTATCATGCTGCCTCGGCCTCTCTGCTTCGGCCATCATCCGACCCTTTTCGCGGCGGACATGCTATGATCTGAGTTCATCGATCGCACAGTTATTGTGGCAGTACATGCAGTGGATGTTGTACGTCTCAAGTCTCTGCCATCGGCAAATCGATAGAAGGAAGGAAGCTAACTTATATTCTAGCGAAAAGCCGCATTGTGGCAGGATAACAATGTCTGGCGATGAGATACCGGTCGGCGAGAGCGCCCTGGTCATCTCCAATCACCTGAGTTATTCCGATTTCTACCTTATCCACGCACTCGCCTCGAGACGCAACATGCTCGGCCGATGCCGTTACTTTTCAAAGTACGTCGACCTTTCGCCCTCCCTTCACTGTCAAACTGACATTGATGCTAGGAAAGAACTGAAATACGTGCCGGTGCTCGGGTGGGCCCTGACGCTGATGGACATGATCATGGTGACGCGCAACTGGATGCGCGACCAACGCGAACTCCAGCGCGTCTTCGACCCCATCCGCGCCTTGAAACTGCCCATCTGGCTGGTGACGTACCTCGAAGGGACGCGCTACACCCCCGAGAAATGTCTCGCCTCGCAACGCTTCTGCGCGTCCCGCGATAAACCCACGCTCAACCACGTCCTCTATCCGCGACACAAGGGCTTCTTCACCACCTTGACGCAGTTCCGAGACACCCACGTCGCCGCCGTCTACGACTTCACTTTAGTCTACTACAATACCGACGAGCGACGTATCCAGCGTCCCCCCACACCAGTACAGACGCACTCCCTGGGTGACTTGTCGGCGCACTACAAGTTTCACATCCACGTCCGACGGTTCCCCATCGACGAGATCCCCGTCGACGAGGAAGATGTGACGCAGTGGTTGGAGAAGCGGTGGGTCGAGAAGGATCAGGTGCTCGAGGCCATGAGCAGGGAATGGACCGCCGCGGGCATCATTGGTGCCAGCAAGTCCCTCACACATGCGCGGTGAGTCATTATGCACCATTGTCCGATCAGTGTCGGAGCATTGGCCTAAGAAAGGCTGGCAACTCTTTCAAAGATGAATAGACAAACGGATGCAGTAGGCATGATTATGTACTTTTATATTCATTTCAATCTTGCTCTCTATGCTACGAAGTCAGCGATGTAGCATTCATAGCCTCCGTCAGATTCTTCTCAATGGCCGCGTCCAGGGGAGACAATTTCGTGGTGGTCGACGACTTTGACTCTTCCTCTTCATCAGCATCTTCCTCCTCGTCATCCTCGGCCTCATCACTCTCGGCATCGCTGTCCTCCTCCAAGTCGTCCAGCTCATCCAATTCGCCCGTCCCGCGAGCCTCGAAGATTTCCCTGATGGCCTCGATAGATGCGTCGTCCTCTGCAAACTTGTTGCCGTTGAGTTCCAAGGTCTCTAATTGCGGCAGTCCGAGATCAACGGCTACCTTGAGCGCCTTGAGTCCCGCCGCATCGATTTCGTTGTACTGCAACCGCAAAATCTTGACATGCTTGTTCGATGCCTTCTGCAGGGCCTCGGCCACGGCGATGCCTCCACGGGCAGACAATAAGCAATCTCCCACGGCCAGCTCCTCCAACTTTGTCCACTTTGTCAGGGCACTCGCCAATGCCACCGTCCCACCTCGTGTGAATGTATTGTCCTGCATATCGACCACGCGCAAGTTGGTGCACGCACCCAGACCATCGCGCATCAAGCTCTCAATGCCCTCGGGACGTATCCCGTTCTGAGGCATCTTGACCACCGAAAGGGTCTCCTTGTGCGCAGTGAAGCACTTGATCCACGCCGGAACACTGCCATTCTCAAGCCGATTTCGTCCACAAATGATGGTCTCCAGGGCAGCCGCCGAGTTCCTTGCCAGAGCGTTCGCCATACGCGCGCCAGCCTCTGGACCCATGCCGTTATTTTGCAGGTAGAGGTGTTTCAGGGGTGCGTGTGCCGCAAAGAAACTCTCCAACGGAGCAGCGGCCGTCGGTCCAAACGCATTATCGCACAGGTTGACGGTGTGCAGGGCCGAGCACGTCTGTAGTGCGGGCAAGAGTGCCTCCAGGGCCGCCGGTATCTCTTCTCGTAAACGACCGGTGAAGATGTCCGCCATTTGTGCATTCTAGCGAGAATCGTCAGTAGCAGGCCACAAAAGTAAGTTCGAATAGTATACTGACTTGTAATTGCGTCTTGTTTTTGAGAGCCTCTGCCAGCCTCACAGAGGCCTCGACACCGAATGTGTTGCCCGATAATCGAATTTCCGTCACGTCGTCGTGCAGTTCGGGCAAGAATGGCTCAATGTCAGCGGCAGTATTGAACTTGATGCCCTTGCCTTCGACCGTAAAGATTGACATGATTGCTACAGGTATGCGTCAAGGTAAGGAAAGAGAAGGAAGCCGATTTGAGCCAGAATTAGTGGTGATGAGGTTGTGTTTTTTGTGTTGATGGTTTGATGTCCGGGGCACGGACAAAGATCAAAATTTGTGGCACACGAGAAGCCGCGTTCAGATGCGATCGCGCGTCGCTTTCTTCGTGGCCACATTCAAGCTCATCTCGATTCTCATGACTGCAAGGGCACGGAATGCTGTTTGGCTAACACATCAGGCAAGAAGGACATTTGGGTCGATTATTAGATTCTCTCGATATTGTACAATGTGCTAGTAAAATGCTTGAACGCCTAGAATTGCCCCCATCAAGTTTCATAATGTTGCGTATATGTGCCCACTTTTGTATTGTACTTCGCTAATGATTATTCATGAATCGTTCCGCTTCCTTGTCGCTCACACTGCGATTTCCGTCGCGCCGACGAGGCGCCTGGTGAAGCGGCAATGATGTCGTGGATGAGAGATTGATGGCAACAGAGCTCTCGTGCTTTGAGGCCCAGACCTGTGCTGCGTCGGTATCCACACGCGTAGGAGGACGCGGACGATCTGTCGGTTTCCGTGTGATGGCTTCCACGGTTTTGCTGCTTGATGCCGATTTAGAGTTCAGTTTGTCTTCGCATCGCTTTAAGATATCCTTAGTCGTCAAGGCTGCCGAGTTTGAGAATAGACTTGTGTCTTGCAGGATGAGGAGGAGATCTTCTGGTACGCACGAAAATTCCTCGCTATACTTGATCATGGAGTGAACAGTCTCAATAGCAGCAAAGCTCTCGTCCATGCCGGGCTCTTTTTGCTTGGAGTACAAGACATTGGGTGTGACCACAGTGGCTAGGTTGTGTTCGTCCATCTTGCTGCCTGACTCTTCATCAACATGTGCAAATTGTGCTACCCAAGTGAAGAAGGTGAAGACGACTTCCATGGTGTCTCGATTTGCTTTGGGCAGTAAGCAACAAGTCAGGTGCAGTATTCGATAGCGAACATCTTCGTCCTTGTATTGTTGTGCCAGCACAAAGAGTTTGTGCAACTTGAATGTCATCAATGGATCCGGCAGGTCACGAAGGAACTTCTTGAGTAAGGCCGCAAGTTGCACTGCATTCTCTTCTGTGAGATTGGTTGCGCCGGGATTCTTGTCGATTGCTTCGGCAAGGTCTTTCAGGCGTCGGATATTGCCGTTCTTGCGGAAGACACCCTCAATCGACATATCCATGCCCTTCATAGCCACCAACACGTCGTCAATAAAGCCCGGTATGCGCAGCGGTTGCGGGCCTACTCCCAGAGTCGAATCTGCACTGTTGCGTTCTACCAAGGTCTCAAGACTGACACCGAAGACGCCCTTCTTCTTGATATTCTTCTTGTCCTCCTTCTCCTTTGCAGCCTTGTCTTTGGGTGGTTTGAAAGCTTTTCCAAACTTGCCCCAGAAACCGCCCTTCCGTGTCTCAATCAGATCTAGTAAGTCTTCCATGTTGTAGTGATCTTTGATCAGAGGACCTAAGGACATGACAGCAATATGTCGAACGATGAAGAGCTCCAAGGCTGACAACTCGGAGAAATAAGTCTTGGCTCGCATCTGTAAGGACAAAGAGGAGTCATTCGAGGCAGCCGTGTCACGATTAACATACTCCGGCTTCGTCAAGTCGGTCTGGGAAGCACTCTTTGATGATGGCTCCTTCTTCGGTGACCGTGTACGTTTGCGCAGGAAGGATTTTGGGCGCTTTTGCTTGCTTTGTTCTGAAGCGACAAGACGATTAAGGTCATCAAATGTGATTGATCTTTCGTTAGTCATTCTCACAGTTTGTTCGCTTTCTTGGTTCTCTGTGAATTGGTCTTCCTCTTCGATCTTCATTGTGGCATTAGGTTTGTTGTTTGCAGCACGAGTATTGTCCTCGTGATTGGTAATGTCTTCAGCGTCTGGAGCGTCCATGACGCGAGACCTCCTTGGCTTGTGCGGCTGATTTGACAATGTTCTCTGCATATGTGTTGATCGTAGTCGTCGAATGTCGTTCAGTGTAGTCGCATAAGTGCTTGATCTGTCCTCGACGCTTTCGTCTTCATTTGTAGTGGGTTTCGTGTTTGTTGTAGGTATGGCTGAAGAATCCTTGTTGACGTCCCGGGTCGCCACATTTGTCACTTGTTCTCGTTGTCGCGGAACTTCTGTATATGTTAGGATGAATTTGAATTCGGTAGAGCCCTGGCTTACCAGAAGACGGAGGCACACCGGGACCTTCACGTAGACTCGTGTACAGGCGAGATAAGGCCGCTCTGAGCAGGTATACATACTGACTCAATCGTGTCACGTAGACGAAACCCTCCTGGGACTCAGATCGTGCGCATGAGCCACATGTGATTTGTCGAGAACTTGTGTTCCACTTGGCTTCGGAAAGGTCTCTTTGCAATTCACGCTGACAGTAATGACAACGCAGGCAGGCTAGATGCAAACGAATATCGCCCGATCGTGCACAGTCCTCCTCCAAAGACTTTCGGCAGGCATAACAGACGTCGGAGCTGGTTCTACTCGTTCCGCTCGCTCCGTTCGTTATTGGCTGTCCGATACTTGCTGCCAGTTCGTCCGAAGATGTCGGGAGTGCGCGATCCATTGATCCGTCGTTTAGACTGTTGAGCTGGGTGAGATATGCACTTACAGTCGATGTGCTGGCGCGCTCCCTCTCCAGCTTCAACGACGCAGTGAGGGAAATACGAATCAATAGTTTGAGATAGTGAGCCAGGCCGGTCACAAGTGAAAGTAGTTCCTGTGTAATGCCCAGCTTCTTGACACCTACGTCCTGAGTTTTCGAAAGCAGATGAAAGAATGAGACAATTTTCTTGCAAAGCATCTTGGCTTCACGACTGTATGGAAGTCCTTTTCCATTGTTGGCTAGGAGTGCACTTTCCAGCTGGTCTAAAGCTGTGAACAGTACTTCGACATGGGCAATGAATTTGACCGCAGCGAGAATGCCGTCTATATAGGCGCCGTTCGAGACGTTGAGGAGCATATCACTGATACACGCCGCAGAAGACTCCTCAAAACCAGAGAGCACATTCCAGATATGATTGACCTTTTCCTCCATGCGCGTTTCACGTTCGCGCACTTCTTCAGCAGATAACCCAGCAAACTCGCGCGTCAGTTGCTCCTCTTCTGACCTCGAGGCCAACTTGACGTTCCAAAACTTTTGAATCATGTAGCATTCCGGATGCCAATGCTGATTCTGCCCGTTACGCAGAATTTCCACAAACTGCTTGAGAATCGATGTCTGGCAGCCATAACACTTTTGGGCGAATTGGAGGGAGAAATGATAGTGACAATAGACATCCCCTTCGTGTTCATAATAGGAGTCCTGGGGCCCAAAGACTGTGGGACAGATTGAGCAGGTAAAGTGCTCGATATGGAATTTCTTGTCGACCGCCGTGATGTAGGATCCACGAAGAGCGCCTTTACAAGAGTAGCAGAGCAGATCGAGGCGTCGAAAGTAGTCGACCTCGCAGAGGGGGAGCTGGCGCTTGGGTTCGTCGGGGTCATCCACCGGGAAGAACTTGCTTGCGACCGTCTTGTCACAGTCGTGACAGCGGAAGCAATCCAGATGATACGTGCCCCCCAAGGCACGAACAAACTGACCCGACATTGCCTGGCCACATTTCGCACATAGCTTCGCGCTTGTGCCAGTCGCAACAGGATTGCTCATGGCCGTGTTAGAGTTCGAATTGCCATCTGCAGTCGCGTCAAGGGTCATGTAGCGATGCCACTCTACCCACCCTTCAGCTCAACCCTCCACGCCAATGCTTGTACGAGGTTGCAGAATGTCAGTCGATAATGCAGGTGGAGTCGTCTTAACAGATTGAGCCTGTGCTGTAATGACGTCTGAGTCGAATATCTGTAGCTCACGTCGCGATTCGTAAATGACACAAAACCGCAGAATGATGTTTCGTTCCAAGCCGTCAAGCGAAGACTATCACTCGCTGGTCAACGATCCAGAACAAAAAGACCCTGATACGACAGATAATGAACGCAGATGACTGAAGGAAGCGGGCTGTCGGCGATCAAAGATGCGATGGGATGGATGTGCTTTGCTTGCCGGGCGTTGCTAGCAGCCAAACAGGCAAGTGTCAGCTTACAGCCGGGCCTTCCAAGGTTGGAGTGAATCCTTGGGCGGGAAGCCAAACAAGCGGGCCAGTCAACTTCAACGTGGCGGCACATCCTTGGATCCAGCTGGGAACGCAACCTGCAACCAACAGCAACAAATTCCCGAGTAGGCAATCCTGCCCGCTCGTAGCTCAGCTCGTACAGATGAGCTCACAAACACGGTGGGCTATCTGTTACTTGCGGTCCCTCATCTTCACATGAGGGAAAATGAGAAAGGACAAGGCTAGGCAAGGTTAGGTAGTGTTTTGAAAGCACACAATGATTGTGATTATGTCAGATCTAATGTAAAGAATGAGAAGAATGACGGAAGATGTAGGAATTTACAGTCGGAACATATGATTTTGAGACAGTCAGAGCATATGAACTCTAATATGCTGCAGTGGTCGTCTGTGCTCGATCTTTCTGCATCGAGGAGCTAGGACTTGGCTGCTTCATCTCGTGTTCGTATTCCGAAACTCCATATTCATCCTCTCCACAAAGTTCCTCCAAGGTCTTTCGCTTGGTCTCTGGGATGAGCAAAGTCGTGAAGATACCGATAAACATGAAGAGAGCGAAGATCTCCATAACGTGATTCAACCATGGAGAAGCATTGGTGGCAGTAGCACCTCGAGTACGCAGAGGTCCAATGAGAACCTGTGCAACGATCGCACCGACTTTACCGGAAGCTGCCGAGATACCGTGCGATGTGGATCTGTACCTGGTTGGGAACACCTCTCCTGGCACAATGAAAGTGGTCGTGTTGGGCCCAAAGTTTTGGAAGAAGTTTGCGAAAACGTAGAGCGCAAACTTGCCCTTGACTGGGATGTGGTTGTAACCGAAACCGAGGATACAGAAGATGATGGTCAGCATGGTGAAACCCATGAGCTGAATAGGCTTTCGGCCGACGGTATCAATAGTTGCGACCGAGAACCAATATCCAGGGATGAGACCAGCACACGACAGAATGATGTTACCGACACCCTGGTTGTAGATGGTGTCATATACGTGCTTGTTGGCTGGTGCGGCATAACCGATGGCGGTAAGAATGATAGAAGTGTTGAGTCCGAGACCGTAGAAAGCGACATCCAGAACGAACCACGAACCGGCAGTTCCCAAAAGAACTTTTCCATTTCTCCATTTCGAGTAGTGACGGAAAAAGTCTCCCCACGAGGCCTTTGGTGGTGCACTTGGGTTCCTGACCTGTTTGTTGTGCATGGCAGCGGCTTCTTCATCGACGGTGAGTTTGGCGGCACCCAAGTTTCCAGAGACGTATTGGATGGCATCCTTGGTGGCAGTGGTCTCATCACCCTCGACATCCAAAGTGTATCGAATGGTCTCTGGGATGGTGAGTCGGAAGTACAATGCGGCACAAGCTGGAATGGCACCAAAGCCATAGATGATTCGCCATGATTTATCAAGGGCAACCTGGCATCGAGCATTGCAAGTGGTGCCTCCGGAAGAGATGGCATCCTTGAATCCAACGGTGCAGACGAGAGCAACGATACCGGCAGTCAATTGACCCCATCCCTGGTTGGCAAAGACGGCAGCCATCATGGCACCTCTCCATTTGACAGTAGCGAACTCTGAAGTGATGATGGCGGACAGAGGATAGTCACCTCCGATACCGGTTCCCAAAAGCACACGCCAGAAGATGAAGACACCAACCAGCTCAGTAGCTCTGCCGCCGGCAGTAAGAGCAAGACCCAGGGTAGAGACAATGATGACCATGAGCTCAATACCGTACATCTTCTTTCGTCCCAAGTGATCAGCGAGTGCACCGAACCCGAGCTGACCGATGACAGTACCACCAGAGGTCGCGACCTTGATGGCGGTATCCGCGTTCGTGGGAATCTTGCCCTTGTGCTTGGTGTCACTGTAGTAGGCATATCCGATCATGATGTTGGCAAAGTTGACTGCAAAGATATCGTAAGCATCCGTGAAGAAACCGACACCTGCGACTATAATGGCTCGGACGTGGTACCAGGAGAAAGGAGCATTGTCGACAGCTGCGAGAGCCTCCCTACGACGTTGTACCGCGCTACTCATGTTGGGCGAGTACGACTGTGATGGCGATCAAAGTCGTTCTAGGTGTCCTTTCAATGAGAGACCTGAGAGGTGGCAGCCGGACACAAGCAAGAAGTATGATCTGACCAAGAAAAAAGAAAGGAAAAGGAGGATTTAGCTAGGTCTAATATAAATGTGCCAGACAGCGCTCAAAAGTCTCTACTACCGGCTTGAATCGACACACGAGCTAGCGCAGGATCTTTGGTGGAGACTGCGTGCTCCTGTTCGCCGATCTGATTGGGCACAAGACAGCTGCCATGTCGATAACAGTGGCTGGTGGCAGATGGCCGGGCGAAGAAAGCGGGCTTGTTTTTGTCTCCCGAGCTCATCTCAGACAGCCCTAGAGGGCGGGCTCCCCGAGTGCAATCTGTCTTCACTCACACCGGGCGGTGCAGGCCCATCGGTGCTGCTGCTCTTTGATTCGGCTCAATTCCTTAACCCGCGGCTCTTCTGCCACTCCACACACGCGCGCACCTGCGAGCGTCTCCAGACTGCACGATGCGCTCAAGTCGTCGTCTGGCCGCGTCTCTGCTGAAGTTCTATGAAGTCTGGCGCCGCACGCAGCATTGCGACCCTCTCTGAGTGGTCAGCTTCTGCCGAGGCCCCTTTGAGGTCGGCAATTCTGCGCGACTCTGGAGACATGCTTCGCAACGAATCCCATGCCCAGTGTTCAGCAAGCTCATTGGTAGCGACCATCGAAGCATGCTTCCAAGGTTTGCCTCGTTATCAGCTGCACAACAACAAGGCAAAGCGGTCGTCACGGCTCACACAAAAACATAGGTATCATTCCATTTTTGCCACTACACAAAAAAGCGGCGCTACTGGAAAGTTGTTGTGAGAGACTGCATAGCATACAGATTGTGGGACATCCGTACGTATACGATCGATCATAGGCCAAGGTAGCAAGCTGGTCGATCATATGTGCATATACCCGGTCTCGTGCGTTGCATATGCATGCACGCGATCTATATATCGTGCTACTGTAGCTTATACCTGTTTGACGGTACAAGGCACACATAATACTCCATTGGTCTTGAGTCTTGCCATGCATGATCTACAGTCTATTTCACATATCACACTCCTTGACAATATCCGACAAACGAGCATTTCGGGGACTAAACTCAAACCTAAAAAGTAAGCGAAAGAAAAGTCACGAGTAATCTGAACGTGGCTAATCGCCCACTCAGTCTGGCTCCATGTTTGTGCTTAGTACTTGGAGAGGTAGCTACTGTAAGCAACTATAGGGCCTTCGCATCGACCAGATCCGTGCCAGATTTACGATCAAGGAGAGATACCTGGTCGCCCTGGAAGAGCTCGTTTCACCCATGGTTCTAGATCGGGGATCGACCAATGACATGCCACAACGCAGCATCATGCTCAAAAACGCCACGTACTCTAATTTGATATTTCCTGCCCGCATGCACAACCTCCAGGGCTTGTCCACCTGGGCAGGTGTCCAGCTGGCGCACGAGAACGTCCGGTCCACGGTACCACATTTGTGGCTACCAGTCACTTTCGACCTTTAGAAGGGTGCCCGAAAATCTGGAAGCTGTCTACCAGTTGCAGCCAATTTTCACCTGTCTGCACCTGGGGAGGCAGCCTACCTGCCTACGCATTTGTTCATGGCTTGCGTGATCGACTTCTGTGCTGGGCATAAAGAGACTATGCATCTGTATTCATCACGACTCATCAAAAAGCAGCACGCGAGGCTTGAAGACTGTTTCTGTCTATTAGCATCCATGTTTCAAATGAGCAGATCTTTCTCGTGGTGGCCGCACCACGGCGGCTGATGACTAGTGCTCTACTGAGCATCTTTGGTTTTTGTTTTTGATCATAATTCTATGCATTTTGTGCCGTAAGTCATTAAGTACGTAATATATGGATGCTTTGCTATGCACAGCATGATGCCTGCAATTACCAACCTCGGTCTTCAATTGCCTTCATGTCCCTGATATGGTGCAGACTGGCCGAACCCGGCGGGCGCAGATTGGTTCTCTGCTTGTTGTGGTGGATATCCTGCAGTGGTTAGCATACAAGTAAAAAACAGTAGTCAGACAAGTTGCACTTACCCATGGGACGAGCTGCTACTTGCTGGTATTGCATATGTGGCATCTGCATACCACCATACATATGCTGCATATGTGGTTGAGGATATTGTGGGTACCCATAAGCCTGTGCTTGCGGCATGAATGCTTGCTGTTGCGGGAAGCCATGCATATAGTTAGCTTGCAATGGATTGCCGCCAAATGGTCCCTGCTCATAGGGACTCATGTTCATCATCGGTCTGCGTTTCTCACTTGCAAAGTCGACTCTGACCACCCTTCCGTCGATTGCATTGCCATCCTACAGAGGTTATTCGAGCTTCTGCGGGATGTAGGCTTGAACTGACAGTTGCTTCCTTTGCAGCTTGAGCATCCTCTGGATTCTGGAAACGAACAAAGCCGAAACCCCTGGATCTTCCGGTGATCTGTCGTGTGTCAAAAAAGTATCCTTTTGGAATATTCGTTGGTGTATAGCCACATACTTTATCACGAACAACAATTGCTTCCTACAAGATTAGTTGAGAACAACCTGTCGCGCTTTGTACTAACGTCTAGTGGACCATATTTGGCAAACTCCTCAAACAGAACCTCCACTTTGTAAGTCATTTGTGGAAATTCGTCACGATATGAGCTTACCCCATCAACAGTACCCCACGAAAGGCCACCAACGAACAACTTCGACAAGCTCGTCGTCATAAATTGTGGTACCGTACCAGGGATAGGTTGAGTGGACTGTTATGATAAACCAGAATGTTGAGTCTCACGTCAGCAGAGGGCAGAAAATGCGCGCCCGCTGTACATGGGGGTTGTCGAATGAGATCATCCCGCCATAATCCCGTTTGCATCTGATCTGGTCGCCCCCGCCCACACAACGCTGCCGCACATCTCCCGCTGTGGCGCCGCGCACCAGACCGTTGCCACAGAAGGTCAAGCTTCCCAGGTAGATATTCTGGACGATGTGCCTGTACCGTGCTGTCGACTTGTTCTTGCATTTTTCCCATGGCTCTTGGCAAGTGTCAAAGAAGTCCTCTTCATGATATTCCGTATGACACTCTCGATCGGCATACATACTGCCTATTTCGAGCTTAGGACGATCAGAGTTGATACTATGTTTACTCCTTTCAACCACCAGGTTTATATTGTTGCCGGATCGTAAACCATGTGATAAAGTGTCCATAGATAGAAGAGACCGAATGCTGGCGCACAGAGCATGACATTCAGGACCGGCCAAAGATCTGGCTTTCCCTCCACAAGGATGAAGGGCTCTGCGAGATGCAAAGTCATTATCCCGATGTAGGTAAGGATGAATACCAACCTGCCGTATCTTGTTGCATGACCATGCTCATTCGGTAAGACCCAGAAACGTCCTAGCCAAATCCAGAATGCAGTGAAGATGAAGTACTGTAGCTGTAGTCCGTCCTTCTTGAGCAGTGGCCACATGGAGAATGCAGACACAATATTGATATAGCCTACCCAAGCATGAAACCTGTTTGGACCCAAGAGTAGTAGAGAAGAAGGCATTAGTGGAAGTAAGACAGATTTTTCATGCACTTGAAAGGAGAAAAGATAGAAACCCCATGCAGAACTTGCCGTGCCGAGGACTAAATTCCTAGCTGTTGGCTTCATATAGAGCGCAATTGAGCCAGGCATGACGCTCAAAAGCGTCAGGAGCAAGCTGTACTTCTTCAGCCTTTCGGTCCCGAAAATCTTCCCAGGAAGTCTTACCTCAACCGTTGCAGCACCAAATTGTCCACACTGGTTTTAAGCTTGTAGATAACGTTGAGTGCGCACCAGAAGTTGGCGACTTTGTCTTCAAACAGACCTCTGCCAAAGGGGAACATTCGGACTACCACCTGAGACAGACCGTCGAGCCCCGCCATAATATAGAAGGGTCCGAAGCAAAGTGCAAAACATGATGCTGTGACCGTTGACAGAATGAACAATCTGCTAGGTCCTCTGATGGTCTTGCTCAATAGAAACGCGAAGATCGCTGGTGCATAATAAAGTCCCATTTGCTTGAATGCAAGACAGAGGACGAAAAAGGCTGCCCCGATGAAGAGCCTTCCGCGGACGAGAAAGAAAAGACTGTATATGAAGAGACCAAGCATCACGGAGTTGTACTGGAAATGGCCATGATCTATTAGCAACAAACTCGGTTGAAGAAGGAGGAGTAAAGTATTCGAAGTTCGATCGAGCACTGAGCTGGAAAAGAAGGCAGTGAAAAGGATGATCGCCGGGATATATGTTAGCAATTCAGAAGCAATTACCGATAGACGCATGAAGACAACAAGACCGTAATCCTCATTGCCCCTTGAAATATCGAGCAAGAACCAACGTCGATGAAAGCACGAGCCTCTAGCTGGATATTAAACACTGTGCAAGAGGATGCATCCATCACTCACATCTTCCCAAGTAACCATGAATGGTACGCAGTGAGCGGAGGGTAATCTAGCCCCCAATACTGCAAGTCGTAGTGATACCATTGTTTCATAGGCAAGTGTTGGGTAATTTCAAGCCAATGTCGTTGTGCTTCAAAATCACCATACATCGGTGAGATACCTTGACCTGTACGTGTTGGCTACACATCTAAGTTTTCCTGAGATCGTTACCAGAAAAGGAACCAAGTCCAAGGACGAGTCGGAAGAGACATGCACATGTCAGGATGATTGGGAGAGAATGATAAGCATTGAACTCGGCCCTGAGAGGTGCCAGAAACTGCTTGATTGGTGCCGCATGAGAAGCAGCTCTCTTTCGAATCTCAGCATCCGTAGCATTAGGACGTCTCGGAGAGTCCATCCAACTGCTTATCTGCACGTTACTTGATGACTGCTCTCGAACGCTTGATTGAGAATGGTCGAGATGCTTGCATCAAATTATTGGAGGCAGTCTTATGTCTGGCATTGCTATCGTAGCGGGACAGCTATCAGGAACAAGCGGACGCATCAAGAGTGTTCAGTCAGGAGGTTTAGCAATGCATATCAATGGTGGTGAGCGAGTTCGCATCTGCGATCCCGGTCAGTGGTGTGGTTGCTTTTGTGGAGTTCATGCTGCCGCAACTGTCCATCTTCCACGGCAGTTGTTCCATAGCTGGCTAGCTACTGATGCGCTTCATTAATCTTTTCATCAAATGCACATCCTTCAGGTATGAGATGCTCAGCAACCATAAGGATTGCACAGTTTGCAACGACATCTGGTGATATGGCACGCCATATCAAGTCTCAGCTGCAAGGGCATTTTGTCGAAGTACTGATCCACAACCCATTGAGTAGCTAGCTGACTGCCAGATCACAGCAAATGCAATGCAAGCCAGAATTGATCTGGACTGATGGGATACATCCAAGTCGATTAGCAGGACTTGTGCTTGCGACAGTATAGATAACTGTGGACAATCACTTGAAGAAACCCTTGAGCGTTTAGTCGCATCATGTATTCTATAGCCATGGTCTCCGATTTCTTCTATCCACAGCCTGGAGGTGTGGAATCACATATATACCAATTGAGTCAACGATTAACGGATCGTGGGCACAAAGTCATCGTCATCACCCATGCGTAAGTTGTCTCCATGTAAAGGAGTCGTCGCGATTGACCTTGCAGATATGGTGATCGGGTTGGAGTCAGATATTTGACAAACGGGCTCAAGGTCTACTATGTTCCTTTCCTCACCATCTATAGAGAGGCCACTATGCCGACAGTCTTTTCATTCTTTCCAATCTTTCGGAACATTGTCCTTCGCGAACGTATACAGATTGTCCATGGGCACGCATCATTATCCTCATTGTGCCATGAGGCCATCTTACATGCACGCACCATGGGACTAAGAACCTGTTTCACTGATCATTCACTCTTTGGCTTTGCAGATGCCGGATCTATCCTCACCAATAAGCTACTCAAGTTCACCCTGTCAGATATCGACCATGTCATCTGTGTCTCGCATACCTGCAAGGAGAATACTGTGCTTCGAGCAGCACTAGACCCGAACATGGTTTCAGTCATACCCAATGCCGTCGTGTCTGAGAACTTTGCACCAGCACTCAACCCAACACCGTTGTCAGACAGCATTGTGATTGTTGTAATTTGCCGGCTCTTCTACAACAAGGGCGCAGACTTACTCGTGGCATGTATTCCACGTATCTGCGAAGCGCATCCGACGGTCAAATTCATCTTGGCAGGGGACGGGCCAAAGATGATTGACATTATACAAATGCGTGAAAAACACATGCTGCAGGATCGGATAGAGATGCTCGGAGCAGTCAGACACGAGCAGGTACGTGATGTCATGGTTCGCGGACACATCTATCTGCATCCCTCGTTGACGGAAGCCTTTGGTACAGTCATTGTGGAAGCTGCTTCTTGTGGTCTATATGTCGTTTGTACTCGTGTTGGGGGAGTGCCAGAAGTCCTGCCGAATCACATGACGGTCTTTGCCAGACCCGAGGAGGATGATCTCGTGAGAGCGACATCTCGGGCTATCGATTCCTTATGTCATGGCCGTGTCAGGACCGACAAATTCCACGAACAGGTCAAGAAGATGTACTCCTGGACAAATATCGCCATCAGGACGGAAAACGTCTACTCTCACATCTCCTCGATCCATCCCTTGCCACTGATTGAGCGACTGAAGCGGTACTATGGATGTGGCCAATTGGCTGGAAAGCTCTTTTGCTTTCTGGTAGCCGTGGACTTTTTGATCCTCCTGGTGCTGGACTTTGTCCTGCCAAAGTCTGGTATCGACATTTGCAAGAACATGACGCGGGCACGACTGACCAGGGCGCGAAACAGGGCGATTGGCGTGCCGCCCGTTGCGCAACAACAACAACAAGTCAGTTCCGACCCGGAAGAGTATGCACGCGATGACGTGCCCTCGATTGTGGTTTCACAAGCCAAGTAATTATATCATATTCCATATTTAAACTCCACGATCTGTACATACATTTACGAGCGATCTCATGTCATCAATAATAACTATCTTACTATCCTACTCGGCGTGACTCTTCATAGTATAGACTCAAGACTCGTCGTGCATGACGCAGAAGAGTGCGTATGAAACGCTACGATTGCATCGTAATCGGAGACTTCAGTTCCTGAGACTCAACCCTACATTTCTGTCCTCCATTGCCCGCACAAGCTCCCTTGACGGCGGCGACGCATATGATTCCGTGGATATACCCGCATCGTCAGGTAATGGTTTATCGATCACAGCAGGATCGCACGACGATGACGCGCGCATCGGCGGACCCATCTCGATGCATCTTCTGCGAGCATACGATTTAGATTGTCGTCTAGCCGCGCAAAAAGCCCGTCACTCATCTATTCATACCGAAGAAGAAGAAGAAGTCGACGAGTCGGAAGACGAGGATGAGGATGATAAGAATGATATTAGAAATAAGGATGATGAGGATGACGGGGACGAGGATGACGGGGATAGGGACAAAGTAGAATCATTTCTGAATGGTGAATGTCGCGGGATAGATTACGCCGCCATCGATGAGGACACGACATTAGATGACTCCATCACGCGCGACCGGGATGATGAGGAACGGTTCTTCCTCGAAGACGAAGACGAAGACGAAGACGAAGACGACGACGATTACGACGCTGATCAGCATGAGAACGATGAGCACGACGAGGACGATCGAATAAGTAGGGGCAATGGAGAAGAGACGGAGACGGTCGGTACGTTAGATGGCGATCCCAAAACTCGCCACCGAGACCGACATACCACATTACAGGGTCAGACTGGTATTCAGGACTTTTAAACCCATCAAGAGGCAATACGATCATGTGAGGCAAGGAAAAGACCAGCGACACGAGAAGTGTATAGTGCTTTCCTGTTATATCAGCTGGCTAATTACCACCAGCAAGCCCTCTTTCTCTCTCTCTCTTTCTCTTTCTATCTACAATGATTGTTTTATTTCATTTCATGCTCATAAGTTATAATCCACCAAAGGTGCTATTGCCGACGATCCTCACTTCCCATTGTACTACTGACTGAGAACGTTCTCTGGTGCGTTGTCGTGATCCATTCGTCCTCCTTGCCGACTCTACAGCGTGCTAAAGACAAATAGGTTGTTCGTAGCGGCAATGGCAATCGAGTCCTCTCTCGGGTGCCAACTCGAATGCAGAATCTTCTTGCTAAAGTCCATCTTGTCCGCATCGAGCACCGGAATGCCACTGCGAGGAGCGGGACTCATCCCTCGACCAGGCTTCAGCTTCCTGTCACTGCCCTTCTTCGCCTTGAAGGCACTCTTGTCTGCCTGTAAAAGGACGGCACCGTCGTTGGAGTCCTCCCTCGGCTCTGATGGATATATCATAAAGTTGTTGTTGTAACTGCCCGACAAGACATTCTTGCCGTCTCCACTAAACGTGCACTCAAACTTGTCAAATATGCAGTCATTCTCGTAGAGATCGCATAGCTTGTTTTTCAAGGAGTCATGCATATTAATCGTCTTGACCGGCGTCTTTTCCATGTTTACATCCCAAATTTTCAGCGTCAGGTAATCACGAGCCAGGATATAGCGTCCGTCGCGGGAAAACCTGACATCCGAAATAGACGAGATGATTTCGGAGAAGAATGACTTGTTGACTAGATCCTCCTCTTCCTCATAAACTAGACTGGTTCAGCATTTCAACATGCACATTCAGTATGATGCTCACGTTTTGCGTGCTGATCACAGAGCGCAGACTCTCGCATGTCTGCCAGTTTTATGGTGCCTTTACTACTACTGTACATGAATTGATGACAATGGGAAGGATGGAATTCGGCGGCTGTGATGACCTCTGTCAGTTCCTCCATGTTGACAGGCTTGATATCGACAACGTTGAAGGATTGGTCTTGTATGCCGAGATTCCAGAGGTTGACGCGAAGATCGTCCGCACTGATATACGTCTCACCATCGGAGTTGACACTGATCGAATTGATGTGATATTGATGCGCATTGGCATAGGTTCGTCGGGGTACGGATGCAATTATGGTATCATGGTGGCTCATACGTGGCAATCGTAGGGCATCTGGACTGAAGAGCTGTTCTTGACCTCTGTAGCCATCGCTGAGATTGTTCTCCGCGACAACCTTGAGCGACTTTTCGAAGACCTTCCAGAGCTTGATTGTTTTATCTGAGCCAGTCAGTCCTGGCGTTGCAAGACAAGCCGGGAATATATAACCCACCATTAGTACTTAACAGAAAATGTGCAGAATTTTGGCGGCGACACCACTTGATTTTGTTGATCTTTTCCTCAATCTCGAGTGACTTGAGATAATCGAATTCCGGTTCGTGCGATTGGAATTCGGTGTAGAATTTGTACTCACAGCCCTTCTTCTATCTCGCGTGTCAGTCATCCAGCATTTTCGTTCACTCGCTCATGTGAGGCTTACGCCGTGATTGCGTTCGAAAAGGACAACACGTCCACCTTTGTCACCAGAAGCCAGATAATCGCCCGTTTGGTCAAACTCGACGGTGCTGATTATATCCGCTGTGCATGTCAGAATTCGCTGTCCCAAGAGTCCGATATGCTTGTATAAGAACCTTCAGTTATGTCCTCGATATCGCCTTTATCGCCGAAGCACCTGGTCGATGTTAGCAAGGTTTAATTCGCCGAGCAGAGAACGGCCCGAGAACTTACTGGGCGAATTTCCAGTTGCTATTTTGATCGTCCGTCATGCCTGGACTATAGAGATGCTAAATGGAAGAAGGTGTCACTGCAGAAGGAGACACAGGACGAGGCGAGCAAACTAGAATCTCAGAAGAGCAAGAGTACTTGGCAAGGGAAGGTGAGCCGTATTGTGTGTCATCCCTTCCCGGTAGGTAGAGCGCACGGCGGCAGAGAGTGAGAGGTGGGCTGGGGTGTGGAAGCTCGTGTCTGTGAGAGACAAGCAGTTGCTGCTGCTGCTGGTGCAGACACAAGCTAGCAGCGGTTAGAAATCGGCCACACGCGGACAGCAACAGCAATCCATCCCGGAGATGACGGGCCGTCCTGCCTTGTCTGGACACATCTCCGTTGTTCAGCCGTTTCTCGCCCGAATCGGGAAATTCCTGATCGCTGATCTGCTGCCTCGCACCAAATTCGCGTCCACGCGCCCGTTGCTGCGTTTCTTTCGTGTGGAGCCGCCCTTCGTTCTCCCTCGCGTGCGTGCTTTCATATGTGATCATTCAAGGTGCCTCTATCCCAATAGCAATGACCTAGCTGCTTTAATATTAGTTCGATCGTTTCTCGGTTTCTTTGCGGGCAAGTGAGACGACTGCTCACATTCAGTTCTTGTGGTCTTGCGCGTCACCACGGACCCTCGAATGCGTAGTTCCTCGTAACAACGTGCTATTGCTCAAGAGAAATCGCAATCTGATGCAAGTGCAGACCGGATGGACGACTTGAAGACCCAGGCGCGTGCTGCCATAGGCGCTCGCGATTACCATGCTGCAGCACGTCTTCTTGACAAAGTATCATGGACATGCCAGTACTAGATTCTGTGTTTTGACCATGTCAGGCCATCGGCATCTCCATCACGAGTCCGGACGTTGCATTGTACGACATGCGTGCTGCAGTACGAGAAAAGTTCGAAGACCTGCCTCTAGCACTGGCCGACAGTAAACAGATGCTTCAGATCGACCCAAAAGATGCAAGGGTACGTGTCATATAAGCTTGCCAGTAACTCATGTTGAGGCATACAGGGCTATCTCAGAGCAGGGAAGATCTACCAACTCCAAGATAAGGACAAATCGGCCTTGCAATGTTATTCTCGCGGCTGTAAGATGGTGTCCACTACAGCTCCTCTGTACAAGGTTTGCTGATCGTTGGTGTAAGCACAGTCAAGTTCTGATCGATCAAGGTTTTAAAGCAATTATACAAGACTGTGGACAAGAGAATTAGTGCAGCAACCATCCGGCGAGATCCTTTTCGAACCTTACCTCTGGAATTGATACATGAGGTACTGTCTTATCTAAGCTTTCCGCAAAAGTTGCGTTGTCTCGGTGTCTCGAGAACTTGGATGGCAATCTTGACCGCAGACTCACGCTTCTATGGACGACTTGATCTCATTTCGAATTGTCGCAGGCGACCGAGGAGCTCAGTCGTCGAAAGGTATATAAAGAAAGCGAAAGGCCACTTGCAGTGTCTCATCACAGATGTTGCCATCTCGACCAACAGCATGCGCTTTCATCTCAAGTTTTCCAAAGAACTCACTGTACTGCATATCCCTTACAACCGCAATTTAATGTCTGAGCTTCACCATGCGAAGGGACTGAAACAGCTGACACTCCATTTTGCGCACGGCTCGAGCCCTCATCCATCCTATACCAAAGCCATCTGCCTCATTCAACAGTTTCCGGCACTTACCCACTTTAAATGTCGGATTGCGGGGTTTGGCGAAGTGGACCCGAATGCTACCTTGTGTAACCCTCAGATGAGTCATCTACGAGTCCTGGATCTGGAGATAGATATCGTGATACAGGCCAAAAAGCTGTTCACATGGCAGGACAAGCCAGTCCTGGTCAATCTGGAAACTCTGAAATTAGTGGGACACGGAGGTCATCTAGAAACTGGACTTCTGTTTGATGAACCAGTCCAGTGGCCCGCCAGATTAAGGTCCATCAAGGGCAAATTCTTCCAAACGCGGGGCAGCACGCCCGTGAGCATACCGGCCTCTGTCCAAGAAGTCTATCTAGATATGTATGGGCTTTGGTCAGACAATGAGCGGCTCATTAAGTGCCAAGGCGCGAAAATCGTCACAATCTGGCACTACCACGGCAGTTTCGATGAAATAGCATGGCAAGACATTCTGTCCCAAGCAAGAATTTTTCACTTGCTAGACTCTTCCGAAGTGCAGCAATACAGAGCGATAATGGATCTTTGTCAGGATCTGCAAGAACTGGTGCTCGACTCGTCCGTCAGAGCTAATCAAATGACCGATCAGGACCTTTTGACCGTGGCCAAGCGGAATCCGGAACTACAGAAGCTGACTCTTACCCATGCAGGACAAATCTCAGGTGCTGGACTTGCGACAGCCATTCGTGAACTGCCACGTCTGATTAAGCTCGTGATAGATGGTTGTGGTCAGATTGATCGGGAAGTGGTCGATTGGATCCGTGATAGAAACATACGAGTGAGACAGAAACTCGATTTCGAATAGCACCGTTGGGTCTTATTCGCACACACTCCGCCTATAGCTAGTGATTCACGAAGAGCACAACCAGAACGTCATCAAGAGCAGATCGCTTTACTCACCATATGTATGTCAATTGTCTCCCACTGCTACTACCACTCAGAGTCACGAGGGTGCTATGGACGCTAATACAAGAACGACATCGATGCAAAGTGCTAGCTGAGGCGTGCGATCAAATCTTAAGAAGAGTGGCACTGTTGCCTCAGGGCATTAGACTGACGAAAACTTGCATTTTGTACATGAGTAAATGTATGGGTACCGTGTATGGTCTTGGGAGAGGGAAGTGCAGTGATGCTTGTTGATGGTTCTACGAGAACTGATGCAGCGGTGGCGGATCAGTATTCGCCTGAAATGTCGGCAAATCCTTGATGAATCGAATCGCAGGCCTTGGGAATCGGCACGAGCCGCTCCTCCACGTTCCAAGTCCTCCACCTCCAGTTCCTTCCATTCACCGTTCCCCAGCTTTTGCTCTGACGACGCTTTTTCAGCAAGTGCCATGCATGCCCAAGTTGACTATATCGAGACAGGTTACACAGCCATGACAAACAGATTGAAGCAAATTGCGTCACACATAACCGGGTCTAGCGACGATGTTGTCATCACCCTTGCCATCCGAACTCCTCTTGGCAAGGGCTTCAAGGGATCTTTCAAGGACACGCCGGCAGACATGCTCGCCTTGGCAGTCATGAAGGCCGTGGTGGCCAAGTCAGGCATCGATCCTGCTCTTGTCGAGGACATCTGTGTCGGTAATGTGCTTGGCGGCTCTTCTGGCACGTATGCGAGTCGTGCCGCTGCGCTCGCCGCTGGATTCCCCTCGACCACTTCCGTACATACCGTCAACAGATGGTGCTCGTCCGGTTTACTCTCTACACAAATCATTGCCAACGCGATCAGAGCCGGGGAGATCGATATTGGTCTCGCCATGGGTCTGGAATCCATGTCAGAAGCACCAAATCGAGCTGGACCTAAAATCAGTCCTGAGATACTGGAGAACAAACAAGCCAAGGACTGTACCATGCCAATGGGATGGACATCTGAGAATGTCGCTCAAAGGTTCAATGTATCTCGTCAGGATCAAGATGCCTTTGCAGCGACTTCCTTCCAGAAAGCAGAGGCCGCACAAAAGGCGGGACACTTTGACAAGGAGATTATCCCCGTCACCACGCAAATCAAGGACAAGGATGGTAAGGAACAGACCATCACCGTGACAAAGGACGACGGTGTCCGATGGGGCACAACTGCAGAGTCGCTCGCCAAATTGAAGCCAGCCTTCGGTCAGTGGGGAAATGGTGCCACTACAGGAGGTAATGCGTCACAAATCACAGATGGTTGTGCCGGTGTGCTGCTCATGCGCCGTTCCAAGGCCCTAGAGCTCAACGTGCCGATTCTGGCTCGATTCATTGCCGCCACCACCGTCGGATGCGACCCTGACATTATGGGAATTGGACCGGCCTTGTCGGTACCAAAGGTGCTCAAGATTGCCGGCATGAGCATCGACGATGTGGACATTTTCGAGTTGAACGAGGCTTTCGCGTCCCAGTGCCTCTATTCGTGTCGAGTGCTGGGTCTGCCGATGGAAAAGGTCAATCCGAATGGAGGAGCCATCGCCCTCGGACATCGTAAGTCATACTCTGTTTCTCATAAGGAAAGTGCTGACATTTGACCAAGCACTCGGCTGCACTGGCGCGAGACAGATTGCCACTGGTGTGGCAGAACTACATCGTACGGGCAAGAAGGTCCTGTGCACATCCATGTGTGTCGGCACCGGCATGGGTACGTCTACCCAGACATCTATGGTTTCAATGCTAATTCGAACAACAGGTATGGCTTCCATCATCATCCGAGAATAAATTCTGGGGGCAAGGAACGGACACCTCGAGGTTCTTGTGCATGTTGTAATATATAGTGAATTCAAATCCAATCAAAAACATCACACTCTACCAAAGTTGGACACGATTCCGAGAGGGAACTCCTTTATTGCTTCTCATTTCGGTCCAGCCTGGTCATCCGGCTCTCCCTTCTTACGCTTGATCATCAAATTCCTCCGCCATGACTACAGGACTCGTCTGAAAAGCGCACAGGATATTCTGCCTCGCAAAAAAGCGACGTGACGTGACTGAAAAGATCAAAGCCGGTCGAGGACACGACGAAAGATGGTGATGTGGACACCAGATTTGGACCGCGCACTCTTAGTAGCCATCCTGGCACAAAATCCATCCCTCACCATCGACGCAGACGCCATCGCCACCACCCTGTCCTCACCCTACCGTTCTTTTCCGACGATGACTAGACTGACGACCGTAGTGGACACGATTTGACGAAACGCGCCATCACGGAACGAATACTGCGTCTCAAAAAGATGGTCAATCACAGTGGGAACGGTGCGACGAGTCCGGGAAAAGGAGGACAAACGGGTCAGATCATCACTGGGAAACGACGGAAGGGAATGACGGGGTCGCCACTCAGTCAGATGCTCAAATCGGCACAATATGATGATGACGAGTAGTCGTGTGTCCTCCTTGAGCAGAGAGAACGGATCCGGACGAGAGGCAAGGCGGAGCAGGGGATAGTAGAGCGAATTTGGTGGCGCAAGAGCAAAACATGACTTATGAGCAGCGTTTTTGAATTGGCACTTGTTTTCTTGACCTACGAGATTGACCTTGTGACTATGCCTGAACCATGACTGGCTCCTGATGCAGTGGTGGTGCACAAGTAGTGGCCGGTGCATAGAGCGGCACGACAGGATCCGTGCCCGTCGGTCGTTCCGTGCTCAAGTTGCGGTATCGCTTGCGACGAGAAATCTTTTCCTTTCGCATCGCGACTGGACGCGCCTTGCCGTGTAATTTGAAGTAGAGGCCGCAAGCGTTGCAAATCACATGACCATTCTCGTCCTTTCGCCAGAGTGATGTCTTGGTGGCCTCGCAATTTGTGCAGACCTCGTCCTTCTTGGCCACTGGTGGTCGATTTCTCGGCACCAACGGACGCATGGTCTGGTACTGCTTGAGGTAGAGTCCGCACGCATTGCACAACGAGTGTCTCTTGTCTGGTGTTCTCCTCCAAAGTGGGGTCTTGGTCACACCGCAGTTGTGGCATATAGTGCTCGGTACTTCCTCTTCTGCGCCAGGCGAAAGCGATGGAATGGGCGTCATGCGATGATCGGAGACAATCGTGCCATTTTCCATGAATGCGTTGTTCCCTGGATAAATTCCAGGATCACCTTGCAAACTTGCATATGGCTGTCTGTTTGTGATCATCGGGATCGTTTTGAACGCAGAAGTGTTGTAGTGAACTGTGACGGGCGTGCTGTGCTCTGTCTTATGGGCATCAGAAACAGTCTCTTCGACAAACGATGCGCAAGCACCGTCCCAATCGAACATGCGGTTGAAGTCCTCAATTGCATCGAGCTCGAAGAGTGATTCGCCCGATTCTTGATGCTCGAATGTCGGCGTCGCAAAGGCAAGCGCATCTGGAGAGCTGAAGCTCGATCTATCCGAAGATGAAGTGCCGTCGAGTTCAGGCACCGTCCACTGCTGCATCTGATCGAGATTCAAGACGAGTGGACTTGTCTGTAGTGTATCCTGTTGTGTAGAAGTCGAGGATCTATTTGTGTAAAGCATTGTAAAGTCTTGGGCGCTTTCTGGATCAATCGACATCATTTCCGACATGTCCGGTTCCTGTCCCTGTCATAGTGTCAGTGAACCAGTATCGTGCTTTATCCGTCAACGACTCACCATAGAAGAATGCCATTTGTATTTGTCCTGTTCGAAGTAGCTCGGGTTGACTCTTTCAAGCAGACATTGGGAAGTAGTCTCCCGTGTCTGTAAGTTTGAAGCTGTTGTCGCTAGAGCGGACTTTTCTTTGACAGTTCTAGGTCGTCCTCTGTCTGCTGTGCCCGAGTTGTCGTTAAGGACAGAATTGCGGTCGGAATCGGAAACGTCGGGCACAATTTTTGACGTGAAATGAATCCGAGATGAGTCACGAAGCCGATCACGTGCAGCACGACGTGCACGTGGTTTTGTCACGAATTTATCCCGGAGAATGGTCGACTGCCCGGAGAGGAAATCCTGGCCGCTCGACTCTGCTATCTCTCTGTGGAAGTCGTATGTGATCGAGAGTGGGTAGCTGTGTATGTCTTGCGTGGGCAGTATCGGAGCACAGATAAGTTGGCATTTCGAGTTGTGCAGGTCCTCGATATCGACTGCAAAATCGGTCAGTTCGTGTCCTCAACAAGCTTGGAGCTTATCAGATTACCTGTTGTGCAGGATTCGGCACCAACGGCAGGAGTCGAGAGCTGCCCGTGATCATTGGTCCTCCTGCGTCGCTTTGCAGGCCACGGCAGCATGAGACGTTCAATGACCTAGGAATTGCACACGTAGTGCTGTCGAAGGTTCGTGAAGGTGTCTGTGAGCTTGTGCACAACTTTTCAACTCGTTTGTGTGTCAAGACTGAAGCCCTTGACGCGATTTTGTACTATATGCATTTCAAGACCGGTATCCGGCCAGCTGAACGTGAAGAACCACACAAAACTCTAACCGATCTGATACGTCGGAGCTCACATCTGATTACCGGCTTCCAGGTTGTCAAGTGCTCAAGTCACGTGACTTAGCCACGAACTGACGGGCTCGGTGAGGGTTGAGCTCCGTCGAGTGCCGCATGATGGAGAAGTGACCGCATGAACTCCGGATCTCCAAGGCTGCTCATCGGCTCGCCTCTGTAGTCCGCTGCAACCGTACGTACAGTAGCTATAGAATCAAGGTCATGCTTTTATTAGTACTCTGCAGAAATTCGTCTTGACTACTATGACATAAGAGACCAGTGCCGGGCTATTTCGGGCGAAATTAAGCACTCACCATCATTTATCGAATTATTCCCGAAAATGCCATAAAGTGGTTACATCCTGTTTTAAACACTCACCGCCTCACTCAATCAGCTCGTCAGCTACTTTTCAATCAATCACAGGATGACAAGGACTGCACCACCGCGGGACGGTGATTTGCCAGTTTTTCCCTCTGCGCAGCAATATAGGGGCACTACTGAAGTGTTCACAGCCCCTGTCCGTGCTCGCAATCCTTCAGGCTCGATGCCCGCCACCGTTGCTGCCGCTGCAGGACCAAACCGACAACGACCACCACAACAAATGCAAGCTCCTCAGAGGGCTCCTGAGCACACGTATCGACATGAGCCGCGCTCGCAGAATAACATAAGACCACAATCTGAACGACAACAAGCACCATCTCCCCGCCTAGCGACCCAACGAGTGCCTTCGCAACCAGCCGGATCGCAGACCCGACAGGCCGACCCACGCCCGTACGCGACCGAATCAAGGCACCCAGCGCCACGGCCCGAGAGTGGGCGACAACCACCAACGGACGACATGCGCAGGCTGCATGTGCAGGAAGATCGTGGCATGCACGGTGCAGAGTATGCTGTGCCAGCTTCGAGACGACCCGTGATGGGTGTGCAGGCAGCAACGGCAGGCAGGGCCTCTCCTCATGATTTTAACAATGCTACTTTTGTGGGACAACCCTTTGGCATCGTGCCGGAGGACAATTCCAGGGCACCACCGTACGATCCAGTGCTCTGGAAGATCTTTTGTCAAGTCGACAGCGACGGGTCGGGCGCCATCACGCAGACCGAACTGGCGCACGCTCTCATCAATGGAGATTTCACGCCATTTCACGTCGACACTATTGCCCTCATGATTCGGCTGTTTGACGAGGACAGGAATGGCACTGTATCCTTCTCGGAATTCGAGAAACTATGGAAGTACCTGCTAGAATGGAAAGCCTTATTCTCACGTTTCGACGTCGATCATTCCGGCACCATCAGTTTTCCGGAGTTCAGTGAGGCACTGAGCGCCTTTGGGTACCGTCTGACCACCAGTTTCGTGCAATTTCTTTTTCGCTACCACGACAAGAACCGTACCAAGGAGATGTCGTTCGACTTGTTTGTTCAGAGTTGCGTCACTCTGAAGCTCTTTACAGATGTCTTTAGAAAGTTCGACACAGATACGGACGGCGTCATCACAATTGGCTTCGAGGACTTTTTAAAGGTCATGATCAAAAATCGTTGATTGGCATCTCATCCTCAACTACAACATATATCCTCTGACTTGAAAATTTGGATCATCAATTGTCAAAATGTCGAGTGTCCTTGAATCAATTCTCGGCTTGCTCGCAGAGGCTCAGCACACATACACTGGTAATCGACCTGATTTCCATGCGTATGCTCGCTATCTGCACGATTCATCTGCTGCACTTTTGACACGCCAGACTTCCTCGCATCTCTGTAGAGACTACCTCGGCAACAATTACATCCTCTCGCAATGGTGGCTTGAGACATGCGATGCCAGTCGTTGTCAACTGAGCCAGGTTCAGGCCATACTGGCTAGCCAAGAGTGAGCAGCTGAGGGCGCTCGCTCGCTACTGCACTGATGAAGCACTCGGCTCTTTACAGTTCGATGTACATTAATCTCTCTATGCGCACTATTCAACCTTAATTTATGACCAAATTAATGAAACACTTTTTGCATATCACAGGATTAATGAATATATGGTGGTAACTATATAGCAAGCTATTCAGTAGAAGGAATTCGTGAGTGCAAGCTTAGAACGATTGCGAGTACCGTGGAAACTGTGGCGCATGAGCCTGATCGTGGCTTCACTCACCTGAAGCGAAGGATTTCAAGCCACTGAGGTCGGCCTTCCACCTCCTACTCCTGTCCTTGTCTTTCCCACTGCATTCACCCTCTCAGAAAGATCTGCCACTACCACACTTACTGCTTGTGCCTGACACCTGTACACGCCGTGACAATTCAACCAATCTATTAATCAAATCATTCGAGAGAGGACTGACTGTACCATTTCAGGCGAAAGACGGGTCGTCGTGCCTGGGAGCACGGGGGACAATGATTGAACGCAAGAGACGACGTGAAGAATCCGCGAAATCAACAAAGAGCAGTACACTCCTGCCCACGACCGTCCATGGCGGTAAACGTACACTGGTCCTCCCAAAGTCAAAGAGAGCCAAGACCTCGGCATCGAATGGTATGTTGATGACCACGGGCACCAACAACAAGGTGGCGGTGCCGGTCGTTATGGACTACGAGGACTGCGAGGACGAGGTTAAGACTGGTCCCATCAGCAATCAGTGTCATGTCTGCAAGAGATTCAACCACGCCAAAAAACACTCGGTCGCCATCAATCTCGTCTGCCATCTCTGCAAACAGACCACCTGCCACATCTGTACACGGGAATGCGTCTCCTGCGAACACTTGGTCTGCTCAAAGTGCTGCCACGATGGAGAAGATCCGGAGTGCAACATTTGCCGCATCGACACCACATGAAGCAATCTCCAACAAGGTCCGGACTGAGAAACGCAACAACTGATATCTCGGGTTTGTACTATGAAGACCACGGTCGGCGTTCACTCTGAACGACCACTAATGTCACAAAATCTACTAGTCTACTGATTCTTGGGAGCTTTGCATTGTCGCATCCTGTGCATCCAAGAACTCGTCATCATCCTCATCCTTGTCCTGAAGGCTTTGACACAGTTCCACAAATGTTGTTTCGAAATGGACGTGGCCCATAGTCAGTGGCAGTGGCTCTTCGCGACCCACATCAAAGAATCTCATGAGAACATTGGGCATCAGATTCATCTTCACGCCATTCTCAGCCACGATGCATGGAGTCGCTGGAGGAGGTTTTAGGTACTCGCCATCAACGACCATATGAGAACGGTCAGAGGCGAATTTCTTGAGGTAGACCGGTGCTGGAATGACGCGGTAGAGCTTCCATAGCTGGCGCTTGAGGAAAGGCGTACGCGGGACGCCGAGCACTTGCTCCATGTACTGCCTGATGGGACACGGGAAGGGCACGTCGGCGTCATAGTCGTAGACTTGATCGTCGTGGATATAAATGACATGATAGTCCCAAACAACCATGCCTTCTGGGTTTTGTGCTGAGATGCTTGCTCGGTGACGCCAGAAGGGGACCGTCCTCGTCTGGTTGGAGATCATGACGACGAAGCCGTACCCACGATCGCCGGCTTTCTGCTTTGCGAGGTGCCAGATATTCTCCTCGCAGTAGTGAGAAGTGTAAGCATAGGGAATCTAAGTTGGAATAGATCAGCTCGTAGCTTGATGATACGATAACAGAGAAGGGCTCACTTCTGCTGGAGGAAGTTCTTCTTTCGGCAGCTTGACTGAGTCGACCACGCACGTCGGCAGCATCTTACGACCGTGCTCTGTTCCGATCTACAACACAATGCCAAGCCGGTATGCTGGCGCAAAAAGCAGGGACTAAAATTAGAGTGATGATGCAGAACAAGAACAGTAGAAGAACGAGATTATCAAGAGCGCAGCAAGAGACATGTCGAGTGCTGATCAGTCTCTTGTCGCGAGCAATCAAACAGTTGTGCCTTGTATGTTTGTGTATTGGTGTGACGTGCCTCGATCAGCAAGAGGCTTAATTAGGTACCTAGTGAGCAGAGCAGTCTAAAGAAGAGACTAGTGCCACTGAAGGAAGTGACTGGAAAGACTGAGAAGGAGACTCAATGCTATGGTAGACAGAAGTCGCTGCTACGAGCTGAGTACAGAGAGAGCGCCTCGCGCGAATGGCAATACGGTGGCTGACAGATCACCAAGATTTGGCTTTCACCAGACGGTCAAGTTCCAAGGTTCTTTTTCTTGATCAGTGATCAGTGCCCAACTCCACATGACATGTTCCGCTGATCACCAGCTCAGACCGACTTCTTGTACTTATATCTTAGTCCTTCACTCGTTCATATCATTACTGTAATATTATTCACTATTATTCACATCACTTTTGGCATCTTCAAGTCTCACCAATGTACAACAAGCTACCTGATGCTCTACATTGTTTACTTATAACCTCTAGTGCGCTCTAGAGTGTGTGCACGATCAGAGAAATGGTAGACACTGAGAAGAGCCCATCACTCGCAAGTTCTTCACCAAGGTACACTTCTGATATCCATGGATGTCCATGTCCACTAAAATGACGCGTGTAGTGCACTTACCACCATGGCTTGACGAAAGACAGTCGGTCAGAACTAGACCTGGCAACCGAACCGACAACCGTAGGTTCGGTCACGAGAGCTCACCGTGACCAAACTCGGGGGGTTCGGTGACGCCACAACTACGGTGGTTTCGGCCGAAGCGCAATTTGTAACCGGAATTTCGTATGACTTTCATACGAAATAGGTGTGCTCTTACGACGTCACACGACGTGAAGCTGGCTCGAATTTACGTAAGTTCCGTACGAATTCGCACGACGTGAAGCTCCCTCGAGTTCACACGATTTGTGAGCAGCAAGTCTCTGAATGAATTCCTAATACCATCTTCATTTACTTCGTACTGGAGATTTCCGATTGCCAGCCGATGTCATAATATTGCTTCGCTTCTTAAGAGCTGCAAGCCAGTATGGCACGAATCACTTTCGAGAAACTGTTCTTGAAGCGATTAGCATCGTATGTGTTGATGGCCCTCCTATTCCTAATCTTGCCTAAGCTTTCTATAGCACTGCTTTAGCGTTGATGATGTGCTCGAATAGTTCCGTCGTTGCTGACCATATCCTCCAGCACTCCCGATATTGACTTATCTTCATTCACATCCTTTGTCAACAGCCGCGACTCTCATCACATATCTTTACATACTGTATCTTTAATGAGCAACCGTAGCTTCCGTACTATCATTCTCGTATCATAAATCTTATTCATAGACACCAGCTGCCACAGAAATTGTGATTCACGTAACGGCGCTTGACAGCAATTTCTTCTGCATAGCTTGCTCATCGTGATCTGCCACTTGCAGACAAAGATAATGGCTGTAATTATCTCTCCAATTTTCTTGGTTATTCGACATTCATCACAACTTGATATAAGAATGAACTTATCAGCAACTACAAGAAAGTGACAGAAATTTATGCCTAACCCGAAGCTAACTTGTGGAGCCACTCGCCTGACCCTTTGATGCCTGTTCAGGAAGATGCGCCCGCTGCCAAGCTGCCAGTTTCTGCGTCGGTGGTTGAGTGGGACAAGCGGCTTCACCTTGATTCTCGTCTCAATTGGGATCCTCCTGCTCGAGTCTCGTCCATGCCAAGCACACAGAGCCATCATCGCAACACACGGCAGTGCAAGCTGTGGTTCTTCATACTTGGCTGAATTTACTGGCAACAGACAAGTCAATCATCAAAAGGGCGATGTAGTGAAATGCGATATCGAAGACGTCCGTTACTAGTGCTGCTCTATTTCGTGGCAGGTCTCCTCTTCTGCAGGTTTCTCTACCTCAAGCTACAGCCATGGGCACTCGTACAGGCATCGCATCTACAGTGGCACTCACATGCGCTTCTCTACAGTCTCGGAGTTGCCTCTCTCTTGACCAAGGAGCCATTGCTGCAGGTGGTCACTGATCATGCCGTTGACGTTGTCTTTGAGATCAGACACGATCCTCGACGATATCTGGCAGGCAGTTCTCTCGAAGAGTCGCCTGTCACAGTCTACTGGACCATCGACGGCAAGGGACCGACAACTGCTTCAGCTGCATCTGTCGTGCTCGATGAGAATGATCAGGCATTTGTCTTTCGGGCACGCATAGCACATCTCCTTCTCGCGCAATCCACGTTTTCATACTACATTGAAATTGGAACGTGGAGATCCAGGGAGTATAGGTCCAATCTATTCATGTCTTCTTTCCGACCGGGTGTACTACTTCTCGGTGTCATTGGCGACAATCAATTTGCTGCTGTCAAGTTCTCCGGCATCTTGAAGCAATTGATGTCCACCACCATCTTTGATGCATTCATTCATTTAGGCGATGCGGTACAGGATGCCGTGTCTGCACGCGCATGGAGTACAGACTTTTGGGACCCTATATCGCGTAACGGCATGCTCAAGCGACCATGGATCATGCTGCGAGGCAATCACGACGCTCCCTCGCTATACACTTCCGCACCACGGGGCAAGGATCACCCAGGATACACGTCATTCCTGATTGATGCGACCAATACTTTCATCATGATACTGGACTCAAACAACGATTCCGAGCTGCAGAATCGGCACATTGCAGCGACACTGGCTTCTGATGCCGCACAGTCCGCCACAAGACGCATCGTGTTGGTGCACATCCCTCCGTTTGTCGAGTACTGGGACCCTGGTCCATGGCGCGCCGGCGAGCGACTGTGGGGCTCATTTGTGAGGGACAAGTGGGTGCCCATCTTTCAGGCGCAAAACGTGGACCTCGTCCTCTCGGGTCATCAACACAACTATCAACGCGGCAGTCAGAACGGCGTCATGTACGTGATTGCCGGCGGTGCCGGCGGGACACTTGACCACGACAAGGTGGAGGAGTATTCCCTCGAGGACGGGGTGACCATCATTGATCACCATTTCGGTGTCCTTGAGCTCGACCTCCAGGGCGGCATTCATTGGCGCTTATTCCTGGAGGACGGCACCATGGCGGATGAATTTATCATATAAATAGCCATCTTCTTTTTCCCATGCATTATGTATATATATATTCATTTTATTTCTCCCTTGACGCTTCTATGGTTTTAAATCTTCGAAGCACCGGCACTCTTATTATTGTCGGGCTGATCGACGCCGCGGTTGATTTGCAAGAGACAGTCCTCGCCGCCGGAAACGATACCGACCTCGCCCCACGCGACGGCCATGACTTTATCACTCCCAGTCTTTTGTCGCGCCTTCCCCCCTGCATTACTACTATTTGATTGCGACTCTTGGGTCCTTTTAATGACGTAGAGTGATTTCTCGGTCCTCATGTCCCAGATTCGGACTTGACCGTCGTAAGAGGCAGAGGCAAAGAGGTACGGCTGATGCGGTGCGGCAGCGAGTGCGGAAATGAATGATGAGTGGCCCGTGAGTGGTGTGGGTCGGGTACTGAGTGATGCGGAGCGGAGGTCGTGGATCCCGATACTGCGTTGTCCGCCGGTGAGTACTACGCCGCCACCGAGGGCGGGCATGGGTAAGAGTGAGAATAGGGCGGTGGAAGTGGTGATGGTGGAGAGGGGGAGTAGTGTGTTGAGGTCGGTGGTGACGAGGGTGTGGTCCCATGAGGTCGAATGTACGGTGGACCTGTCCGTGGGGTCATATGCCACGCAACTGACTTGTCCGTGATGCGCGTGGTGCAAGTGACGCGGCTTCAACACGCCCACGCCAGATCCACGCACGCGTTTCCGACGGTTCTGGCGGTCGGATGTGAAGGGTGCGCCTAGGGTGTCCGTCGTGTCCCAGATGCCCAGCGTGCCGTCCGCAGACCCGGACACGACACCAGACTCGTACATGTCGCACGCTTCCACTGAAGTCTTGTGGCCACGCAATTCCGCCGTGCAGTCCAGCGCCTGTCCGCTGGTGCTACTGCTGCCGCTATCGCTTGAAAGACTCCACAGGCGCAGTGTCCGGTCCATGCTCGCACTCACGAGTCGATCGCCACGCACTGAAATGTCCTTGATGGCACCAGAGTGACCCGCACCGGTGGCCTTGCAATTCTGCGATTTATCCCACACTCGCACAAGAGAATCGTACGAGCCAGTGATGATATCTTCGTCGTCCGTCAATGAAATGGCGGCGACCCAGTCGTCGTGTGGATAAGAAGCCAAAAAGGACGGAGGCAGGATGGAACGAATGTACTCCACCTCGAGCGTCGTCTCGCTCGACAGTCCACGCCGCGTCAAGTACTCCTCCACGCTCGTGCTCAGCAATTCCCCATCAATCAGGAACGAAAAAGGAATCGGCGTTTCCGTCTCCAGTAAGTGATTGACGACCTCCGAGAGACCATACCGTTTGAGTGATGTCGGGACAAGTAATGGTCGCGCTTCAATCTCCAGTGACGTATCCTTCGTGGTGAACCTGACTTGCACCGATCCAGAATTTGACGGTATCTCTGCCGTCTCCATAGTGTCCATCGCCCTCTACTACTTCCACTGGGCAATGATAGACGAGCAAGGGTGGTAAAAGTATCTCTTCAATGCCGACAGACGAGATGGAGGAAACTCGCGAAACACCAGGAAAATTTGACGCCACTGAAGCGGCCCGCTCCCGCTTGTGGCTTGATTCTGCACGTGCATGATTCTTCGAAAGCGCAACAACAAGAAATTCAAGGTTGGCCGCTGACTTGGTTGAGGGTGACCTGTGTTCTCGGGTTTTCATTGAGTGCATAATGTATAGTGTTGCAGTTTCGGCAAGGTTTCGTTCTATATACATACATTCTTCTCGTGAAAATACTTGCCGTCATCATTATGAGTTGGCTATTCATCAGCAGCCTGGCCATTCGCCGAGACTGCAGTGGTGGCCGGTTGTCCATCGGCGCCGACGAGGGCCTGCGACTTGCCCAGTCCTTCCCAGTCCTCAATGACCTTCTTGTAAAACTCAATGTTGGCCCGCGCAAACTTCTGCATCGTCTCCTTCATCTCCACGCCCTTTGTCCGCTCAAAGATTTCGACTTCACGCACGACTTCCTCGTCAAACACCTCGCTCGTCACCCGTGCGGATTCAGTCTCCTTTTGTAGTTCCTGCACCCGCGTCTCCAACTTGCGCAGCTTCTCGTTGCGCACGGCATCGTGGTTCAGGCCGCGAAGGTTCTCCACCTTGCTCTGGATGAAGTTGGCATGCGTGTGCCCCGATGCCAGGTGATCCCTCTCTATGGTCGTCTTCAATTGGTACTCTGTCAGGGCCTCGAAATCCAATTGCTTCTGATCTCGTACCTTGAGCAGGCCCTTGAGCGCGGCATTGTAAGCACTTTGGTCTCGCAGACTCGTCAGGTAAGATGCATCAGTGTGCTCGCGAAGTGTGCGAAAGTTGTTTGCCGTGCAGTCCATCGCGCGGGAAAAGTCGATAAACTCCTTCTCGAGCTCAGGCTCAATCTCAGAGAGTCGTGCAAAGTGCTGTGCCATCTCACCGAAATCGCCATCCAGATCGGCTCCACGTCGAGTGAGCCTGCCAACGAGCTTCTCGATGTGCGACAGGTCTCGCGAGAGCTTCTCGGCTCGTTCCCTCACATCGGTGAACCGCTTGTCGGGCTTGCCAAGCTTTGCGAAAGCTCCCATCAACGTGTCTGTAAAGCCCTCCATCATGCTTGAGCTTCCGTCCATGGTGGCATGTCGTGTGTGGTTCAGTGAGCGTGTATAGGAATTCCAGTCATTCGACTCGAGAAAGGTGTGCAGCTCAGTCGCGCGTTTCAGTTGAGGATGAAGTGAGCAGCGCTTGAGGAATCTATCCAGCGAATGGCATCGTCTGCTCGTGAAATCCGGGTCAAACCTGCCTCCTTTGATATATGCTGACGTGTGCTTCTCGGGCAACGGAGGTATGGCACATGTTGGATAGTTTTGTGTGAGGAGACTGTGAAGAAACACGAAATCATTGTAACGTCTGCGCACGTTGAATTCCTGCTTGACAAAGACTGGCAGTGTCGAGCTCGTCTTGACGAGGTATGATATATATGACTCGCGTGAGCCTGATGCCTCTCGCACGGGGCTAGACACTTCGCACACCAATTTTGTCCTCTCATCCTCCGCAGACTCGGGCCTGTTGGCTGGATGCGTTGCTGATGCGGGTATCTCTGAGGGAGCAAAGCTGAATTCGGGCATAGGGAGAGGAAGGGAGGGCAAGTTGGGTTGTTGCTGCTCATTAGCGTCCTCCGATGAGCCACGATCCCAGCGCACCGAGGTCATCCCCTCGTCCATGATTTGCTCGAACGCCAGTCGCGCGCCGAAGATCACTTGTCAATTGTTTGTAATTGCAGCAGGCCGCTACTCGACAAGAACAAGCACCGAAGAACGCAATGACAAGGACATATGATGTATAAAGGTAAAGAGGATCCGCAGCGGACGCTAAAGTGGAGGCCGATCGCGTCCTTCATTCGGTGCCGCAGCCACCGCCAGGAAACTCATCTTCAAATCTTTCGCTCGATTTTATATCGACATAGATCTTGCTTGGAGCCTTCCGTGACTCTTACTGCGGCGCTTACTGCGGCGGCTTGCTCGGAAGAATCGGTCTCTCTAGGCAATGCCAAAGGTCGCGTCCGCGAAGCAAAACAAGCCGGCGACGGAAAAGGCCAATAATGTCTTCAAGTTCAACAAGGACTTTGGTCAACACATCCTCAAGAATCCACTTGTCGCACAGGGCATCGTGGACAAGTCGGACCTGAAACCGAGTGACACTGTGCTGGAGGTCGGACCTGGAACGGGCAACTTGACGGTCAGGATACTGGAGCAGGCGCGCAAGGTGATTGCGGTCGAGATGGACCCTCGTATGGCCGCTGAGTTGGCGAAACGTGTCCAGGGCAAGCCGGAACAGAAGCGTCTCGACATTGTGCTGGGCGATGTCATCAAGACCGAGTTGCCGCACTTTGACGTCTGCATCAGCAACACCCCTTATCAAATCTCCTCCCCGCTAGTCTTCAAGTTACTGACGCAGAAACCGCCGCCACGCGCAGCGATCCTCATGTTTCAGCGCGAATTCGCCCTGCGTCTCATCGCCCGGCCCGGCGACGCGCTCTACTGCCGCCTCAGCGTCAACGTGCAAATGTGGGCAAACGTCAAGCACATCATGAAGGTCGGCCGCAACAACTTTCGCCCTCCCCCACAAGTCGAGTCCTCCGTCGTCAAGATTGAGCCCAAGACCCCTGCCCCCAAGATCGACTTTGACGAATGGGACGCCCTGCTGCGGCTCTGCTTTGGTCGGAAAAACAAGACGCTCGGCGCACAATTCAAGCAATCCGCTACCGTGGAACTCTGTGAGCGGAATTACCGCACCTGGTGCGCACAAAACGATCAAATGGTCGACGACACCGTCAGCATGAAGGACAAGATTGCGCAGGTGCTCGAGAGCAATTTTGTCACCACCGAGCTCGGCGGCGGCGACGGCGGCGGGCCCATGAACCTCTCCGATGCCCGCGCCGCAAAATTGCACGAGACGGATTTCCTCAAGTTGCTCTCTGCCTTTAACGACAAGGGGATCCACTTTGCATGAGTTGCCGGCCTACTTTTACCATTGGTCGTCATGTGTTGTGTGTAAAAGTGAAGGAGTGGACACAGGGAAAGCAAGGCATAGTATGTTTTGAGGTCACGAAGCGAGCGATTGGCGAATCTTCATCATCATCTTTAGAAAACAGCATTGTCATCATTTTGTAGCAGGGAACCTTCTTCTACTTTTTCTTCCTATTGCGTGGCGAGCTGGTGCCACTACTTCCTGCTGCTGCTTTACTCTCCCTCTCCTCCATGGCGATGAGTTCCTGCCGGACGCGTTCGCGCTGCTCCTCGGCCTCCTTTTCCTCGCGCCTCGTTCTGGCGTCCGTCTCCTCCTTTTCCCGCGCCAATCTCGTCTCCCGATTACGTTGCACCCTGACCTGCATCTCGGCGAGGTGTTCCTTCTGCTCGACAAACTCTTGCTTGACTTGTGCGGCCATGCCGACGATTTTGGAGAGTGTCTGTCGCGAGGTGTCGTTGAGCATCATTTCGTTGGCCGTCTGAAAGATGATTTGATTCCATCCGTCCTGCAGTGCCTGGGCCTCCTCCACCACATCCATCACCTCGGCCTTCATTTCTTCCTCCAACTGCAGGAATCGCGTCCACAAGTCGTCCCCGGCACCCCCTTTCTGCATCAAGACATTCAGAGCCGTCTTTTGCGTCTGCACTTTTTGAAGCCGTTTGATGTCCTCCACCGCCCGCAACAACAGTGCCGATTTCAGGATCCCTGTCGGGACATTGTCCTGTGCCTGCAGCGAAAAGTAGACGTCCCGTGCCTTGTTCGGCGGGAACCACTCCTCCAATTGTGATACGGGGGCCCTCTTTCGACGTCGATAAAAGTATGAAAAGGTCCCCAAGCCGCCAATGAGGACTGCCAGGTACAGGATCGGCACAAAGACAGAGACCATCAAGAGGTCAAATTTGTGTTTTGGCAGTGAACCTTTCGTAGGATTGGGATGCAGCGGTTGTCTGTGTCGGATATTATTTGTTATGTACTTGGCAAGAATTGGAGTTGCATACGTGGGTCAAAGCGCGTCAGAACAAAAGTTGTGTGGCAGTTTCTAGCGGTACGATATCGATAAATGTCTTTATGCCTGAAAGTCAAACAAGTTTCACTCACGGTTCTGCGTAGCTGCCAATTAGGATGGTTATGTATACAACGACCGTCCTTGCTATGTACAACTATGCTACACTATGCATACCAAACTTGAGTCGACATCGATTTGCAGGAAATGCTTGTGAAATTCTTCTTGGGAGGTGGTTTGACACTGTCTCACTTGAAGCCATGCGCTTGCCAGGATCGGTCCTCCGCCAGGGGATCTCTCAACCCAAAGGCATGCTTGAGCCAGTCGCCCAATCTGTGGTACACTTGATGGTTGGCGTTGTGAAAGTAGATGCTGTGATCAGAGTCCGGAAAGACGTGCATGTCGTAGTTCTCGATGCCAGCCACGTTGAGTTTGTCCACCATAGAGAGCGTGTTTTGGTAGTGCACATTATCATCTCCGGTGCCATGCATAATCAAGAATCTGGAAGCATTCCTGAATCCAGCGACATCAGCAACCGCAGTCTTTTCGTAACCCGCCAGATTGTCCTCGATAGTTCCCATGTATCGTTCAGTGTATACTGAGTCATAAAATCGCCAGTCTGTAACGGGCGCCACGGCCATACCGTACTGAAACACGCCTGAACCAGCCTCCAGGACCTTTAAGGTTAAATAGCCGCCAAATGACCAACCCCAGATTGCAAACTTGTCTTTGTCGACATATGGTCTTTGCTTCCATTGTCGAGCTGCCTCGATCTGGTCGTGAGCCTCCCATTTGCCAAGATTTCCACGAACAGGAACTCTCAGTTTGCGACCCATGAAACCAGTACCTCGACCATCGACAATGACAACAATGTATTCAGTGGTCGGATCTGAGGCCAGCCACGAATGCCAGTCGACGCCGAATCGATGACTAGCAGTCTGACTGGTGGGTCCGCCATAGGGACGAAAGAGTACGGGATATTTGGTCTTGCCACTTGCATCGAAACTTGGTGGGCGCAACTCGAGAGTGTTCATCTTGAGACCATCGATGGTGATGGTAGAATGCACCTTTTGTGGCAGATCGTACTGCGAGAGTGCCTTACCAAGCTCTGCATTGTCCTCCAGCATGATTTCTAGTAAGCCATCGACACTAAGAATTTTCTCCCATGGCAGCTCCGGGCCAGCATAACCAAGGACATAAAAGCCAGACTTGGGCGAAAAACTAGACATGTAGTACCCATCTTGGGTATCGGCAGTGATGCTCTTCATTTCTCCAGTGGTGAGCGAAATACTGTACAGGTGACGATCTAGTGCTGAACGCTTAGTTGTTAAAAAGTATACAAGATTTCTCTCCAAATCAATGGCTTGAATTCCGCCGACCACTTCATAGTCTCCAGCGGTCAACATGCTGGGGGTTGCGGTGTCGACAGGACTGAATAGCGCCAGATGAAGGTTGCCGTGTGAAACGACCACGTCGAGATAAGCGTCTTCTGTGCGTCCATGTGCAGGGTTAGCTGGCAAGTAGTGGGCATTGTTGGCTATTTCGAACCAGCCATCGTCAATATCCTTGACGTTGATCTCTAGTGTCAACTTGACTGAAAGTTGGCGAGGCTCAGCAATTATCGTCCTTTGTATGGCTGAATCACGATTGGTCTCTCGAATGAGCACCTTTTCGGGCCCTAGCCACTTGACATCTGTGATCAACCTTGTAGAATTGACAAAGTCCTTAGGGGCTTTGATATGCACTGGCGCGTGCACTTTGTCCATCTCGACAAAGTACAAGTCCACAATCGGATTGGCTGTTCCTGGCTTAGGATATTTGAGCTTCTCCACTTCAGGATAAATCTCTGGTGTGTCGGACCCAGAAATAAAAAATTCCAGAGGATATTCTGCTACAGCCAATTCGTCAGTCTTCAGGAATGCGAGAGACTGTGAGTCTGGCGCCCACCATATCGCAGAATTGGTCCCAAAGACCTCCTCCTCATACACCCAATCAGGTACACCATTGAACACGTTCTCGCCACCGTCATTCGTTATTTGCTGTGCACTGGTCAGATTGTTTCGGACATAGACATTATTCCCGAGCACAAATGCAATGCTGTGCCCAGTGGGAGACCAAGTAGCGAGAGCGACTTGGGCATTAGCATCATCAGTAACAAGCGAGCGAGTGGTCTTTGTGCTGACTTCATAAACCCAGTATTTGGCAAAGAACGAGTGCCTCCAATTGCCACGTACATCAGTCGCGAAAAGCACGAATTGCATGTCAGCAGAGATCCAGTACTTCTCGATGGGAAGTCGTGGCTTGCCCTGCACTTGATCGGCAACAACCTCCTTCTCATCAACAAAGACCTCTTCCGTTCCATTGACGTGGGCGAATATGATCTTTCCATCTTTTCGCAAGAGGTACATGCCATCTTCGCCATGTGCATCGGTCCAATCGACACGGATTCCCTTGGGCGCCAATCTTCCCGATCGAACGTCATCATACGTCAGCCGTCGCGAGTGGGCAATGAGAGCGTGTGTATGCGTCTTCCACACTCCACTAAAGAAATAGCTGAGAGCAGCAAGCATCCATAACAGCACGGCTGCCGCAGCCACGGAGACCGCTACTTTCTTGGTAAATGAGTAGCCCTTCGCCTTCTTTTGTCGCCTCTTGTCGCCACGACCGCCTTCCTCTTCGTCCCTATTTAGCATTTGTCGCCGCTCATCATCCTGACTGTCGATCGACCCCCGAAAGTTTTTCTCCCCTACATCGAGCACGGTAAAGTCGTCCAGAGAGTCCGGATCGGACATTGTCGAGATGGAGCTCGAGCCACGCGACACGAGAGGATTCATGTCCATGCTATGACGACCACCGGGCGGCAGAAGTTCGATCGCGCTCGTGATTGAGCTTTGTCCCCGCCTGTGTCCCCTCTTCTTGGACGGTGACGGTCGACCCTTTTGTCCTTCAGATCTGCCAACAGGAACCTTGAAGATAGGAGGTAGAGAAGGTGCGATAATGATTAGACCTCCTCGAGAATTATGGGAGAGCTGCTCGAGCCGAACGCAAGAAAACGAGTGACGAGGTTCTGATCCCCTCAAGCGATAGAAAGAAGGACCGATCGAGTCGATTGTCGTCTTTGTGCAGGTGACTTATTCTTCAGGTCATTCACCGACCATTGATTGATCCGTCGCAGCGGAGGTCGAATACGATCTATACGCTAGTGAGAATCGAGCTCCTCTGACATTGTTTTGAAGTCTGTTTTTGCGGCAACCGGAAGGTGGAAGCATGTTCGCCTTGGATTCCGATTGGCTGGAACTCTCAGGGGCGCTGCTGACCTGCTAGTATCGGAGCTCCGGGAACCAAGTAGGTACTCCACAGCATGGAAGACTCGGAAGGATGTGTTTGCTGGCTGCAGCCGGTGCAACGGTCCAACCTTCCTTTCCGGGGGTTCGGCTTCAATGTCCACATTCCAACCAACGGATCTCGCCCCCAGTGAAGAGAGACACACACACACACACAACCGCCCATACCTCATCACCTACCAAGGACTTTTTTCCCTCCTTCCCCCTCCAGCGTCGGTGACAGGTTCCAGTGCCTCTCGAGCGGCGAAGTTTCATGGTCCCCGTCAACACTACTGGAATCACATATCGACCACACAAGGCTTCCAAGGACCTTTGTTTCTGCCGACCATTGACTCTACTATTGTGACACACTCGTGGTTTCAGCCTTGTAGCGGCCTCCTTCCACTATAGTCCGGCGCAGATATTTACAAAACATTGGTCGTAAGAGGCCTGTAGCTCCGAACCACGAAATCACAATGCTACAAACGACCTGACAATAATGTCCGAGCCGTATACATATAGCGGGCCTATGGCCTCGTACCTCGAGGACGTGGGTGATCCCGCGCACTCGCAGTCGGATGCTTCTCGAAGAGGTTTCGACCGACGAGAGGAAGGAGCGACAAAACTCAATCATACTTTGCAACGACCGAGCATGCGACACGAAAGTAGTCATCGCACTTTGATCACGGCCGATCAGGCTTCTTCGAGGCAGAGCCGTTTCTCTGCTCTATTCTCGACTGCCATGTCCCCGAGACTCTCTCCCCGTGAGGCTGCCAGATTTGTCGACAGATTCCGCTACATCATCTGCACTTCCCAACTCCTGTCCGAGACCCTTGCAGTCTCTGACTACGACAAAACCTCTCACGGGATAGTCACACTCCAGCTCGATGATGGTGAACAAGGTCATTGGGACACTCGAAAGGCCGCAAAGTATTGGATGGGTAGCGGTGGATGTGTTTTGCTGGTCTCCCTCCTCATCTCGTGGGCCCTGCGCTCACCGGACCGTGGAATACCGGCCAAGGCGCGCAACTCAGCTTCACTTACCCTTGCCCTGCTTATGGCACTCTTCCTCTATGCACAGACAAGACGGGGCTATACAAGAATGCTACATAGTCAGGCAGCGACATATATACAGAGCACTGTGTCGCACTGCCAAAAATTCGACTCTATTACATGTACCTTTATCAGTTTGATTCAGGAGGTTGAGCTCGTCTCTCGTGGATACAGGCTCAGTGCCACTCTGGGTCCGATTGCACGCATAGAGGCCAATGCCAGACATCGTCGTTGCGTGAGACTCCGAACAGCTCTCGTTGCCGCCCTCAATCTCGTCTTCACCGCGAATGGTCGAGCATGCTCCGTACTAGATCAGCTGACCAATCTACGAGACTACAACAAGTTGTCGGATGTCTACAACATCATATTGACTGACCAGGACGACCTGTCACTCCTGTGCGACGAAGCTGACAGTGTGGCTTACCTGAAAGCTCTCTTCCAACAAGTGCATGCTCGCAGACGTAAGCTTCTGTGTTGTCTCCTGGCCATACAAGCCGATGGAAGACCCGGGAACACAAGGGTCTGGCGCATCGTTGTGGAACAGCTACGCACAATTTCGGGCCTGATGGGCAACCTGGTCAAACAACTGGAAAACACACTCGAAGAAGATTCTCACGTTCTCGACCCCAATCAATTGTCAATCCCAGACGTTCCTGCCACGAATGACAAGTCTACAGACAACCGACGACATCAGGCACGAAGTATAAATACACTTTCCCAGAGCTTGCGTAGAACCCAGGCCAAGATGTATATATTGCGTGAAGAGTCCTCTCGGATCCTGCAACAGCCAGACCTGAAACCTGAGGCTCGAAGTGAGCTCCTGAGTCACTATGACTCCCTTGGGACCGATCTCCAGGCCTTGCTTGCTGATTGGCAAGAAGGAAGGCAAAAGTTGACTTCTTCGGAGGATGGCGCGTCGTCCGTTCCTAACCAAACTGTGCTCGAAATAGCTAATTCTGACATACCAGAAGAGCCCACTCCGGAGCTTGATACCGCGTCGTTGTTGATTCGTCCCGATTCGCTCGGCTTCTGGGGTCCGAGAATGTCTATGCATCATCAAGTCGGCGCCGATGGCACAAACTTTACTCCCCTCGAGGACGCCCTGCGCGAAGAGGTGTTTGAGGCCGGAAACACGACCAGTATTGATTCCGGGCCACCGGTCCGGATGACCCGAGCGGAGAGGATAGCACAAATGCGCCAAGAGCGCGACATTAAGCAAGCCAGGTCTGAGGAACGACGCAAACAGCAGGAAGCGCGCCTAAACTTGCACGGCGAGCTGCGTGACGTCCTTGGACACCGGGCACGCCGTCCTTCGGGCTTGAGATTGAGTGTGCACAATATTCAGAGGACTTCATTCGCCCTGCCGACTACTCAATCACAAAGCATCGATTCTCCCCCGCTCGCGGACGGGAGTCGCAAAGTGTCCACTGCGTCGCAGCAGTCTGCAAATACAATGAACAGTGGTCTGGGATCCAGCATTTCTTCCCATTTCGAATTTTGAGCCTGTGGTACATGGCAACTATTTTAATGACACGGCACTGGGGCAAGTGGTAGCGATGGCAATGTAGGCATACATATCTTACTTCCTTTTCTTCATATGTACAAATTACAAAAGATTTATTCACCTGCAGCATCTCGACCTCTTCAATTTACCTTGTCTTGATCGAGATACACGACGGAAGGCTCTATATAGAGCAACCATTTGCGTGGTAGATTCACATAGTACTAGTACTACTATAGCTAATATTAAACTCAATCGCAACTAGTACTGTACGCACCTTCTGCTCATTCGATTTGGTGGCGCGTCGCATTGCCGCAGTGGCTTCAAAAAGTTGAAAGCGCAGATTTACAGTTCTTCGCAGACTCATTTGTAGCAGCTCGCTCGGTATATGCATTGCAAACCTTGAGAGATTATTGTTGACGAGGAATCGCTTAGCACTCACAGTCAGGCCTGTTGACTAATTCGAACAAAAAATCGATCTCCAGGAATAAACTATAGGGCGCTTCAAAACTAGCTTCGACTCCCGTCATTGATGGTCAGGTCGTATAACCGTTATGAACTCGACTCTGTCTTTGGTGTTGTCGCCTCCGTACAAGCCAACTCGATCTTTGTGCCGGATGTAAAGGCAAAGGGAGCGGGACGGGCGATCGTGCCTGCACTTGAATGGGTCCTGGTGTGGGACGTGAAGAAGGGCGAAAAGATACTTTCTTGGGGTGAGCGCGATGCAAAGGCCGAAGTCACACAGATTGCGCAGTCGCCCGCAGACACTGACATTTTCGCCGTTGGGTACAGCGACGGCGCCATCAAATTATGGACATTGCAAAGCGATGCGTCTATTGTGACATTGCAAGGACATAGATCTGCCATCACGGCTCTCAAATTCGATTCGACCGGCACGAAACTCGCGAGTGGCTCGAGGGATACAAACGTTGTCTTATGGGACGTCATTGCCGAGGTCGGTATCTCGCGACTCAAAGGTCACAGGGACCAGATCACCTCTCTCGGATTCCTAATCTTGGGCGATGGCGGCGAGGATGCGACCCACGTCTTGACCACCAGCAAGGATTCATACCTCAAGCTGTGGGAAATCAGCACGTCTCATTGTGTCGAGACTCATACTGCACACCGTGGCGAATGCTGGGCCATAAGTCTGTCCCCCGACTCACAGATCCTAGCCACCGCAGGTCTCGAAGGCGAGGTCAAGTTGTGGACAATCAACCACAAGGCCGACCCACTGCGAAACGAAAAGGTTTTCGCGGCCAAAGGCGCGTTGAACCGCCAGTCAAGGGCGAGGCCAAGTACCTTGACTTTTCATCCCAGCGGTCAGTATTTGGCCGCGCAAAGTGCGGATAAAGCTATAGAAATCTTTCGTCTTCGATCCCAGGAAGAAATTGAGAAACGTCTCAAGCGTAAGCGGAAGAGGCAAAGTGCTGCGAAAAAGGACGATGTCAAAATGGAGGAGGATGAAGCACAGGATGCCACGGCGCTGCTTGACGATAACATTGTCTCCTATGTGATCATCAGGACATCGCACAAGGTTAGATCTGTCGATTGGGGACTCGGTCAGCCATCTACTTTAACGACAGGCGACTTGTCCATCCTTGCGACCCTCAACAACAACTCTGTTTGCGTGTACAACATCAATCGCTTCGAGAGTCTTGAAAAGAAGAGCGCCATCCCAAATTATACCTCGCCATTTGCACTAGAGCTACCTGGCCACCAGACCGATGTTCGGGCCATCTGCCTCTCGACCGCGAGCGACGTCGTTGCTACTGCGTCGGACGGCGCGTTGAAGCTCTGGAATGTCAATAGTGGAGCATGCATCAGAACATTCACCTGTGGCTATGCACTCTGCATCTCCTTCATACTGAATGACAAGTACATTGTGATTGGGACCAAGGACGGCGACCTCGAGCTCTTTGACGTTGCGAGCTCATCCCTGATCGAGTCCATCAATGCTCACGACGGCGCCTTGTGGAGTCTGCAGGTCCATCCCGATGGCCGTAGCATGGTCACCGGATCGGCCGACAAGGCGGTCAAATTTTGGCGTTTCGAAACGGTCAATGCGGATGTCGCCGGCACGAAACGACAAGTTCAGAAATTGACGCTGAAGCATGCCCGCACGCTAAAGTTGACGGACGACGTGTTGTCCGTGCGCTTCTCGCCCGATGCGAAATTGCTTGCCGTCGCATTGCTCGATACCACCGTCAAGGTCTTCTTTGCCGACACTCTCAAATTCTTCCTTTCTCTGTACGGACACAAATTGCCGGTGCTAAACATGGACATTTCATCGGACAGTAAGATGCTGGCGACATGTTCTGCTGACAAGAACGTCAAGTTGTGGGGTCTCGATTTTGGAGATTGTCACAAGAGCTTGTTTGCGCACAACGATTCCATCCTGCAGGTGCAGTTCGAGAAGGAAGGGCACAATTTCTTTACGTCGAGTCGGGACAAGATGATCAAGTACTGGGACGGCGACAGGTTTGAGAATATCTTGCGTCTGCACGGTCATCATGCGGAAGTCTCGGCCATTGCCATCTCTGGCGACTCGGAGTTCATTGTTTCTTCTGGTCACGACAAGAGTATTCGTGTCTGGAGACAGTCTGATGACCCAGTCTTCCTGGAGGAAGAGAGGGAAAAGGAGATGGAAGAGATCTACGAGAACCAGCTGGCTGAAACATTGCAGCGAACCGATATGGATGACAACGAAGATGAGGAGGCCGGCCGCGCGGGTCAATCTACCACTGAGACCCTGATGGCTGGCGAGAAGATTATGGAAGCCCTCGAAATTGCTGAAGGAGATCGTCTCTTGATGGCGGAGTACGAGAAGGAAAAGCTCCACCGGCCAAACTTGACTGTGCCGCAGCGCAATCCGGTCTTAGTCGTCCAAAACAATGTCTCTGCAGAACGTCATGTCCTGAATGTATGCCAAAAAGTCAAGGCAAGTCATCTCGAGGACGCTCTGCTTGTCCTGCCATTCGAAAAGGTCATTACATTCCTGACATTCCTCGATCTATGGGCCCAAAAGGAGTGGAACATGCCTCTCACGACAAAGATTTTGATTTTCCTGGTGAAGACGCATCATTCACAGATCGTGACGAACCACATCATGCGACCAATGTTGGATGCGGTCCGGCAACATCTTCGTGAGGCGCTACAACGACAAAAGGACATGATGGGCTTCAATATGGCTGCGCTGACATATGTGCGCCGAGACTGGGCCATGAACAACCAAAAGGACTTTAGCGAGCCTGTCGAAGAGACGACAACCAAGAAGCGAGCATTTGCGACATTGTTGTAGAGTGTCGGAATAGAAGCTGGGTACTAGCGGATATCACATGATGACAAGAGAGAACTCAGACTGGCAATTCCACATAGCGCGCGACTTGCTTGGCATGTGCTCTGCGACACTCGCGACCAACGAACCCAGCCAACAACCACATCGTCCGTCCACGAATGACCTCGACAATGCGAGTTTTGCCGGCGCCTTCCGCGACGAATCTGCGCACCTTGTGCACGACGACCTGTCCATCGTTGGCGGACCCCTCGTAGATGTGCAAGCGTGCGCTGTCCGAGTTGATCTGGGTGCCGCGGACGGTGACGCCGACCGGAATGCCGAGGTACGTGACTTGTTCCTGCAGCACCCAATGTATCCGTCTCGCTACGACCTCGCCCATCCTCGGCACGTCCTCCGAGGACGTCGTCGCGTCATCATGACCGACGTAGCTCAGGTCAGTAGACAGTAGCACGGTATCTGATTTCACGATGTCGAATGAGCGCATGAGCGGCGACAATGCCGCAATGGCATGAGTCTGTGCATCTGCTGAAAAGGCAGCGTAGACCTCATGTAGTGGGTGGTTAATTAGCACGGAAGCTTCAGAATGAAAAGACATTTCCGCACAATTTGGTAACTCTAGTATAGTTATAGCTTTCTTACTACATAATCATCCCGTGCCAAGGACATTAGATGAATATAGCAAGCAAGACATGCAAGTATTTCATCAGGTATGTTCTCCATGCATTGATCAAAAGTGATCAAAGTGTTTGAAGGGTCGGGGTTTAGTTGGAAATGCTTGGGGCTCGCCGGTCGACGGGAAGCGCGGGTCTTGGGAAAGTGACGCTTCCCAAGTTGTGCGTGTAGAGTGTGCATCCCACTGCGGAGATTCAGTTTCACTAGTAATATACAAGTGCAGCCGCACTTGTTGACGATACTATTCAGCTAGACGCATCAAGCGGCTGAGGCGGGGGCAGCATGATAGATCTCGGGTATGAGAATGTCCTGTTGGCGAATATCCTGACGGAGAGAATTGCCAATCCTGCTCCGATAACACAAGTCATCTCTGAGTTTGACGGTGTCACGATCCATGTCTCGACTCCGGACGCCAAGAATCCCACACAGCTACTCATCTCCATGGCTATGAATTGCTACGACACATTGACCAAGTACGGTGCCGCAGAAATAATGGAGCGCGAATACCCCGGCATGACTGTCACTCCCGAACCGGGATACGATCTTAGTCTCGCGCTGGACCTTGCGAGCATCGGCAGCGATCCCGACACACAAGGCACACTCATCAAAAAACTCTCCCTGCTGAAACGGAATGCGCTCGCCGCACCCTTTGAGCGTGCATTCGCGGAACAGGAGGAATTATCACAGAAGGAGGAGCACTCGAATGGGGAATTGATGATCATACAGTATCGTGACGAAGAAGCAATCTTTGTGCAGGCGTCCTCGGATCGAGTCACAGTCATCTTCTCCACCGTCTTTCGCGAGGAGACTGATCGTGTCTTTGCCAAGGTATTCCTGCAAGAGTTTTACGATGCACGAAGACGTCCTGCGGTGCAGAATGCACCGCAGGTCCTCTTCAGCATACGCGATCCACCACTGGAGATCAGGGACCAAAAAGGTCTGAAGCTGAACGACAACATTGGCTACGTCACCTTTGTGCTCTTCCCACGACACTTTAGCGGACACAGGAAAGATGCATGCATATCGCACATCCAGATGTTTAGAAACACGCTGCACTTCCACATCAAGGCGTCCAAGGCGTACATGCACCAGAGGATGAGGGCACGCGTGCAGGAGTTTCTCAAGATTCTGAATCGTGCCAAGCCGGAAGTGCTCGAGACAAACAAAAAGACCTCTACCGGAAAGACATTCACCAGGCGTTAGAATAGCAATTGGAGATGACATAGCCTCTTGTGTCTTCAATCAAACTTCATCATTCCATCCTCAATTCTCTGTCGCTACAATCGTCAACTCTCCTCTGCATTCTCATGCATCTTTTGTATCTGTAGACGCCAGCTAATATTGTGCTTGGCAAGGTGATGAAATACGCATGAAGCATCTTTTTAATTCTTGCCCGCCTGCTCCTCCCGCGGTGGCGCAACTTTCTTTTTCCACTTTGTGGGCAACACTTGTACGTGTAGAAACACAGCGATAGAGATATAAGGCCTTGATAAGCGAGTACGGCGTGGTCTGTCGGAGCTCGTCGTGACTAGGAGCAAGATCGGTTACTCAAGATGCCTCAAAATGAGTATATCGAAGAACATCAGAAGCGGTATGGAAAGCGTCTGGACCACGAGGAGCGAAAACGCAAAAAGACGGCGAGGGAGGCACACGCCAAGTCGGCGCACGCACAGAAAGTGACTGGTATCAAGGCCAAGATCTTGAACAAGAAGAATGCGAATGAAAAGATTCAATTGAAGAAGACGCTGCGGCAGCACGAAGAGCGCAACACGAAGCAAAAGGCGGCGGATGCGACGCCGCAAGGTGCGGTGCCGGCGTACCTGTTGGACCGAGAGGGCGAGAAGAGCGCCAAGATGCTCTCGAACATGGTGAAGCAGAAGCGCAAGGAAAAAGCGGCCAAGTACTCGGTGCCGTTGCCAAAGGTACGCGGCATCGCAGAGGATGAAATGTTCAAGGTGGTCAAGACGGGCAAGAAGAACCAAAAGGCGTGGAAACGCATGCTGACCAAGGCGACGTTTGTCGGGGACGGATTCACGCGTCGACCGGTCAAATATGAGCGCTTCATCCGGCCCATGGCCTTGCGTCAGAAAAAGGCCAACGTCACGCACCCGGAACTGCGCGTCACCATGCAATTTCCCATCCTCGGCGTCAAGAAGAACCCGCAGAGCCCAATGTACACCCAACTCGGCGTCCTCACCAAGGGAACCGTCATCGAGGTCAATGTCTCTGAGCTCGGCATGGTCACTGCCGGCGGCAAGGTCGTCTGGGGCAAGTATGCACAAATCACGAATAATCCGGAAATGGTGAGTGTTTTTCCCTTGTCATTTTCCTTTTGTGAATTTTTGGCTGACGATGAAATTAGGATGGTTGCGTCAATGCTATTCTTCTAGTCTAGACACGGAAGGAAAGATTGAGAACCAGAAGGAGCAGCAGATGGGGTCCAACATTTTTATTGCAGCGAGTGCCTATAGATTTCTGGCAAGCGAGATGAGTTCTGGAAGGGAAATTTAAGCGATGTTAGGTGCAATCAGTTGCAGACGAATTTTACATTCAATTTTATCTGGTTCTTACTTGCATCTGTACCAATTTTGGTCGTTTTCATTCGTGCGGAAGACGGGAATGTCTACTTCTTGCCCATTCTGCCATAGTGCTTGATTACAGGAACGCGCGATGATCGGCTGTCAATATGTCAACGTGCATGCAAATTCCACTTTTCTCTTTGATTCAAGATCTGATTTCGAGCCATTATATTTCTAGAGTCAGAATTGGCAATCCGGAACTCAGCGGCCGAGTACCGTTCAAGCCGAACCGTCTCCCCAAAATTACCTGCCTGTCTCCAGGTGCACAATCACCTGCAACCCGCAAAAACGCACCCTCCACGCTCACGCTTGAGAGAAAACGACATATACGTGCAATTCAATTCGGTTCTGATTTCGGGAAATGGCAAGGCGCCACTCGCCACTTAACCCACTGCTGTAACAATCGCAAGTGGGGGCATTTCAAGCTTAAGCTGCCCTTCTCCGTTGTCTTACCTGCACAATCGTCGCAATCAGCCTACAACAAATGAATTCAGGATCGCGCCAAGACTTTCTAGAAAGAAGAGGTGCATGCATGCGGATCGCAATGCGATCCTTATACAGTACCCCCTGGATGATTACAGTCCAAATACGTATGGTCACCTCAATCTATGGTAAGAACCTTTGGAATTGTCACTACAACGATTAGGTGCACTTGAACATGACATAGGGACTCATCCTCTCGTGGCACTTTGACAGTGTCCGTATGAGAGTCACGGCGAGCAGCGATGGACAAGCGTCGATGGAAGGTCTAGAAGCTGCGTCAGGAAGAAGAAGGAGGATAGAATGGTTATTAGTGGCTTGAATCTGATAAGAGGGCCAGCCAATCAGACCACAGAATTGCGCACTTCTTTATTCTTTTCGGATCTTTTCTTTGCGGATAAGCGGGTGGCTGACGCCTGAAGTCCCAATCGGGGAATAAATGGAGTGGCAGGTGACCCGATTGGGAAGAAACTCTTGCTTCTCGTCCTTTCTCGCCATCTGATGGGATTATTCTACTGCTGCTGCGGTCGGTGCGCGCAAATGATATCGCGCATGTCATCTCAGAGACGTCAGTCGTGTTACCCTCCATTTCTTCTCTCTTTTCTTCCTCGTTAATGCTCCGGATGATTCGCGATTTAATCATTCTCTAAGGCAACCATAGTCAGGCTCTCCTGTAATCATCTTCTCGAACCAGGATTTTGTTCCAACCAGGCGACGTCGAAACACAAGCGTACGAGAAACCGGATTGCGCACTCCTGTATCGATAAAACATGTCTGCCTCAATTACTCCAAAGCAATCCGCAGCAGTGCTGGCTGCAAAGAAGCTCAAAAAGGTGAGTCTCACATCTCTCGACATTCGACAATTTAGTAATCGTCTCCTTTTAGCTGAGAAACGCACAATGGCGCAATAATGTTGAGTACTTCTTCGCGGCCTGCGTGGGCCTCTTTGTCCTGGCATACTGCATCTCGGAACTCCGACTCCGATTGTCTCGCAAATCCAAGCGACGCTCGAGCTGCCAGGGGACGCTGAATCTGATCAAGAGGGCCGCACTCTGCTCCTTCAAGGTGCCCTTGATCGGGTGCAGGGTCTATCTTCCGATGCTCATCCTATGGCCTCTCGTCCTCACGTTCCTTGGGACGGCGTTTCTCGTCCACACCCAGGGCTTTACCCTTACAACCATTGCTTCTCGTACGGGTCAAGTTGGCGTCGCATGTCTGCCACCCCTCTTTTTCCTCTCCTTGAAGAATTCGCCCATCGCACTACTCATCGGCTCGTCCCATGAGAAGCTCAATATTGTGTAAGTAATGGCTCGTTCCGCTTGCCGTGAAGCGCCTCTACTGACAAGAAGGCAGTCATCGTTGGACCGGACGCACAGTCGTGGCCGTCTTTGCCGTACATACAATCACTTACTGTGTTGGCTTTGCTCGATTGGGAAAGCTTGCTCAGTTGACAAAGCTCAGCAACATTTATGGCATGGCAGCATTCGCCGCTGTGCTTTTGCTGGCTGGCAGCTCGATTGCCATGGCTCGCAGGCGTCATTATGAGCTGTTTTATGCCTTGCACTGGACTTTTACGATCCTGACGCTCGCCTTTGTATGGTTCCACGATAACGATACCATTCCATATGTCAAGGCCTCCGCTGGCATTATTGGCGCGGATCTTGCTCTCAGGATCATTCGCGTCATTCTCACCGCGCCGTATTCTAAAGCGGAATTGACGAACATCAATGAAGACTTGCTGTCAATAACGATACCGAAGCCAAGATTTGGTCCACTGAGCACTTGGGTGCCAGGCTCTCATGCCTTCTTGAATGTGCCATCTCTAACAGGCTTTCATCAACATCATCCCTTCACTATCTCTTCAATTCCCGAAGATGGCCACGTCAAGTTCATCATCAAGAAGCAGAAAGGCTTCACTGATGCACTTCACAAACGTGACACTGGTTCTGTGCGATGCTTGGTCGATGGTCCATATGGCTCGCTCGAAATGACACGATTCGCCTTGTTCCCCAAAGTATTGCTTGTGGCTGGTGGTGTTGGCATCACATTTGCCCTCCCGATACTTCGCTCGTTGTTACTACGACACACGAATTTAGAAGCGATTACTTTTGTCTGGAGCACCAACAGTACATCGACCTTCAAGTACTTCGAACAAGAACTTCGAGCGGTTCAGGCGAGTCATGAAGCATCTGGTTCCACGATCAACCTCAAAGTCAAGCTTGTGTTCACCAGCAAACTTGTCTCGAGTGCTTCGTCCATAAGTTCCGAGTCTGACATGTCTGTTCACCTCACCACAGATCCAGAAAAATCGCCCGTCACGAAAGCCATGGATGAAAAGACTTATGAGAGAGATGTATGTTCCAAGTCAACCTTCGAGTATATCAACGGCCGCATCAGCCTGGCTGCGACAGTTGCCGAGGAACTCCAGCAAGTTGAAAGGCTGGCCATTGGAGTTTGTGGTCCAAATAAGCTCATCCTAGATGCGAAACGCACTGTATCTGCCGAGTTGGCAGCGGGCTGCAAGGACATCCTAGTGTACAGCGAGGAGTTTGAATGGTAAATCAGGCATCACTGTAAATAGGCATAACCCATTCAGCATAGCATAGCATGTTTTTGTCGGTACTTTTCTCTTTCTTGACGATATCTGAATTCATTCATACCGACCAATGTAAATTGCTTGAATGACTTTGAGCTCGAGTGCTGCAACAACTGCTGGTGTGGGTGTGACGAAGTCCAGACGTCCACCAAATCCCCACACACCGGCCCCAAAATGTACGCACAACCTTGCACCACAAACGCAATCGAACGAACAGGACTACGGCTTATACTAAGTACTGCTTCGAACAACCGCAAATGCTTGTAATTTGACTGTGACCACGACATGATGGTAAAATAGCAAATACCGCTTGATGGCGCGAAAGTTGTATGCTCTCGATGAAGAGCTTGCGAATCTCTTGCAACGCGAAAACTTTCATGGCAAATTCGACGTCACTCATTTCGTCGAATCCCTCAGCGAGCGGCAGTTGAGTATACAGAAGCAGAATCCAGATCAGACGTTTGAGCCGAAACCTCTGATTCGGGACTTTGAGGCTGCTTTAAGTAAATTGGACTCGCTACGGACACAGATTCAGGAAGATATCGAACGGAATGCAAACGAGGTACAAGCGGCTGAACAGGCTCACAATGCGAGAATAAGACAACTGAATCAGAAGTTTGAGGTAAGATATTGTTATGCAAGTTGAAGAGACTATAGGAGCTGATCAATTCAGAATGTTGTGGGCTCTTTCGAGAGTTTAGAGGACATGATTACCAGTGTGGGCACGACAGCAATTCAGATTGGCAAGACATTGGAATCGCTATCCTCACAATTGACAAGATCACAGACTTCGTCGAGGGTGGTCACGACATACCTCGCTCTTCGAGAAAATGATCGCGCGTTGCACGACATGCGGCGAAATAAGTTGACCATCGATGAAGCCAAGTTTGTGAGGAACCTCCTGCAAGTCTGTCGCGAAGTCGATCTTAAGGGTTCACAAGATACCACATTAGCCATCGAGAAGTTCACAGAAGTTGTGGAACGGGAAGTTCTTGCAGATTTTGACGAAGCGTATCGTAAAGGAGACCTAGCTGCGATGCGAGGTTGTGCCGAGATTTTGTATGAGTTCAATGGCGGATCCAGCATTCATCGAGCGTTCGTCAATCAACACGACTTTTTCATTCGAAAGGAGAACATTGAGAGTGAAGAAGCACTGGGTGCTGATGAGATGTGGCAGATACTGCCGGATCCTGACGCCGAGCCGCCAGGTTTAGAGCCCGGCCTCATCGCGCTCTTTCGCGAGATTAAGCGTTGCGTTAAGGATGAATTTCAGATCATCAATCAGATTTTCCCAGCTCCTGCTACTGTCAAGAACCTCTTTTTGCAACGCATATTTGCTCAATCGATACAGTCTAGAATGGAAGAGGTCCTCGCTTATGCTGAAAGCACATCGACTTTGGCATACCTCCGGACACTACAGAACAGTTATAGTGTTGTGGGTGCACTGGTCGATGCCATAAAAGCTCTGCCTTCAAGTCCTGTAGAGGAAGCGCAATCAATCTCCGCGGTCCTGCAGACCAACGAAGAGGATTTGTTCGTGCCGTATCTGGAGAGCGGCAGGTATATCGAAAAGGAAAAGAAATCATTGACTGAATTATACTCGAGTCTTTTGTACAAGTACTCAAAGTACCACAATGCCAGGAGGAATCAAAAGTCCTCGAATTACTTTGATCGCCTGACGGGCAAGATGACTGCCGGACGTGCGGACGGTCGCATGGGCGGAGCACTCTTTCGTTTGGCCGGCATCGAGCGCAAGGGCAGCATTCGTGACGGCCACGGCAGGATAGAGTCTGAGCCAGAGTTTGAGCTCAAAGAGGTGGACGGTCAGTTGAAAACGAGCCACATCAGGAGAATGCTCAAGTGGCATGCCGAGGCGGTCGGGCGCTCGGTCGAGCTGAGTGATGGGCCGGAAACTGCTCGTGATGCCATGATCCTGATGACGATCCTGCTGGATTTCGTGGTGCGGGACTACCTCGAGGTCTGGCTGGATCGGGCACTGGACGACCTGATTGCGCAAGACACGCGCGTCGACCCGGACTATACGTGTCTGAGCGGCGTGCGGGAAGCGACGGCGATTGCGCGGTTGGTCTTCACGTACATGGAGACGGTCCTCGTGCCGCTGTCGGGGGCGAGCATCTCGATCCGCCGCGACATGACGCAGCGCATTCAAAATAACACGAACCGTATCGACGGCAAGATCAATGCCATCATCCAGCGACTGGTGGACGCCACGATGACTTGGTTCTCCGCCATCCTCGCGCGCCAACAGAAGCGCGACTTTAAGCCGAAGGAGGACGAGATCAACCTCGCCAACATGCAGACGCAAACCAATGCCCAGGCCATTGCTTTTTTACGACAGGTCGGCCAGGCCGCGCAGGAAACACTCACGGGCGGCAACTTGGAGTCCTTCTTGACGGAGATTGGTGGACGCGTGCATCACGCCCTGCTCGACCACTTTAAGAAATTCTCCGTGAATGCCACTGGCGGGTTATTGCTCACCAAGGACATCTCGCGATACCAGGACGCCATTGCCGCCTGGTCGATCGAGGGTCTGAGTGCGCGATTCGCCTTTCTCCATGAGATTGGCAACATCTTTGTCGTCAAGCCCGATGTACTGCGCCGCATCCTGCAGGAGGGCGAGCTCGCCAAGGTCAAGCCGCAATTTCTCGTTCCTTATGTCGCATGTCGCGAGGATTACTACAGTGAGGGACTCGGCAGTGTCGTCGAAGGCGGTTCCCTCTTGACTCAGGTGCCGGCGTTTTTCAACCCAACGACAAGCTTTGGCTAGTTCACGTCACGTAATTTCTTTCAAAAGTGTTTATACTATTGCCTAACTACGCAAAGTCCTCAAAGTTTCTTCTTTTCTAATGATATGAGCGTGTATTGCCGGATTTTGTGGTCGTGATCATCATGATTGTCGTGATTGTCAAAATCAAATCGATCAGGAGATTAGCTCGACACTAAGCCATGTTAGTAAACCTTACATATCGACAGAGATAGCGGCGATTTGACTCACTAATTTGCTGGGAAGAGACCCTCCTCGCCACGAGCATTCTTGCCCTGCCACCAACCCTCGTCAATTTGTTGAATCTCCTCAATCATCTCACCCTCAGCGAAGCCGACTTCCCCCTCTTCGGCAGCTTCGTACTCATAGACGGCAGTAGCGCAGAGTCCGGAGCCTGTGTGTTTCGTGGCTGCATGGGTAGTTTCAGTGTGTTGTGCCGGTGCGCTTGGTGTTGCACTCGCATGCGCGTCGTGCTCGATTAGTTCGACATAATTGCTTGGGAACAGTCCGGTTTGTCCAGCCGGATTTCTGCCCGACCACCAACCATCATCAATCATTTCTATGTGGGTGACTACCAATCATTAGTGGAAGTTTCCTGGTTTCCCGATCGATATGCTTACCAATTTCATCTTCCTCTAGAGTGACTTCATTGTCCTCCTGTGCTTCATAAGCATACAGCACTTTTGCACTCGGTCCAGAGCCATCAGACGCCTGATGATGACTTGTTGCGCTCTCAACAGGAGCTGCTAGAGATGCCGTATTCGGTGCTCCTCCACCTCCAATGGCACTCTCGAGCTGCGCCTTGAAGCTGTTCTTTGAGGACGAGGCCACTGGTTCAGGACAAACAGCACGCTGGTTCTCTATCTCTTCTTCATGCTTGGGCTCAGTCCGAACCTCACTCGGTTCTCTGGATAATGTTGCGGGTCTATGCAACGAAGCTTCCGGGCGCGAGCTCATGTTGGGTGGGGACGGGAGATGTGCCTCATGCACCTCTTCTGGCTCTTCTTTTGGTTGAGGCGATTCAGGTCGTGGCTGCAATTGAGGAGGCGGAGGCAAGGAAGCTGCCTTTGGCACCTCAGGCTCATCTTGCAGAGAAGAAGTCGCGAATCGATTTCTGATTGAGGAAACACCATCCTCGCGATCATTCGTCCCATCGTCTTCACCATATACGGTCGCCTTGACCGGTGCTTCTTTGACAGGCTCTGGAACCGATTCCCCTCGCTCTCTAGCCTTTCTTTCTGCCCATTGTTGTGCTGGGGTTTTACCATGGTCAGAGCCAAAATTCTTCGCAAGCCCACCAATAGCCTTGCTTTCTCGTGGACTATTACTTGGCACAGCAGGCCTCGTACCAACACTACCCGCTCCGAATCTTGACGCCAAAGGGTTGGAAACTTTACGTGGAGTGTTGACTGGCGATTCTTGTTTAGTGTTATTTCCGGTAAAGGCTGACATGCGATCTGCTAACGAACCTGTCTTTGGTACTTCTACTGGTCGATAGTTTGTGCCCGTACCCTGAGAGGACAGTGAAGGATTCTCGGGCGCGGCCTCTGCTCGCAGTGCATTAATATCTGGACGACCAATTGGCTGGTAAGACGACTTTATTGGTTCAGGCCGCGTAGTCTTGGGATCCTCCTTGAGCGCTTCCGTTTGAACTTTGCCATGCACATTGGTCTTAGGAGTTTCCCATTCGTCATTCTTTTTGTTTGCAAATGAAGAAGATCGTACCGCGCTTGGCTTCACAGAAGCTGAAGGGGGCAGACGTGGCTCTGTCAGCTTCGGCTTCCGTGGATTATATGAAGGCGTATTCTGTCCCTTCAATTGACTGACCAAGGAGTTCGTCGTAGGCTTGCGTGATGTGGTAGGTCCAAATACTGAGGCTGTACTTGACTGACTGTACTTTGCTCCAGATGCGTCTTCGACCTTTTTGAGAATGCTTGCTTCTGAGATATCTTCCTCATTCCTAGCAGTAATCTGAACATGATATCCAGTGAGTTTGGACGCAACACTTGAGAAGTGCTGCTGGAAGACGCCTTTCCTCGGTGCTCCATCGCCGCACCAACCTATCAAGACGAATTTCGGTAGTTTACTGTTGGGCTCAGGAATCCGAAGGAATGCATATTGTAGCTTCCCGTCACTAAATTCATCCGGAAATTCTGATAAGTCGTCCACACCACTAGCTTGTACTTTCAGCTCCGTCTGACCTTCATACCCAAAGATGCCCCATGAGACAGATGTATCTCCAGTGACTATAGATTCGTAGCACTGCTGAACATCTTTGCCAATCGCGATACTCGACATCCTGTTGGTCTCTGAATTGATGGCAACACGTACTTGCAGGCGACTTTTTTAGTGACTGACAGACTGCCTGACAAGGCTTAGACCACCGGACTCTGGTGGGTCCGGAGGTGGAGTACTTGAGTGCAGCGCGCGATGACGATTCCCTGAACGGGTCTGGTTGCCGGATACGGAATGGCTGGTCTTGATCATGATCAGGACAGAGTTGATCACCACTTCCTGGTAGGAAGCCTGTGCTAGTCCACCAACCACCCACTGGCTAGTACTGGGCATAGAAACTTATACTTCTAACCATGTCATTTCCTACTGTAAATGATGATGTCTTGAGTGTCATTGCATGCTTAGACGGCTGAAGATCGTGACTCGAGAGTGCAAGTCATCAATTGCAGCAAGTACCATTCGTGGATTCGCATCAGTGCCGAAACACATGTCACTTCCCAACGACCGGCACACACAATGGCCACATTGCTTGACCTATGCGGATATGGTGCCCAAGAACGAGAGTACCGGGCGCCCTGCGCCGGATGCCAGATATCGGCCCACAGCATCTAGTAGAAGAGACAAATTTCGCAAAATCAGTGAAGTAGAGATTCAGTTCCTGGGCACCGTCTCTTCTCAGCCCACACCGACACGCGCACATACATCGCTCGCAGTCAGACTTGATGGTGAAGGTGATTAGAACGTAGTCGGGAGCCACGCAACGACTGAATGTGCCAGTCTGGATCTTTGACGCTGGCGAGTCATGCCAATTGCAGCTCTCAAAATCGTCACTGAAGGCTGGCAAAGTCACAACAATCTTCCTAACACATCTGCATGGTGATCATGTTTTTGGTTGGTATCCTACGCTGTCGTGATCTGAGCTAATGCCAGAAAGGCTTGGCACCTCTCGTTAGCTCTCTGGCGCAATCCTTTGGTTCAACAGGCGATGTGGCTCGCGACTCAGCCAAACAAGGTTCGAAGGTCTCCTCCATGGCAGATGCTCCGATACAACTGGAGATCTATGGTCCGCATGGTAAGCTCACTTCAACGTCCTTACCAACGAATTCTTCTCATGATGATCAAGGCACCAGAGCTTATTTGCGCAATGCGTTGAAGCTGTCGTATACCTTTACAACAAGTAGATGGAGAGTCCACGAGCTGATCCTTCCTGGCGAGGAAGCGCAAGATCTGTGCCCAGGTCCTCCTCATCCTTGTGAAGTGGTAGGCCGGAGCATTTACCCAAGTAGCGAAGAAGGACAAATTGTCTTCTCAGACATCCTCGTTGATGATGAGCATCGTTCGAAGCATCACTCCATCACTGTAAGTGCGGCTCCCATAAGGCACACGATTCCTACACTGGGCTTTGTACTGCAGGAATGTGCCTTGCAAGGGAACGTACCTCCAAGCTATGTTGAGCTGGTCAAGAAATCGGGTCTGCCATTGTCAATCTTGAAGACACTCAAGGACGGTGAAGTCGTGAAATTGCCAGACGGTACTGTCCTTCAGCCACGAAAAAATCTGCCGGGACGAAAGATCTGTATCCTTGGCGATACCTGTGACCCGTCCAATATAGCGAGCCTTGCAAGGGATGCGGACATCTTGATTCATGAAGCCACGAATGCACATCTAAGCACATTTGGAGACAAGAAAGTGGGTGAGACGCATGAGAGCGTTGAACTAACCACCATCTCGCATGGTCACTCAACGCCGCAAATGGCCGGGAGATTTGCAAGAAGCATCAATGCTTATTCATTACTGCTAAATCATTTCAGCGGCCGTTACAAAGGCGATTCAGATGAGGAGAGCGTCTGTATCATGAATGCAATACGAGATTTAGCCAAGCATGAATTTACAGGCCGAGAAGTCTTTACTGCTAGAGACTGGTCATCTTTCATGCTATCAGCAACCAAGAAGCTAACATATAGAGGTATTTGTACAAAGACATACTAGCATGCCTACATATAGTCAGACATTTCCCAGTTGTATGCCCAGATGTATCAGGCTGCACTTTGGCAGGGAGACTGGCTGGGCAGCATGTGCTCAACTGCAGGTCTGAGACCAGTGGAGCCATCAGCCATTTGTTCCACTTCCCCACAGTGTGTTCAGTCTTGTGTTGCGCACCAATCTACCACAAATGTGACAAGCTATGCTCTGATCAAGCAAGTCTTTGCGCGATTTTGTGTGTAATTCGTCATTGAAAGGCTCGAACGTGAATGATCTCAGCTTGTGGAGACCCTCTAGAGACGCACGACCGCTTAGCCTACACGACCATAGCAAGACAATTTCAAAAGGCAAACAGGCTCGCATTTCACACAGGATCGAGATGATGGATGAAGGCGCCGAGACTTCGACAGAGATGAGTACAAAAGAAGTCGAGCACGAAGATACCGTTATGCAAGACGCATCGGATCCGAAACCATCTGCCGATGAAGAAGCAAATCAAATGAGCACCAATATCGAGCAGTCTGCAGAGTCAAGGGTGCCAGATGATAATTCAAAGCAAGAAGCTATGATCAGTGCAGATATCACCGGTACTTCCGAGGGAGGTGTGCAGCGAGCATTGGGGAACGATTCGACGAACGATCGTGTCGAAACAACACTAACGAAGACTGACAAAGTGTCTGCTCCAATTAGAGCCAGCGAGCATGACATGACCGTCAACCCTTCCCCTAGTGCTATCAACGCAACACCTAGTGTCGATGACGTTCCAGAGGCGAGCCAGCAGCCAATGAACTCAGTTCCGCATACCATCCCGGATCCTGCTCAACAAGCAGACGAGCATCAAGTAGCAAATGACACATCAGCTGTGGATACGGCACGTCACAAGATTCAGTCGCGTCCCATCAGTCGAGCCACCAGTGTAGTGGCACATGCCAATGGAGATACACATGTGACTGGTGCCCCTACACGAGTCTATCTGAAGGAACAGGTCAATGATTATTTGCTGGAGGGTATGCGATGGTTGGCATTGACACGACCGGAGAACGGACTTCTTTCCCTCGGAAACTACCTGTGTAGTGCAGATTCGTGGCGCAAGAGGTCAGGTAACATTCACAAGACTACGGCGGACTTTCAGCGTTACTGGCTACAGTACCAGACGTGGAAGGAAAAAGGCAATCAGGAGAAGCCAGAGGAGGACTTTATCGCTACACTTTAGTGAGCGCGAGCAAGAGGGACTGTCGACTGATCAGTCGCACAGTCAGCCAGTCACTCACGCAATTGAGATTTGGCCAGAGACTCCCACATGGTGTGGGAGCCAAAGCAGGAGCAGACAAACATAGACGAAGGATGAGATGCTTAGGAAAGGCAAACACGAGGAGAGCATGAATACCAAAAGCTAAGGCTGAGCCCTAAGGATGTGCTAGACTGAAAAGGGGACTGGTTAGCATCACGATAGCTATAGATACAAGGCTCGGCAGCAGCGAGCGATTCGTGGGTGAATGTGTGACTTGAGCGATTGTCAGTTGAGTAACTTGGAGGAAGCTTGGAAGCAGAGCCGCTCAGCTCCACCGTCCAGCCTCTCAAAGTCGAGCTCGCGTTCACTCTCTCACCCGCAACAAATTACCCGCCCTCCCTCCCTCCCACTCAGCTCACTCACTCTCTCACTCCCCCGGTTCTCGTCACGCATCATTCACCTCCTGCTCCACCGTCATTGTCCACTTGTCACATCCATCGCCCATCACTGAATTGGTTCTGCCATAGCTGCTCCTCGCTCAAGAAGGTGCTCTCCAGCATATCGCACGCTCTGTCATCAGAGGCTGAACAGAAGAGCCTGAGATGGCGACCATTCTGGGCATTGCGAAAGGGCTCTACGATTATGCTAGCCAGCAGCCCAATCCTGCCGAAGATGATCGCGAGTACGTATTTGTGGATGTATTCATGAAAAGGGAGACTGATTCATCAGGCTGTCCATCGAGGAAAGCGAAATGCTCTACATCCTGGAACGTGGTGACGATGGGTGGTGGAAGGTCAAGAAGAAAGCCGAAGGTGATCAGGAGGAAGGGGACGAGGGTCTTGTTCCTGCCAATTATGTCGAAGAGGTATGACCCAGTCGCAAAGCAATGGTGCCGGAGAACTGATGGTCTCACAGGCTAGTCCAATCTCCAATGCCGTGGCTATGTACGACTACGATCGACAGACCAGCGAGGAGGTGTCCTTCTCAGAGGGCGCTCAAGTTTCGATCTACGACAAGGAGGATCCGGACTGGTTCCTTGTAGGTACTGGTGGTAATTTCGGTTTTGCACCGAGCAATTACCTGGAGGAAAACGGAGTCGCAAGTCAGTCACCAGCTGTTGTAGCTACGCAAGGTCCATCGGGTGCCATTCGACCTGGATCCATCGCGTCCCTGCCACCACCTGCACCACCCCTGCCGACCGCTGTACCCGCTATCTCACACATCGCAGCACCCTCGACGGTCTTTGCAACACAACCCAGGTCTGTGCAGCCCGACTTTTCCGATCACACCGCGCTCGAGTCCGATCATGAAGACAGCCCTCCACCAGCACCACAGCGACCAGTCTTGCCCACAAGGCAATCCTCACAGGGACAGCCCCCGATGGCTCCGCGACCTACACAGAGTGTCTCGCATCCGACAAATGATTACTACACCCCTCCTGCCGCTATTCCCCGTGCAGCCAGTCCCGAAGTCCCGCAGCAATCGCGTAACTATAGAACGTGGGCTGTACAAGAGGTGGAGGGAAAGAAGAAGAAAAAGAAGGGAACCTTGGGACTCGGCAATGGTGAGATATCCTGGGCACCCGATAAAGCTTCCGAATCCATCTCGACATGGCCAATCACGTCCCTGGTCAACTATTCCACCGAAAAGAAACACATTTTTATTGATCTGCAGAGTCCTCCAAAAGCCATGTCCTTTGACTTTCATGCAGGATCTTCGGATGCCGCTCAAGACATCAGTAGTGTGCTTGGCGAGCTTGCCGGTGCCGCGAGGGCTCCTGGCATTCGCGAAGTCGCCGGTGCGTTGAATGCCCCTCTCCCTGCTCTGCCACAGAACTCGGGCCTCGCTCGCCGTGAACGCGAGAGTGGCTACCCAGCCAGGGAGGACTCGGACGAAGACGAGCGACTGCACGCAGGAGCCGAGCTCCTTAATGGGAATGAAAAGTACGCGACGGTACTTTACGATTTTGAGGCGCAAGGCAACGATGAAGTGACTGTGCGTGCTGGCGCTCGCATCATCATTCTAGACGATCACACGAGTCCGGATTGGTGGAAAATCCGTGCTGGCAAGAAGCAAGGCGTCGTTCCAGCTGATTATCTAGAAGTCTCCGCGCCGAAGAAAAGTAGCAAGAAGAAATCAGGAAATCGAGACAGTCGAGGAAGCGACAGCCGACGGGAACGCTCCAGTTCTAGACCACGATCCCAGGAGCTCAAACCACAAGCGACTGGAGGCAAGTCGAAGCCTGATCCTCAGAAGTTGCGATCGTGGACGGATCGTTCAAAGTCCTTCAAGGTTGATGCACAATTGCTGGGCTGCTCCGATGGCAAAATCCACCTGCACAAATCAAACGGTGTCAAAATTTCGGTCCCTATTGCCAAGATGTCCGAGGAAGATATTGAATATGTGGAGCATAAGGTTGGTCGATCCTTGAGGGAAGATCCTCCACTTGCAGATGCGCAGGACATCGCACAGAAGGCTCGAAAGGACAAAGAGGCACGCAGACAAGAGGCTGCCAAAGCTGCGGCTCAGTCCAAGCCTGCAAGCGATTTCGATTGGTTTGACTTCTTCCTAGCTTGCGGTTGTGATCCAAATGTCTGTCAGCGCTATACTTCTGCGTTCGAACGAGAGGGTCTTGGCGAAGAGGACATTTCCAGCCTTGAGCCTACCTTGCTACGCAATCTGGGTCTCAAGGAAGGCGACATCTTAAAGGTTGGCCGCCAGATTGACACTCGACTGGGTCGAACAAGAACAAACACAGCGAATTTCGAGGATGTATTGCAAAAGGATAGTGAGGCTACCTCGGGTGGTCTCTTCAGTGGACCAAATGGTGAGCTCAAGAACAATACTAGACGTGGCCGCCCGGAGAGAAATGGTCAAGTCAACGACACGGTCGATCCTGATGCACTCAAAAACATGGCAAAATCAAGCGAAGATCCCTGGGCAGCACGATCTGATGATGAGCCACCAGCCAAGCCAGTACGACCACAAAATACCGGAGTGGCACCAAGCAAGAATCTCGAGGATCTGTCTCTGTTGGACTCTCCACTCGTCCCCATTCCTGCACAACAGAGTGCACCTGCACCGGCACCAGCATCAGCACAGACACAACAAGCGCCTCCGCCGCAAGCATCCTCGTCGGCAACGACCAACACTGCTACCCAACAATATCCGAGCCAGCAATTCTTACAATCGATTCAGCAGATGCAGCCTCAAAGGACAGCTGCAGCTGTTCCTGCTGTCGCACCTTTCATGCCGCAAACGTCCTTTGGTAGTGCTATCGTCGCACACAAGACGGGAGGTGGTGACATGAACAATCTTGTGCCTCCTCCCCTCTACCCTCACCAAACGGGTTACCAGCAACAACAAATGGCCATGATGCAGGCGATGCCAGCTGCTCCGTATCAAGATCCATTCAAGACTGGAAGTGCTGCGCCATACCAAGATCCTTTCAAGACAGGGTTTGCACAGCAACAGACAGGATTTCAACCACAGCAAACTGGGTTTGCTCCTCAGCAGACTGGATACAATCCGCAACAATCTCAATTCTCTATGCCTTTACAGCAGACTGGCTATCAGCAACCTCAGCAAACTGGGTTTTACGGCGGGCAGCCACAAAATGCATTCAACGTTCAGCAAACTGGCTTCATGCCACCTCAGCAACAACTCTTTCAACCTCCACAACCCCAGATGCAACCTCAGTACGGCATGATGCAGCCTCAGCAACCTTTCGGCATGCAGACTCAACCTACTGGCTTCAATCCCGCTCAACCTTTTGGCAATTCGAGTATGCCGGCGTTTGGAGGCCAACTTGGGCCACAACAGACAGGTTACCAGTATCAACAGGGATCACAGCAGCCTGGCTTTGGCATGCAACAGCCCCAGCAAACAGGGTTCGGCTCGTATGGAGGGTTTGGCAGCCAGCCATTCGGGGGTCAGCCACAACAAGCACAACCCCAGATGTCTGCTGGCATGTTGAAGATGCAGCAGATGATGGCAGAGGCACAATCGCAAAACAACCAGACTGGGTTCGGTGCTCAGGCGGCACAACAGTCGCAAGGTGGTTTCAGCGACGGTTTCCGCCCAGTACAATTTGGACGTCCTGCGAGCACCGGTCCCACGGCTCGTCGCGGCAATATCGCCAACGCGACTGCATCGAATCCGTTTGGATTTTAGCAGGGCACAAAAATTCATTGGGAGAACAGCGCCATATCTTGTCGTTGGGGACAAATGTAATATTGCAACGGGCACATACACATAAAATCTAATGAGCATACGACCATACGTAGCAGTAGAATCCGTAATAATCTTCTTGTGCCAAGGACTCTTGTTATGCTCATCTTTTCAATACTTGTCACGCAACTTTCAGGTGAGGAGGATTTGCGGAACCTAGAGCTTTGCGGGTTTGCTACTGAGGGCACCGCTCCGGAGTCCATCGACGACGTCGATGATGGCCTGTACGTAGGCCTGGTCGCCGCCACCCTTGAGGAGTCCAAAGACGTGGGAGGTGAGTTGATCGAGGACGTCCTCCTCGACGCGGAGGACGGTGACTGCGACGGCGGAAGTATCCTCGCGTCCGACCACCTCCGTAGGGGACATGGCGTGACCGTAACTCGATTGGACGATGAGGTCCGCGAGGTTCGGGTGGAAGCCGGCGATTTTGGCGCGAAGTTTTGCGGAGAGTTTGTCGGGACTGTAGACGTCGTCCCAGAGCGCGCGACCGGCGCGCATCATTTGTCCTGCGTCCTCCTTGACCGTATCGCGCAATGGACGCAGAATCTCTGAGATTTCCTTGTCGAGGGACTCGCCTTGGGCGCGTTGGAGGGCGCCGAGACTCGATAGGACGCGGGGGATGCCGATAAAAGGTACGCACTTGACGATGGCCTCGCGCATCTGGGCGCCCATCCAGACTCTCTTTGTCCTCCCGTTCCCATTGCCATCACTTCCAGTCTCGACTTTGGCATCGGCCGGTGTGTGGGCCTCAATGTACTTCCACAGACGCACCACGCCCTCGCCGTAATTGAAGCCCGTGTACGCGCCCACCAGGATCATGTGCCACGACGCCGGACGGTGCGCACGCAGGATGGTCACTGCATTTTCGATCGACGACGCCGTCGTCGCCGCGGACTGGTCCCGCTGGAACCCGTGCGGCAGCAGCGTTTGTCTACGCATCGCGGCTTTTAGTTCCGGAGTCAGGTGCATCTTTGACGGCATGCTCTCGAATCTGTGTATGTCTTGTCTTTCAAGTGGCCCTTTCCGGATGGATGTCTGACACAAGATTATAGCAGCGATAGATTTGTTGGAACTACGATGCAAGGTAGCTCTCCAGAATAAACGAGGAGTTGGGTGGGATGAGATGGAAATGCCGATGAGCGCATAGTGCAACTTGTGTGGGTGAATGTGCGTCCCGGAGGTGAAGAGGAGATTTCAAGCGACGTCAGTGTCGCCGCCAAATTCCCGCGATTTCCGTTCGCTTCGGAGCCATTTGCCGGTCGATCCGCCTGGCCAGAAGATACAAATACGAGTTTTATATACGAAACCGACAAAACAATTTCAGGGAGGAATCAAGATGCATGTTGTAGGTGTGTATTCATGTCTACAGAATATATCACTTGAGAAGTGAATTCAATTCGGGGCTCGCGTATGTATGCATGTATGCATGCCACAGACTTGTAGCCTGCCGTGCCAAGCAGCTAAGCTCTCACAATAAACATGATAGCCATAGAATAGCTAGGATACATGATTTGCTTAAGCAATGAGGGTAGATGCAGTGGCGGATTCGCTGTAATGATTAGCTTTGTTATCTCGTCGGATAACAGTCGACGTACTATTTCCAGGTTGGGGGAAGAACCGAAACTCGTCGGTAGTATCGGGCCAGTCGGTGAATTCGTGACTCGATGAGAATCAATCGGAACTTCGAGTCCTTGTCCTTCCTGTTTCGCTCGAGGTGCTTTCGGACCTGAACGGCCTTCTTGACCAAGTGGTAGAGGTCTTCCGGAATGTCTGGGGCGAGTCCTTAATCACTCCGTCAGCCAAATGACCGAATCAGAGGCGGGGTGGGATAGTTACCACTTGACTTGAGAATTCTCAGAATCTTGTTTCCTGGAAAAGTCAATGAAAAGCTCGATACAATGATTTTGAGCTCGCTTACCTGTGATGAATTTGACCTGAGGGATTCCGTGCGAGTCACGGAGGACAACTCCGATTTGCGAAGGAGTCATACCCTTCTTGGCATATTTGAAGATCTGCTCAGACACCTCTGAGGCATCGGTCTTGCACCAAGCAGGAGGAGTTCGTGAGTATGGCAGAGCTGAAGAGCTCATACCTTTACCGCCAGAGTGCATTCGACCCATGTTTCTGCACACGTTAGAGATCGAACATATCAAGCATCGCTATTATGTGGTCCTTTTGTCTTGCTCATGCTTCGAACCATCATCGATACTGCTTGCGACGCGAAACTATGACCCTCCGAGCTGTACCATGCATAATTTTCGCAAGCGATATGTCGAGCCTCGAAGCATGTTCGCAAAAGATCCCGACACAAAAGAAACGATACTTCAAGGACACTCACGCTGATGTGTATGTGGTTAGTAAGAGGAGACTTTGTGAACACGGATTGTTATATGCTGTCAAGCTATGCACATATATTCTGTGCCTGGACGACGTGCCTAAAGCAGCGGAATTGAGCTGGGAGATATTGACTGCAAATGTGTACCCGCGACGAATACGACAAGCCGGTGAGTCTGCTGTTTTTGCGGTTGAGACTGGTGAGCCGCAGCACGTGTTGCGCAAACTCTGGTCGCCATCTTGATCAGCTGATCATGAAGCGACTTGCAATCAGCTCGGCGAATGCTGGACGATCAGTCAGCGACGTCAGGTTAGAGTATGCTGTGTCATCAGCACGTAACTTGCTCTAGTAGAAGTGCGATTTACGGTCGGTGGCCAGTGCTGCGTCGAAGTCTTTTCTTCAAGCAGCTAATCGGCGTTTGTCCCTGACATTACTATAGTATAGCGACGTAGCATCTATATTTCTTTGGCGCGTTTCGCAAGTGTAATTGTACAAAGATGAGCTTCGCAGCAAAGAAGGGCACCAAGCTCAATGTTCATACGTTTCCTCGTCCTCCAGCACTTGAACAAGTATACAATCGACATTTGCGCGTCGAATATCAGGGCAAAGTTATTGCCGAGACTGACAAGGCATATTGGGTGCTGGAGACCACTCATCCACCGACATACTATATACGTCCGTATTCTCTTCTAGCTTATGATGCTTTTGCTCACACATTTCAAGCTCAATCGGACATTGACATGACGCTGTTCAGCAAGACAGACCGTAGCAGCTATTGTGAGTGGAAGGGTCATGCTACTTATTGGTCCGTCAAATTGAGCGATCAGCAAGTCATGAACAGGTGCTGGTCATATGGCAAGCCAAACAGTTCTTTTGCAGCCATCAAGGACTACATCTCATTCTATGTCGGACCATGGGACTGCTTTGTTGATGGAGAACAGGTCAAAGCACAGCCAGGAGACTTCTAGTCAGTCAGCCACGATTGACACTAAACCACGCTAACTGTAGTAGCGGAGGATGGATGACACAAGACATCGATGGAGGAAGCCGAGGTGTGAAAGGTGGACCAGGCACTTGGGGTTGGTAGGTTGCACTTACCTTGCAATATAGGATCGCTGCAACCTATTCGTGTTTCACTGGATTGGACGACGAGATTCGCATTGTACAAGACGAGTGAAAAGTCGTGTCAAATAAAGTACAATCACACGAGCGAGGTGCAAGACATGAAGACATTCGTATGAGTCGTTGTTTATGTGTATTGATAAAGGTTTTGAACATAAAAGCATCGCCAACAACCGAAAACCAATCTCGAGATCCCGTGTGACATCTCAAGCATGCAAATTTTGTCCTGGGTCCCCTTGACAGTAACCCCAAAGCTCCGGCACTCAGCCTAGTATTGATGCATCTTATCGCAAAGACGATTGCATCTTGTTTCTGATGTGTCGTGAGGTCGGGAATTCGCAAAGAGAGAGAAATGGTGTCGATGACTTAGTGTGCTCGTCTATTATTGTCAGTTTTCTGTTGTCCGTGAAAAACGCTTGATCCATTTTCAAAGGATTGCTTTGAGCTACATACCTCGACTCAGCGATGACATTGGTCAATTCCTCAATCTTTCGCTGGGCTCGTCCGTGTGTGCCCAACCTCTTCTTCGCCAACTTTCGTGCACGCTTGTCCTTGGAGTTTCGCAGCAATTCGATGACTCGTCGCTCATATGGAGCCTGTCCAGCAACCTCACGTATGAGATCTCGGACAAAGGCGGTCCTCTTGGCCAAGGTACCCTTTCTGCGCGACGGCTTGACGGGGGCTTTGTGTGCAGTGAGACCCATTTTGTCGATAAGTCTGTGTCGTGAGGAGTCCTTTGAGTTCCCTGAAAGCAAGTCACTTCAAGTGATGGTACTGCATGAATTACAGCTTGGTTGACTGACTCTGTGAGCGAAAGATTCTGGCGGACAGACGGCTGCCTTCCCGCTCTTTGCCGCTCGGCATCCCGTTTTGCAAAAAAGTAGTCCAGTAAGAGCCGTGGATGTCCCGAGGATTCGCCGGTGCCATTAGCTGATCCGCCTCACACGCAACTGATTGTTGTGTGATCATTGTACTCCAAGGCCCTTGCTCCGTGCACTAGCGTAGCAGTAGCTCGTTGATCGCCCAGACTGTCTTCACTTGTTCTACAGTAGTCTCAGTGATATAACAACGACTGATGACAAGTTAAGACACTTCTGTCATCAGTGTGAAGGTCTGAGCCTATTCACTACATTGCCTCTATGCGCCGATGCGTTGATGCTAGTTTCAGCTAAATCAACCGTGCACCGGGTAGTGCGTAGTTGTCTATCCACGACTCCAAAGACTAGTATCTCATCTTGGAGACTTGAAAAACTGCTCTGAAGAACTAAATAGCTTACTCTTCATTTGCGCTTAGTCGCTCATGGCACAACCACAACAAGTACCACAACAAGTTCCACAACGAGTACCACAGCAGATACTACAACAAGTACCACAACTTCTGCGTCAACCTATTCCAACCACGCCTGTAGCAAATGCTTATGTGCCCGTCATAAGAGTCTCTGAAGACTCACGACTGGTGGTACTCAATGACAACTGCATCATCACGCTCGATGCCGTCTTGAGTATCGCCGGCATTGGCAAAGTTCTCAGCCACCGCGGCCACGAGCTCTACACTCTGTACAACGCAGACGGAGGCATCATATGCACATTCGAGGGGACCGGCTTGATGCAGCGCACATGCTCACAGATTGATGAAATCACACGCAAGCACGCGAGTCGACTGAAGGAGTTGCAGGAGTTGCCGAAAGACACGCACGCCCGGCTCGAAGCGCTCGAGAGGATGGTGGATGCGGTGTGGTTCATGCCAAACATGCCCGGCGCCAGACAGGCACAGGAGGACTTTGTTGCCAGGAGACTGGGTTTGGGTATAGACTCGGACTCTAGCAAGCAGGCAAGCTCGCCTGAGCACCGTTCCAGTCTTGATAGTTCAGAGTCTCGAGAATTCGTTGGCTTTGACGACGTGCCAAGCAGTAATTTCTCGCACACTGTCTGAATACAGACAAACTGAGGAAACTTGCATAAGAATATGACCTGTGCAAAATAAGAATATAAGATATGAAGAGATATGATCGCTAGTACATTCGCTCTGGCTATGCTTGTCAAACTTGTATCATGCCTTTCTTGACTTCTTTGTGGAAACGCTTTCAAGCCTTTATCCTCTTGGGCGTCTCTTCCTCGGAGCCAGACACAATATCCTCTTCGATTTGATACATGGGCTCCTCGTCGTCTTCATTGTCACGACTCCTCTTTAGTCCCTTGAACTTTCTGGTCTGCATTGACGTCAAATCTTGTTTGCCAAGGTGAATCTGTGCCACTTTGTCACCCATGCTGTCGGTGCCGATATTCTTCTTGGTCTTTGCAACTTGCTTCGTCGGTCTCTTGAGTGCCATCTTCATGGCGCCTTCATCGGCTTCTTGTAAACGACGGACTCTAAAGTCCAAGCGAGGCCCCATTTCTTCCAGCTCGACACGTGGCAGTTTTTGACCGGACTTATGAGCTCTGATGAGGTAGACGCGCAAGTTGACGGGAGGAAGTATTGAAGAATCGGAGCTATCGGTGTGGGAGAAGACCATGACGTGCTGCAGTGAAACGGCATCGATGGTCTGAATCTCGCGGCCACGGAAAAAGTCCATAAAGTAAGATTTCAGGTGTCGGAAGGATGGATGTGACTCGAACAATGGACCGGAGAAGAGCATCAGCGGACGCATGCCGACGTTGCACTTGACATTTTTAAAGTCGCACAGGAATTTGGGGTTCTCAATTCCAACTTCAATCATATCCAAGACTTGCGAGTCGAAAGTGCGTGCAAGTACTAGGTTATTAGGCCGCTTTTTCGAATGTGATCCGATGACGAATAGGCTGGCATCATTCTTCTCCGAGAAGAATTCGATACTGGCAGGATCTTCAAAGGGCAGGATATTGTTGTTATTCTTTGAAAATGATTGCGCATCCGGTTTCTTGAGTGTCATCAAGTCTTGCATTGCCTGTTGCGTGATGGCATTCGCCGTTTGTCCTTTTATGAAGATTGCTTGCTTCGTGTTCTCCACGAGCTTTGCGGCTCGATCGTCGAGCACTCTTTTCGTCCTTGCATTCTTTGGTTTGATTGTACGCAGCATCGTTCCTCAAACCCTCACTCCGATTCGTCGCCTGTGATCCTAGCTACCTCGATCGCGGGATGCGTGACTCAAGTTCAAGGAGACACTACTACTACGTTGTGTGTGTTCGAGGACAAGCACGGTTAACGATGGATGACTTCAAGCTCATGGACTTTTTTGTGTGGCTGCCGCTGATATGCTCGTTTGTGTCGGATCATTCAGTACCAAGTGGCAGAAAAGAGTTGTTCAGAATGCATGACACAATTATCTGATGCTGGTATGGTAGCAAGCACGTATTGTGTTGTTACATGATTTATCAGTTGATGGACAATGACAACTATGACTTACAAGCACACCTCCTTAAGGCATTCTTTGTGCAATCTCGTTCGTTGCAAAGCATGGTTTTTGTATGAAGTATTGCTCATTGGAAGCTGATCCAATCTTTCAGCACACCAAGAGCCCAGATGTCGCATACCAAAGGTCCGTTGTCTCGAAATGACCTGACGAGTTGCTGCTCATAGAGGTGGTCAATGTCCTCGTATGTGCTGTAGCAATTCAGGAGGAGCAATGAATACATAGCTATCTCATGTTCGAGCTTTCGAATGTGCTCATCACGAGTCATGTTTGTAGCATCCAAACTGATTTTGACTTGGTTCAACAGGACACCAAATGATGATCGATGCCCATCAGGGTGATTTTCGTCCAGTAAGAATTTGAGTATGGACAGCATTCGTATTCGAATGTCAACATCAGCTCGTATTGCTTGTCCTTGTGATGAACGATTGTGATTGGCGATCGTGTGTACACGAAATAGTGGCACGAGTAATGTAACCAAGTCGGCCACTACTCGAGTCATTGCTTGTTCGGTCGCCAATTCCATGGCAATGCGAGCCTTGAGTCGCCGGAATATAGTCTGGAATAGGCGCATCATCAGATTAAGATGATCAGCGTTGCATGGCGTCGCCTCCTCACCAGAGAAGAGTTGGTACAATGATCGTTGCAGGACCACCATTGACTCTAAACCACTTTGGGCATCAGATGCAGAATGCATGAGACAGAGTCCTTGCATAACAGCCCTGCCTAGCCATATGAGCTGACATTCATCGACATCACACTGTAAAGCATGATACCCGACTGGTCAAGCAGATTTTTGATGGATGCAAGATTGACTTCGACCAAGGCATCCAAGCTTGCGCTCCGTGCTCGAGTCTTTCGGCAGGATCTCTTCTGTTCCACTGTAGTATCCTTCAGGACAACTAGCTCTTTCTCAAGCAGGATATTCTGAGCTCGAAGTCGAGTGTTTTGCATCTCAGCACGTTCATAACGAGCCTTCCAGAAATCCGCACCGTCAAGGTAACGAGAAGCAGATGCCCTTCGAGGCCCAGGTTGGACGTGTTCACGCAACTCGGTGAATAGCTTTTCGAATGAGAGTGCTGGTGGTCTGTGCTTGACAACACATTGAGCCTCGATCACTACATTCTAGAGGATCAAGTGTGAAAAGAGGGCTGTACTTACAAAAGCAAGATCAGTGTCTGAAGGTCTGATACAGCTCATGATAATACTGAAACAGCACAAAACACATTGGTAGTACTAGCTGCAGGTCTGAAGAGCAACGCAACTTACGAAGCGTCGTGGTCAGCCTTGTACAGCAGTATACTCAGATGCAGGTGTGTGAGAGGGTGTGTGATCACACTGAACATTGCAGGCTGATCACTTCTGCAGCGCATCTAATGCAGGCCAGATACCAGGTGAGGAAGCTCTTCGGGGCAGCGCGGGATCATCCTCGGGGCGAGGCAACGGCCACTCAGTGATTGCCAGCGAATTCGGAGTTCTGCCCGCCGTTCAGCATGCAGTGTCAAAGTACAAGGGTAATGGGGGTTAGCGCACGTGCTCAATCGGGCAAACTCCCCATCCGTACCCGAAAATTCGCTGATCAAGGGTTCCCGCGAAATTGGAACTTTTGCCAGAACCTCTAACCTGTGAGCACCATACTGAAGAGCATACATCACAGTGCTTTCTGACGGTTAGTAGAAGGGAAAGCTCGTCATCATGTCTTTGAACGTGCTCAGAGGACCTGCCAGACAGGCTGTCCGCAATATATCGAAGCGTTCCGTCGTTGCTGCTGTAAGTACATCTCGTTAGGATACTGGCATCATGATGCGGATTGTGCATAAATCAAGCTCGACACATCCTCGATCACAACTCGAACTCGAATGGTTGAGACAAAGATTTGGCTCAATCAAAGTAGAGGATGCTTTTGGGGATGCAATTGTGGAATAGCAATGTTTTTCCTTGCTCGATATGAATTCAAGCCGCGTCATGACTGCCATAATCACATCCGGAAGATCATAGAAGCTAATGTGATTGCAGATCCGAAACAGGACGCCAGTCACTTACCAATCGATTCGAGGATATGCTGAAGCAAAGCAACAGCCTACTGAGGTTTCTTCGATCCTCGAGGAGCGAATCAAGGGATCCGACTTTGCTGCCGATCTCGCTGAGACCGGTCGAGTTTTGACTGTTGGTGATGGTATCGCACGAGTTCATGGACTGTCGAACGTTCAGGCTGAGGAGCTCGTTGAGTTCGCCTCCGGTGTCAAGGGTATGGCTCTCAACTTGGAAGCCAGGTAAGCTGAAGCGATGCGTTCCACCATTCTAATTACTGATCTTAGCAGCGTTGTAGGAGTTGTGCTCTTCGGTAACGATAGGTTAGTCAAGGAGGGAGAGACTGTCAAGCGAACTGGCCAGATTGTCGATGTGCCAACTGGTCCTGGTCTGCTCGGACGAGTTGTTGACGCTCTCGGTGCACCAATTGACGGAAAAGGACCAATCAAGTCCACTGAACGAAGACGTGCTCAGCTCAAGGCTCCTGGCATCTTGCCACGACGATCTGTGCACGAGCCAATGCAAACTGGACTTAAGGCAGTAGATGCCATGGTTCCAATCGGTCGAGGTCAGCGAGAGCTCATCATTGGAGATCGTCAGACCGGAAAGACCGCTGTCGCTCTGGACACCATCCTCAACCAGAAGGCGATCAACAACACCTCAGACGAGTCCAAGAAGTTGTACTGTGTCTATGTCGCCATTGGACAGAAGCGATCAACCGTCGCACAGCTTGTCCAGACTCTGGAAGAGAACGATGCTTTGCAGTACTCCATCATCGTTGCAGCCACTGCATCTGAAGCTGCTCCACTCCAGTACATCGCTCCGTTCTCAGGATGTGCCATGGGAGAATGGTTCAGGGACAACGGAAGACATGCTTTGATCATTTACGATGATTTGTCCAAGCAGGCTGTTGCTTACCGACAAATGTCGTTGCTTCTTCGACGACCTCCAGGACGTGAGGCATATCCAGGTGATGTCTTCTACCTCCACTCTCGATTGTTGGAGCGAGCTGCAAAGATGCACGAGCGACACGGTGGTGGCTCCCTGACTGCCCTGCCCGTCATCGAGACTCAAGGAGGAGATGTCTCCGCCTATATCCCAACCAACGTCATTTCGATCACTGACGGTCAAATTTTCTTGGAGGCCGAATTGTTCTTCAAGGGAATTCGACCAGCTATCAATGTCGGTCTGTCCGTGTCTCGTGTCGGCTCAGCTGCCCAGGTCAAGTCCATGAAGCAAGTCGCTGGATCGCTGAAGCTCTTCTTGGCTCAGTACCGTGAGGTTGCATCCTTCGCCCAGTTCGGTTCCGATTTGGACGCCGGTACCAAGGCCACATTGGCTCGAGGAGAGCGATTAACCGAGCTCCTGAAGCAGGCACAGTACTCACCTATGACGATTGAGCAGCAAGTGCCACTCATCTTCTGTGGTGTCAACGGACTGCTCGACAAAATTGACCTCAACAGAATCGGCGAATTTGAGAAGAAGTTCTTGGCACACCTGAAGTCAAACGAGCAACCACTCATGGACACGATCATGAAGGAGGGTTCTCTCAGCAAGGACTCCGAGTCAAAGATGAGGAGTACCGCAGAAAACTTCATCAGCTCGTTCTAAGGAGCGTTCTAGCCCGTTAGCATCATTTAGTAATTGAGGACTAAAAAGACCTGCAATACTATAGCCTGAGACGTGATGGATCTTAGAAACAAAAATTGAAATCTATGAACATGCCTCTGAATCACTCGCAAGATTCGTCTCTCTCAACCTTATGCTTTGTGCCAAATCAGGACTTGAGATATTTCATGAGCGAGCACGATGACGTCTTTTTTACCCCGGATTCCTGACTTGTCATGATGAGGGACGTCTCTTGTGATTTTTTTTGACACACTTCATGTTACGACACAGTAGGCTACCAAAGATCTATCGGGTAACAACTTCAGGCAAAGTGAATCATCCGCGTACAATGTCTTCAGTAGCACAGCTTCCATTTGGCGAGCGCATCACGCTGTCGGATGGTCATAGTATTCCGCAACTGGGATTTGGCGTGTACGAGATGAGTGGGCGGGAGGCGAGACAGGCGGTCCGGCAGGCACTGGACAATGGCTACCGTCACATCGATTCGGCGGCGTGGTACGGCAATGAGCGGGAGTGCGGCGAGGCCATTCGAGACTTTATCGCGGCATCAAAGGGCAAGGTTGCGCGCGAGGATGTATTTTACACGTCAAAGTTGCGCACCAACTCGACGTACGAGCAGGCCGTGCGGGCCATCAAGAAGTCCGTGGAGGAGTGTGGGCTCGGGTACCTCGATCTCTACCTCTGCCACAGCCCGTACCCAAACAAGGCCGCGCGATTGGCGAGTTGGAAGGCGATGGAGGAGGCGGTGACCCAGGGTCTGGTCAAGAGTATCGGCGTGTCCAATTACGGGACGCGACACGTCGATGAGTTGTTGGCGACTCGACCGCAGGTGAAACCTGCCATCAATCAGATTGATGTGCATCCGTTCATGGCGAGGTTGGAGGAGGTCAGGTATAATCAAGACAAGGGCATCGTCGTTGAGGCGTGGGGGCCGCTGGCGCGGGGCATGAGGATGAAGGACAAGACGATGCTCGAGATTGCACGGGCAAAGGGCAAGAGTGTCGCGCAAGTCTTGATTCGATACTCCCTTCAGCGCGGATGTGTCTGCATACCAAAATCAGTCACCACGTCGCGAATCATTGAGAATAAAGAAGTCTTTGACTTTACCCTCAGTGATCAGGAGATGCGGACGCTCAATGCGCTCGACGAGGAGTTGGTGACGGACTGGGATCCTATCGGTGATGCCTCAGTCTGAGTGACAATGTGTCCGGAGTCATGGCATGACGTGCACGTTAATTATTTATTTATGCTTCTGCAACTGATAGCTAGCTAGAGACTGAGGCATTTCCACTCTACCGCCTCACGTTGACACGAAATGTATGCATTAGTATTAGTACTAGCATAGACTGCTAAAGGAAACAATGGATGTACCATATCGAGACGCAGACATGATCTACGAAACCGAATTTGCTTCGACTTCGTGAGTATCAGGTACCACGGCGAGTTTCTGCATCTTGACAGCACGAAATCTATCTGGGGTAGTGAACTGAGAGGAACCTGTCGTGGCAGGGACAGAAGAGCTCGGCCTGACAGGAGAGGACGAGGTCAAATCTCCTGTAGATAACCCCGTTATGTGGCTGTTAGCTGAAATGGTTGTTTGATGGTCAGACGTGATGGCATTGGACTCTGATGTCAATGGCGATTGTCCGGACTCGATACCGTTACTCCTGATTGGTGTCGATGACCGGCGATTCGCCAACGCCGCTTTACCAGCGAGCAGCCTGTCGCGAATTGCCTGAATCGCAGCTGCGTGTGCAGGGCTGATGGCAGGGTTGCGCTTCAATGATTTGGCTTTCGGCGTTGATTTTAGGTGCGTCTTCGGCAATGACTTTTTATGTGACACGGGTGCTTCGATCATTTCTATTTCCTGATCATCCTCTATAGCAGTAGGTATGGATGTTCTCCCGGCCATGGGATCATCGTCATCATCATCGTCATCATCCAGGGAGTAGACAATTGTATTAGACCCTTGAGCTGAATGGAACGAGGTTTTCGGCTCCCCGTTCAATAAATTCTGGCTTGATGTTCCCAGCAGTCCAATGTTTGATGAGCACACATTCTCTGATTTGGGGCAGCAACACGAGCTGTAGCCGTCACTCTTTGACGATCGCTTTCGCTTCCGACACGGTACCGCAGTTTCGTCTCCACTGCATCCGGATGACGTTCCGTTCTCCCTTGTCATGAGTTGTCTTGAGTTCATTTCCACAAACAACTTTTGTACAAAGGTGTAATTCAGGTCAATCTTCTTGTCTTGTTCGAGAAACCTTGCTTCCATCTTTTCTTTGTATGCATCATACTCCTGTCTCAACTGCCGCAATTCCGTATCATAATTCTTCAACAGCGCATTCATCTCTGAGATTCGATCAGATACTGCGGGCTCGACGATGCAATCCTGAGAACTTGGCATGATCTTGGAAGCCATACTCGTTGCCGCAGTTTCGTGATCTGATGTTGCCTCTTTCTCAGGTGTCACATCGGCAACATCTTGATTGCGCGGTCCGTCGTCGCTTGTTTCCATTTCTCAGGAAGTCCTAGACAGTCATGAGGGCAAATTGCATATCATCACGCTTGCAAAAGGCTCGTCAACTTCGCAGAGTCCGTTGTCACTCCACCGCCGTCTAGCTCAAAAACCTTACTGTACGAGAAAGTCTTTGACAAAGCAATTAAAAGCATCACTTATGACTGTCTTGTACTTCATGATTAAATGTGCTATGAAATGCGGAGCCGACTAAGTAGAGGTCCGCGATTTGTGGCCGTTTGATGCACATTCAGCCTTGACACGCGGCATTGTACTTGATACGCCGCGAAACGAAGGATCAGACGATACATCAGGTGCTTCTGTCTGCATGAATGTTCGAGTGGTGCACACTGCTATGGTGCTTGCCGATTTCAAGATGTGGCCGGCTCATGTAACGGTAAAGTTGTGTAACTCTGGCAGCTTGGATGGGGCAGCTGCCAGGGGCTGAGGTCGGATCCCGATTTGTTCTGGAGAGGTGCCATATATGACGAGATGTCAATATTGATAGGCATTCGCTGAACATGCCATTTGCACCAGTCAATCTGCATAAAAGTATGCAAGCATCGATTCCCTGGTGGAAATTGAAAGCGCTGAGATCAGTCCTCCACATCATCTATAGTCGATTGAGCTGTCACGACACTCAGCAAGCTGACGCTCCGTCTTGCACTCATGCTCTCACTGATTGGCTGTCGAGACCTGCCAGATACATTGCTCGGCGCGGCATTGCTATCATCCAGAAGTATTGGGTGGCCTGTTGAATTTGTCATTCTGCGTAAATCTGTAAGACCAGTGCGACCTGACTCAAATGAAGCCCGTGCCGATGCGGGCGCCAGTGCACGTACGCTGCAATTTGTATCGGAGGACGTTCTCCTTTGGTGAGGACCTTTGCTTGAGGACGCAAGAGTCAACATTGACGCATTATCATGGGCACCAGGTCCGCCCATCGTCCGCGCTGAGATGACCGAAGCCGGATGAGTGAACAGTGAAATGGTGGGCGCGGTCTCCGCAGTACGGGTTGAGAACAGGGATGGCATCGGGGATTCCTTGGAGGAGTGCGAGCTAGTGGTGAGTTGACTGTCATGACGATTCTCGCGGGACACTACATTGACATCTCCAGCACTTGTTTCGCCGCTATTAGTCATCTTTCTCTGGTCAAGAAAAATGGTACTGGAAGGTAAAAGAGGCGATGTCCCAGTCTCAACCAACGTTTCATCATCAATTGTCGGACTATTGGAGAAGTTGGTTCGACCATTCTCTGTCATTCTTGGAGTCGATTCATGGTCTGGTAATCCGACAGCTGGCGATATGGCGTCTACATTGCGTATGGCCGAGTTGGAAACCATGCTCTGAGCTATACTCGGCGCTCTAGTACTAATAGTCGGTCGTAAACTCGACATGTCATTTGGCGCAATCGAGCCAGCGGTTGAATCAAAACCAGTGCCATAGTATGAAGGGTCCATTTCCTGTTGTTTGTTCGAATTGTCCAGTACAATAGTGCCTCTTGGGTCTACGTCTCCCTGAGAGGATTTCTTGTAGAGTCTTGATATCCATCCAAAGGGTTTCCTGGTTGAACCTGATCTATCTCGAGTTTGTATTGCTGCCATATCTTCAACCACGACCTGACGATCGATGTACACTGATTTCACGACTTGAGCGCTCTTCAGCCATGCTCGAATCGTCCTCGCAAATCGTGGTCGTCATCGTCTTTAGAGCTCGAGCCCTTTCCCACTCACAGGCGGCAAGTCCTGGGAAGCAACGCGGGACGGGATGTGGAGGTCATCGATCCGAGACATACGAAAGTACGATCGAGACGATATCAGCACATGCAGGATCAAAATAGAGGCGCTGCGGGCGAAAACAATGGCAACCGACCAATCGGAAGACGAGTGGCTCTTCAACGACCAGCAAACATTCCGCAACTCATGGGAGTCGCCTGGTCATAGTGCGTCCTCTGCCGTTGTCTTTCGCTCAAGGTGCTTGAAAGTTTGACGCATTGCCCATCGTGTGGTCTAGGGGTGAACTGACAACAGCGGGAGATCGCGAGATCAGTCTAAACAAAATCATAATTCGGACTAGTACATAACAAAATATTCGAGAGCGATGGAAATATGACAGCGGTTTTGTCCTTGACTCGACAGTCCTCTGAGATCGATGACTCGAGCGACGGGGGTTTCCAGTTTGCTCATCCTCTTTTTGCTGCTACTGCAACTCCGTTAAGGACAGAGAGGGTCATTCCGCAAGCAGTATCAGCACATACTAGTCCGATCGACCTGCCGCAAGAACAAATCACTGATTATGGCTCCTTCAAAACACCATCAGCACATCCTACATACACTAGATTCGGTCGCAGACAACCCCTCGGTCATAGAACACTATCAAGCGATGGACAGAGTGTCGGTGATACTCCAGCTCACACTCTGTACCATTCAACTTCCAAGGCAAGTGCCTCCGTCGCTCGGTGGAAGCGGACAGGCAGGATAGGATTGGGACCGCCGAAGCGAGCCGAGAGGCAGTCACTCGATCCTGAAGAAGAATTCCTTGCGAACGATAACGACAATGAGAAAGAGAACGAGCCACCATCATCAACAACTAAATCATCTGTCGCAGGACATGGACTTGAGACCAACACTTCAAACACCCATGTCTCAAATCATCGAATCAGCACATCACCTGCGTCGCTACACCGTAGTGTACTTTCTGATCACTCGGCGCAGTCGTACTCGGTGCAACACGAGTCAAGTATGCCACAACAAGAACAACATTGTTCAAGCTCCGTGATCTCAAATCGTGAACCCCTAACCGAGCTTGCAGGCAAAAACCCGTCAAGCACAGATTCGCTGGCACAGGCACAAGCTCAAGCGAGTCTTCTGAAAAATGTATTTGCCTCATCAACTACCGCAGCTATGGAACAAAGTAATCACAGTTTCTCGAGCAGAGAAAGCCAGGAAAATGTTAGAAGGTATCAAGAGCCCGCCGTCCTTGTGCCAAGTCCTATTGCAGAACACAAATCTGTCTCGGAACCAATATCCGAATTGCCTGCCATGACGGGACCCAAACCAATGGCAGTATCCGAGCCTTCACAGACAGCACGACCCAGCACTAATGTCAGCTACCCAATAGTCTTTGCGGACCAACCTCCTCCACCCAAAATGTCCCTTGATGGGCCCACACCGACAGCAGCGCGGAAAGCAAAAACCCTTGGTCGTATCGTAATGAATGGTCGGGAGTATACCCGTCTAGATCAGATTGGCAAAGGAGGCTCAAGTAAGGTATTCCGGGTTATGGCGCCAAATGGACGCATCTTTGCTCTAAAGCGTGTCGACTTTGAACAGGCGGATCAGTCTACAATTCTTGGCTACAAAAGCGAGATCGATCTGTTGAACAGGATGAGCTCATCGACAGGCTCAGAGAGAATCATCAAGCTCTACGATTCGGAGATCAATGACGCCAAAGGACGCCTACTCATGCTGATGGAGGCCGGCGAGATTGACCTGGCACACATGTTGACCAAGAGACAGTCGAGCCCGCCAGATTTCAACTTTATCCGACTATTCTGGCGACATATGCTGGAGGCGGTACAAGCTGTACACGAACAGAAGATTGTGCACTCTGACCTCAAACCAGCAAATTTCCTGCTCGTGGAGGGTTCCTTGAAACTGATCGATTTCGGAATTGCGAAAGCTATTGGCAACGACACGACAAACATACATCGAGATCAGCAAGTAGGAACCATCAACTACATGTCTCCAGAAGCATTGTCGGACACTGGCGGCACCGCAGGCAGATTGATGAAGCTTGGACGTGCGAGTGACGTATGGAGTCTGGGATGCATTCTGTATCAGATGGTCTATGGCCGCACACCTTTCTCTCACTTGACCATGATTCAGAAAATCCAGGCGATCCCCAACGAAGCACATCGCATTGATTTCCCCATCAAGGCATATCCTCCGTCGAGCATGAACGACAAGGTGAAGGATGAGACGACTGCGCGCATTGTGGATGGAGATTTATTGCGGGTCATGAGGGGTTGTCTGGAGCGGGATCAGCGACAACGTCTAACCATCGAGCAACTCCTTTCGGATCCGTTCTTGCGGCCTGAAGAGAAGTTGCATCGTGCACCTCAAGCAGACAGTGTTCCCATCAACGTGGCACAAATCACGGAGCTGCTACGACTCACGATCTCTCAGACTCGGGAGAAGACGCTGAGGAAGGAGACGATACATGCTACTGACATCGAATATCTGGCAAAGGACTTTTTCGATCGTCTACGCTGGGCCCAGTAGCAGCATGCCACCCGATGGAGTTAATGGCACACGGGACTTTTTTTTCAGCATTCTTAGCGATGAGCATGGCGAACATATATTTTTGAACTTTTGCCAGGCCTGGACCATTTCCAGCTGTACATGTAGCACCAGCTGTAAAAGACAATATAATCACATCCAAGCAATCGAGTAATAACCGCAGCTACAGCAGCAGCAGCAAGAGAAGTGAAAGCAAGAGCAGCACAAGTTGTTCGTGCAGCCACGGCTTACGGGACGGGCCGCTGAGCCGCCCGCCTCGTGGGATGGCGATTTGACCGACGATTTGTGCGTCGCTGCTATTCGCTGCCATGCATATCCATCTCGATATGCTTCAACAAGGCTCGCTCGGACTCCCCTTGAGGAGCCAATCCATAAGTCCGTTGCAAGCCTCTTAGCTTTGCTAACCTGTGCAACCTATAAGTGGTCCTGGTCTTGTGACCGACTGATTAATCTTGATGCTTAGACAGGAGTTGAGACAGTCACGGTCACTTCAAATTGTTCTAAACGGGCATCTGGTAGGATGTCTCGTGCAGGCCCGGGCATCGCATGCCCTTGCCGCAGCATCGCAGAGCAGGATCTCTCCTTTGGTAAATGGCAGAAGCAAATATAGCAACATCACACGAAGAAATGAGGCCACCCGTGCGAATGTCGACATTCTCAAGGCACAGCAAAAGTCTCAGGATGAGTCCGTGGACACCTCGAAGAATGCCGAGTTGACGCCCGAGCAGCAGAAAACTATCGATCGGGACGACGAGGAAATAGTCAAGTCTGCGCTCGGCACGACAGATGAAGGGTCAAAGACGGCAAAGAAGGCAAAGAAGGACGCCAAGAAGTTGACGCTGTGGGAAAAGGTCAAGAAGGAAGCCGCACATTATCGGGACGGAACGAAACTCTTGGGCTTCGAAATCAAGGTCTCATTCAAGTTGGCGCTCAAGATGGCCGCGGGACACGAACTCTCGCGCAGGGAATGGAGGCAGCTGAAACGTACGGTGCAGGATCTTGTGCGACTGGTGCCATTTTCCGCCTTTGTCCTCGTGCCCTTTGCCGAATTGCTGCTGCCCGTAGCGCTCAAGATTTTCCCGAATATGCTGCCTTCGACGTACGAAGGCGCCAAGGCAAAGGAGGCAAAATCTCAGAAACTGACCACCACACGAGAGGGTGTCTCAGTCTTCCTGAGGAAAACGATACAGGAGTCCGGTCTACCGATATCAACCACTACAAGACAGCGTGAAGAGTTTATCGAGTTCTTTAAGAAGGTGCGCTCGAGTGGAGAGGCCCCTTCGCGAGACGACATTGCTAGTGTCTGTCGAATATTCAAGGATGACCTGACGCTGGACAACTTGTCGAGGCCGCAGCTCGTGGCAATGTGTCGATACATGAATTTGAACACTTTTGGCACGGACGCATTGCTGAGATATAACGTTCGTCACAAAATGACGCAAATCAAGAGGGATGACAAGGCTATTGCTTATGAAGGAGTCACCACTCTGAGTGTACCCGAATTACATAGTGCATGTCAATCTCGAGGAATTCGCACGCAGGGGGTGTCGCCTGGTCACCTGAGAGACGAACTGAAGCAATGGCTCGACCTTCGATTGAAGCACCGCGTGCCGTCGACCTTGCTCATCCTCTCGAATGCTTTCTCATATGGTCACAAAGACAGTACGCCAGAGTCTCGCTGGGAGGCTCTTGTGGCGACGCTCTCTGGCTTGCCGGAAGAGCTGTACCATGAAGCGGAGCTCGAAGTCAGCAGCCTGGAGGGCGCTGCGACCAACAAACAGCGTCTGGATGTCCTGAGAGAGCAGGCAGACTTGATTGAGGAAGAAGCCGAGCAGGAAAAATCGTCCGGCTCGACTACCAAGGTGCAAGACAGGGAGGATCTGGACAGAATGTGAGTTTGCGCCGTGTCATTCCTGCCAACGCCAGTGCTAATGAATTCCAGGGATGATCCCGAACCGATCGAGGAGAAATCAGAGGCTGGAGCATTAAAAGCCGAAAAACAATAGACACTCTTTTTCTTGCACGGCAGCTCTAGACTGAGTACAAACCCTTTTCTGATGCTGCGCTTCCAATGCTCGCTATGCTGTGATGTCTGCTCATAATCCGTTCTCCGTGCTTTGTACCGTGCATTGCTTCGACAAATACCGCTACTGATGGATTGGTCGTGATGTCCTCGCTTGATAGTGTGTGGTCTTTAGTCGTAAACTGAATCAAGTAAGCTCACAATAGGCCGAAAACATATAGACTCGAGAACATACCATGAACGAGTCCGTAGAAGAGCGTCCAGGTGAGGAGGTAGGAAGGGACGCCGGCGAGGACCTGCATGGTCCAGATACTCCACGCGGGCTGGACGTACTTGCCGGGCTGCCCACGCGTCAACAGGACAAAGACCAAAGCACTGACGAACGCAGAGGCCGCAGCGTAGAAAGCGAAACCGAGCCAGGACGTCAGACCCAATGTCCCAGCCACGACGCCAAACATGGGCGAAGTCATGTTGCGCACGTACGCGATCGTCTTGTCGTTGTGCGAGACGTTTTCCGGCACCAATGGTGAGATTTCTCGCTCCGTCATTAGGACGCTCATGTTGACTTTCTTGCCCCCTTGCAAGTTTCGATCCCCTATGGCCAGACAAGAATCAATCTTTCCGAATGCCTCAAAGCAACGTTGTAGAGACAATGCGAAGCACAAAACTCAAGTGCGTCGAAGGAAGGATGAGATGGCTTGGAGCTCCGATAGAATAAGCTCCACAAATTCCCCGAAATGGCATCATCCTTCTGCTTCTGCTTCTGCTTCTGCTTCTGCTTCTTTGTCCTTCAGACTTGCTACCATATGAGCCGTTCATTGGAAGCAAGCACAAACTACAGAGGGTAATAGATAGCATGGCCTCGCTCATGTACATCAAGGAATTGAAGCTGGCGGAATTGGCAGTGACGCGAGCGAGTAAACTCACGACGCTGGTCTTTCAGAACCTGGTGGCAGCGAGCACGGTGACGAAGGAAGACAAGTCGCCCGTCACGGTGGCGGATTTCGGAGCGCAGGCGATTGTGAATGCCGTGATTCATCAGGCGTTCCCGCAGATTCCCATCGTGGGCGAGGAGGATGCGGATGCGTTGCGTCAGGACCCGGCCGTGGCCTCGAAAGTCTGGTCGCTGGTGTCGGATGTCTTGGCGCAGGAAGACAAGGAGGAGGCAGAGGTCGGTGCCATCGCGACACAGGAAGAGATGCTCAAGGCCATCGACTTGGGCACGTACGGCGGCAGTTCCTCGGGCCTGATGTGGGCACTCGATCCGATCGATGGGACCAAAGGTTTCCTGCGCGGTGGGCAGTACGCCGTCTGCCTCGGTCTCATCAAGGACGCCAAAGTCGTGCTCGGCGTGATTGGATGCCCGAACCTGCCCGTCGACCCTTCCCAACCTCAAGGCAAAAAGGGTCTCTTATTCTCCGCCGTCACCGGTTGCGGCGCATTCACACAACCACTCGACGGCTCGGACCCCGTCCCACGACGCATCACCATGAACCGCGTGACGAGTCCCGCCGAAGCGACGTTCTGTGAATCCGTCGAGGCGGGACATTCCGCGCACGACACCAACCACGAGATTGCCACACGACTCGGCATCACGCGCGACAGCGTGCGCATGGACTCCCAGGCGAAATACTGCTCCATCGCACGCGGCGACGGCGACATTTACCTCCGTCTGCCCGTCAGCGAGACGTACGAGGAGAAGATTTGGGATCACGCCGCAGGGAATGTGCTCGTCGCCGAGGCCGGCGGACGCGTCAGCGACATGTATGGTCAGCCCCTCGATTTCGGTCGTGGGCGCACGCTCAAGTCGAAGGGCGTCATTGCCTGCGAGGCCGGCATCTTTGATCAAGTCATTGCCGCCGTCAAGGAGGCCTCCAAGCCCGTCCTCTGAGTTGTCTTTCATCCATCCTGATGAACGCAAATCAAGAATGACAGCATATTGAGCATGTCGAGAGAAACAAGAATAGACAGGCGTTGGGACAATTATATATATACTTGCAAATCTATGTCTCTGCATACTTGCTTAGTTATGCTGATGCCGCCGCTTCATCATCATGACCATTGCTGGTGTGTGTCTCGGCAGGTCTGGCTTCATCCGAATGTGACGTTGCTTCCGCCGCTCGTTTCTGCTCCGCCATGCGCTTCTGGCGCAACAATTTCGCCTTCAACACATTTTCCCGGTGCTGCGCTTCTTCTGAGGTTGTCGCTGCTTCATCCTTGGTAGGGCCGACTGCCTCTTCCATGGGTTCCGCTCGTGTACAGCGCCGCTCATCAGAGCTTGAGGAGAGACTGCGATCCCGAGACCGTCTACTCCTCCTTCTCCTCCTTGCTCGCGGTCTGGATCGTGATCTTGATCGTGATGATGTTGATGATGAAGTGGACAAGGAACGCGAGCGTCTGCGTCCGTCTTTGCGGCGCGGTGAAGGGCTTCTCCGAGAGCTCTCCCTCCCACTACTTCTTCTCGATCGTCCATGCGGAGATCTAGATCGTGACCTTTTCCTCGAGCTCGGCTGTGATCGTGAAGATCGATGTGTCTTGCTTCGATGTGAACGGGACTCATCCGTCCTCCGTGAAGAATGTCGCTTTCTTTCGGAGCGACGCTCGTGTGACTCAAATCGCGGGCTGGGTTTAGACCGTGCTTCGTAGGCGCTCCCTCTCCTGTCTCTTGACCTTGATCGTGGTTCTGGAGATCTGCTGCTTGACGTCCCCCGCGAGCGCTTGCGTCTGCCTATGGAGTCGACAGACTCTCTGCGAGCGCGTCTTACAGGCGTCGCACTTGACGATCGACTTGTCGATCTGCGTCTTCTCGGGTTGGCAGAGTTGAGTCGGTTCCTTCGTGCCACGGGCATATCCCGAGAATTGCGCGAAACGTCTGAAGGACCATCATTGTGCGCGACCGGACTCAAACGCCTGTCGTCGTACGTAGCGCGAGGCCTGATATGTCGTTCAGTCACATCTGGTGAAGGCAAATCCTTGTATCCTGCCGAAGAGGATCCTTTATAATTTGCTTCACGATAGCCATTCCTGTTGTCACGACTCGTTCTATCGCCTCTGCGGCCTTGATCTCTGCTGTGTCGCATCGGTGCTCTGTCGTCTCTGCCTCGAGATATTTCGTGTCCAGCTGCATCGCGCATTCTCTGCGGGCTCTCGTAGTCATCAAGAGACTGCCGTTGTGCTTCTTCAGACTTGGTGAACGTGGAGCCTCCTCTGTCCATTCTCTTGCCAACATTGCTGCTTATTTGAGCTTCGACAGCACGACGATTTTGTAGCTCCGCTTTCTTGGCCTCCAAGAGAGTGGCTGGGATGCCACCGATAGACTCTTGAGCGCTAATCATCATTTCCCAAAATTCCTGCATGAAGATGGGTGCGGACTTCTCCAAGAAGCCTGTGAGCGTGATTTGACACTTTTTGGGATCCGGATAGCGCTCCTCCATCAAGGAAAGAACCAGCTCAATCACGACCTCATCTTCGATGCCGAGCAATTCGGTGATACGCTTGCTGATCCATGTGCCCAGAACTTGAAAGTTGACCTTTGTGGTGTCCACTCTTGTCTGAAAGACTGCAGGAAATTTTGTGTTTTGCAGCAACTTTTTTTCTGCATTGGTATATCTGGAGTCATTTCCTGCCGGTATACCTCTGAAAGACATGGACAGCAGTAGCCTTAGCCCAGTACGCTGACCTCTATAAAGTGTCAATGATCATTTGAATCGCTTATCCCACCCAAAGCACAATTCGCTCCCCAATTTCATCGCATCTTAGAAAGTTGTGGCCGTATCCGAAGACGTAGAAGTCTTATGAACAGTTAGGATTGCCCACCAAGCGACTCTATCGCAGCTGCAAGACCAACACTGGCATGAGACAGCGGTGAGCGTCACTTTCAGACGAATTTGCCGGCAGAACGCGTTGTGGGGGTAGGCAAGTTGGAGCTCTGATGACAAGAAATCACAAGAATGACGATTCGAATTGTGGAGGAGATACGGTAGAGTTGTCTTTATAATTTACAACTTTTAGATTCATGGACGTGTGAGACGGGTATAGCGTTGCGCATACATAGCTATGGACGACTTGTACTCTATTCTGCCAGCGACTCGGGTGCCTGTCTCCGAGCTACCAAAGACCGGAGGTCAAGCGCCAACTTTTCCCGGTAAATTCGGCCAGAGACCATCACTCATTGTCTTTCTCCGGCATTGCGGCTGCCCATTCTCCGAAAAGGCATTCAAGCAGTTGAGGGCAGTCGCGGGTGCATACGGCGACAAGCTGAATTATTTTGCCGTGTCGCACGCGTCCAAGGCAGATGTATGTCGCTCAAGTGTCTATGGCACATTCGAGACATTTGCTGACCAGACCAGACAAACGAATGGGTCACTGCGCTCGGCGGCCCTGGACAGATTGAGGTCATCATCGACACCTCGCGCGAAGTTTACGGGCAATGGGGTCTCGGGTTGACTGGCGTGGCCCACACTTTTGGCTGGAGCGCTCTCTCGCAGGTCGTCTCGCTCGCCTGGAATGAGTCCATCTACAATAGACCGACAAAAGGTATAATAATCATGTCAGCGCAGTGGGGGCAAATTGTTGACTAGCTTCAGGCACAAGGTGGCAGAGTAGTGGATTCTTTGCCGTCTCTAAGGATTCTAAGGTTGTCTATGCAAAAGCTGCGGAGAATGCCGCTGACATTCCAAATCTCGGGGATCTTGCTGAAGGACTCGTCCGACCAAGCAAGTGAGCTGTGCAGCTCGCAAATGGTGTCTCTCGTCCTTGAGACTGCGATTTGTCGAGTATACAAGTGCTCGCTAATTCCAGCTCATGCACAAAACCAACGATGCTCGGCAATCAATGCTGCTGGCAGTCTCTCATCGTACGCATATCAAGCATTGGTATTTGGCCGACATGAATGCTGGATTTGGTTGTGCAGCAAGTTCTGACAAGCGAAATGAGCATCATGCTGTACCAAAATATTTCAACTATACTTGGCCAGTATGCGGTCTTCCACATCGGAGTTGATCCAGGTATGAGTCGCTACTTCGAGGTTTTCCGTCTCTGCTGCAAACATCTTTGACGGATCTTGGCCCGGTGCGAATGGTGTCATGCCGCCAAGGCCGTTCATGGCATTCATCTCGTTGATTCCCCCGGCGGAATTTTCATCTCCAAGGAGGAGAGCATAGATGGACTGCAGGCCAAAGAGATTGAGAAAGTACCACGACAAGGAGGATACCCAAGTGACGTCCAAGTCCGGCGTAGCGACTCCGCTCTGCAGCATCTGCTTGAATCGCAGCGTGAGCGGGAATGGTAGCTTTACTATGCACAAGTCAGTCTTCTGTTTACTGAATCTTTGTCATATGGACACAGTAGCACGCACATAGAATGAAACCTGAAAAGAAAAAGTTGATCCAAGCCATGAGTCCCATCTGTGGCACCATGGTCCCCAGGCTGCCCTTCATCATGTTCATCATGGCGTCCATGCCCGCGGGGTCCGTCATGGGATTCGGTGCGGCCTTGCCCTTACTCTCGGGGTCCTTGAGATATGCGTCGCTCTTGAAGGAATCCACGAGATACTTTCGTTTGCTCTCGAATGCGGATTTGGGAATATTATGTCCATTTGCGCGCAACGTGCTGGCCCTCACGAGCGCTTTTTGTTCCCTGATTGCCTTGAGGTCCATTTGCGGCGGCGAGGAAGCCAGCATCACTGTGATGTTGTGTCGTAGCAGCCCTACCAGGATCATCACCGCCAGAATGGGCAGCAGGACCCAGTTCCTCAGTGCCGAGTCCAGCAGCAAGTCTTGTTCCGCACTCATTCGAAATTGTCTACAAAGCGCAGCAGATCTACTTCCTGCCGATAAAATCCTCCTATGTATTGACAAGCACGGTCAGCTGATGGATACTGCAGTCGACGGCAGCAATAGATGACTGCATACTCGAGTTACTGCAGCAGCAGCAATTCACATCCAATAACGAATGAGTGAATGAGCATAATAGCAACACGTGCAGCAGCAGCAGCATGAATGCGCGCACGGCCACGAAATTCACACAAAAAGACAAAAAAGTGGAGACGAAGCGCTTTCGCGTTTTTGAGGTTGAAATCAATACTTGTATTGCTGTCAAGGAGAGGCTCCACGCACTTGTCATTCGTCATACTCAAGTACAGTCAGACATCTATCGACGTCTTACAGGACATTGGTTGCAAGACACTATCCAGCATCTCCTAGGAATATCAGGAACTGAAGCATGGTCAACATCTTCTCCTTGACGGAGCTGAAAAATGCATCCGACGACACGATACCAGCGACACTCAAGAAATTGGGCTACACGCAATCCCACACGCTGATGGACGTCCGCCTGTTGTTGGGATACATCGGCGTGATTGCGGCGGCCCTGGCGGCAGGATACGACTATAAAGTCGGTTTTGAGCGGGCAAAGGGGTACACCCTCGTCGGCGTCGTGACCTATTTCATCTTTTACGGCGGCATGAATGTCTGGCAGTACTTTGTCGAAGCCGGCACCGTCTATGTCGGCACAAAAGGCGATTCCCGCATCGTCATTCGTACGCGCACCGATGCCGCCGCTCCGGTCTACAGGGTCGAAGTCGTGACCACCACCAATACCACGAACAATGGCACCAATGGCACGGAAAAGGGGCACGTCTTGCGCAAGCACGAGTTGTTTACAAAGTGGTTCGATGTAGACGGCAACCTGGTCGCCGAACCCTTACAGACGTGGATCGGCCTGCTCATCCAGCAAGCGGAAGGCAGTGTCGTGAAAAAGAACAAGTAGCAAGATTCTTGATGATGCGAAGCACGGCTTCAAGCTAAAAATTGCATGCCATTTCTATAGATACAGTATTGATACACGAACGATATCAGTCAACGAATCATTCACTCATTCAAAGGCTAGCCAGACGGAACCCAAGTCGTTGCGGACACGCAAGTCTGACATGGGTGCATTCTGGTCACCAATATACACGACTCCGTCCCTGGCGAGATCCAGGTCATTGTCAGCGAGCGTCAGCGTCCTTGTGCTCATAGACACGCCACCGGCAAAGCTGGAGGGATAGGATAGTACCATTTCCGTAGCCTCCGTACTCTCGTGGTGTGCCTCAAACACGTAGCCCTCTGGGTTCCTGACCCTGACGCGGTGCATGCCCTTTGTCGCACTGATCATTTCAATGTCGTGAAACTCCAGTTCCGTGCTCTTCTCGTTACGCATGAGGACCAATTCGACATCGACCTGTGCCTGCGCGCTGTCCACCTTGAACGTATTGTACACTAGGGTCGTGCCGAGGACAAATCCGTTGACCAAGGAGTACTGCGCATTCGCGATGCGCGCCTCTGGCAGCAAGAGGAGGTTATCCTCGGCATCTCCACCGACTCGCAGGTCGAGCGTATGGATGGAGGAATCGAGGTCGATGCCGGCAAAGGAGAGGTGTGCGAGTGCTTCCGTGCGAATGGTCAGCGTGGTCAGTCGCTTCGGCAACCAAATATCGAGGGTGTACCGCACACACGCCTCGGGCGTCTCTGGTGTCTGCAACTCATACCGGCCCTCGCGGACGCGCGTGTAGACTCCCTGCAGGTCGACCCGACGCGGACCCTGGACCTTGACGTCCATGCGCACATACTCCAACTCGTCCGCCACCTCCGTATGGAAGAGGATGTCTCCGATCGCCCGCCCGGACATGACGAGCTCTAGCGAATCTTGCAGCAGCGTCAGGTTCTGCTCCAGCATGGGACTGATGGCCTCTCCAGGAAACTCGCACCCAATGTTCCCGAATCGCGGCACCCGCAACTTGGTATGCAGTGGGGACGACGACGTGCCGCTTGAACCAAACTTGCCAAAGATGACTCCGACCAGAGTCAGAATCAAGCCCGCAAAGATGATGCTACCAATCGAGCCCAAGATGATGAGAGAGCGGTCAGAGTTTTGATAGACACGTTTCGGCGTCGGCACATGGCCATCTTCGTCGTGCAGTAGAGATTCCTCCTGATCATACTCGCTGTCTCTACCACCAGTGTTGTTGATGTCCATGGCGTGCATCGTGTACGCATCATGTGTATTGGGCATCCTCTATGCTCAATCACATTCAGCAATCTCTTGCTGCTTTCGGAAATCTTGCTTTAAAGTTGAACGTGATGACCCCAGTCCAAACAGGATCGATATACAATCTGTAGTCTCGTCCACATCAGCAGCATTATATTCGTGGAGTTGCGACTTGACAAGTACGAGTCCCCGCTTCAGAACCGTTGAATTGGAAGATGCGCCGAGTTTCGACTTGTGGCTGAGTCATGTCATGTCCGCTCCTTGGCAACCGTTTAGCCAACTCCTACACAGACGCCCAAATATTGATATCCATACTTGAAAACATGAGCGCCCGACGTTGAACTCGGTGCGATACCTCAACATTTGCGATAATCGTCCGAGTGAGGTCTCGCTGCGCATGAGGGACGACTCGTCCGGCTCAGAAATCAGCTGGCCTGAAAGTGAGCAAGAGCAGGTCGTCCTTCCCATCACTCCAAAACCAGAGCGAACGCATAATGTGCTCGGTGCAAGTCGCAAGCGTGGGTCAGGGTCGAGCGAAGAGGACAGAGAGTCCCTGCAGAATCGCTCGAATGATCCGCAAACGCCCGTCAATCAGAAGCGCATCAAACAATTGGAGACACCACCTGACACCGATCGACGGCACGGGTCAAAGGGACACTGCGGCACGGTGAATGACTCGCCCAGCAAGACTGCCGCAGCGAGGAGGACATTCGAGCTGGTCTCGGAATTGGAAGCGAATGAGGCTCTCGGACCACTGGGTAAGACTTCGGCCTCCCGGCTCATAATGCACCGAGTCAAGGCAAATTTGGAGTGAAAAGCTGACAGGATTCCGCATTAGGTACGCGATTAAGACTGCATATACACCGGCAGGATCGTCTCCTGGACGCTAGCAATAGATCCCGCAATGTCCTGAGGAAGCTCCTCAAGAGCAGAGAGTCAGAGGTGGCCGCTCTGCAGGAGAAAATCAAGGTCCATGAGAACGAGCGCGAGACTCACAGAGCCATGACCCTGGCTTTGAAGCGGGAAATTCAGCACCTGGAATCGCGCATGAAGGATTCAAGCTAGAAACTTTAGGTATCTACAACCTTCTTCATCATGAACGTTAAGATGAAGGCGTGTCTTTCCAACACGAGTGTGCACATGCATATGTATAACGCAACATATTCTGGCGACGATCACTAAAAAAGCAAGCAAGAGTGGTGATTGGAGAAAATGCTCAATCAGATACCTGCTTATAGATGATCCCCTTGCTGAACCCTAAATTCCGTTTTATTCTCTCAATAATATATGCCCAGGCTTAATCATACAATGCAACCTTAATCACTGTGCCCAACCCCCTTATGTATCAAACATCCTTATTGTGCATTCTCTGGCCTTTGCCTCCAACCACTTGCCGACCAGATTACGGAGACGAGATCTCGTGCAGAAGAAACCACCTCTGCTGCACGACCAAATATGCCGGGCGGAGGGGACTCATCTTGCGAGCCATCATAATTCGGCAGTATAGCCGAATCAGTACTATTCGACCGGCTCGTCCTTGCAGTATTTGAATTCGAAAGATAATTTTGCGTGTATTCGGAATGATCATCATCTGAATCATTCTCGTCCCCAAAGGTGTCCGTTGGCACGAGATATTGGTTCGAAGTGTCTATCATCGCTTGACTTGGCAACTTTAGGGTCGTGCTCGGTAGTTTGGCGATATTGATCGGTGGCTTCGGGGTCGATATTCTCATGGTGGGTGCGTCATCAGACGAGGAAGAATCGTAGCCGTCTTCCTCAGGCTCTGGCTTTATGAGGGAAATGCACTGTTCTACACTTTCATTAAAGTGGATTCGTCTTTTCGGAATTTCTTGAATATTTTCTTGCTTGACCGCCTGTTTCTGCGCCGACCTCAATTTTGAATTTGTTCTTGCTGGCACAGGCCGTCTACCAATGTAGGCTGGTGATGAGCCGACAACTATAGGAATATCCTCAAGAGAATTATCGGTGAAAGGACTGTCTACTTGCATGATATTATGACGCGCAAGCATCATCTCTGAGTTGGACCTCTTCTTCAAGATAGGCTTATTGAATTGCCTCCTGCTCGGGACAACAAAGGACGACGAGTGAGACTCGAGCCGTGGTTTGACCATGGGCCACTCGTCCGATCCGCGCCTCACGGTTTGCTGACCTTCAACACTAATGCCCTCTGCTTTAAGTGTGTCATCTGAGCCGGATCTAGCAGGAGAGGCATCAAACTTCGTGCCTAATGCTTGTCAGTCATCTATGTTCGATTTCGTACGAAAAAAAATACCTCGATGTAGAGGTCCATAAAGCCATGTCACGTCGCAGTCTTTCAACCAATTGAGAGTTTCGGGAGAGATCGTTTTCAGGTTGTTTCTCGACTTTGCCCACGTCCGCCACGACGCATTTTCTAGACGTGCGCCTGATTGCAGGAACGCCTTCTGTTTGGTAACGTGCCTCCAGGATACCCATATGTCGTTCTCGGTCCAGTCGTGTGAAAGATAATCGACGTGACGGTCCGGGTCCGCTTTTATGCTGGTATCATCCGCCGGCGCTAGTAATGCTGGACCTGGCGATGAGGAGCGACTCGACTCTGAGATAATCAGTTGAATACATGCCCCAGATTGGAGCTGAACTAACGACTAGACGTGGACCTTGAGCTGGAATCGTTCTCTGTTGACGATAAACCTTCGCGCTCATAGCTAGGCAGGAATGATGAATTGTCTTCAGGCATGCTACTCCGGATGGAGAAGCAATAAACTGAATTAGAGACCGAAGATTACTGTGTTCGTCAATTCACTTGTAACCACAGACGCAATGTTTTGAGGGAAAATGTGACCTGATGGTCTTGTGTGTAGACTACAAGCCAGCGTCCGCTCTCCAGTCTACACGTATTCCTGCATTAATCTGTCCGCCAGACCGCATCGTCTAAGAGAGTACTCCGAGCAAAGTTGACTATGCTGCGGTAAGGCGATCTGCACCACACATACGGGCTGCGAGCGTCCTCCCAATCTTCGTTGGCTTCCAGTTGGGGGAGCGCGGGTACGGCAAGCACGGGAACCTTGCATGCATCCTTTCGGCTCGCTATCGATACCCGCTGCCTCCATGTCGCCTCTCTCGTATTCTTGTATTCTAAACTTGGCCTGGACTGTCCAGCATACAAATCAAAGCATATGTTCTTGAGGATCAAGTGCTTGACAAGCGCAGCAATTGTGAAGGAAAGACCTCTTTCAAACGAGTACTCTACTATCTGCATGCCTGCCCCCGCTTTTATGCTATTCATGTTCAAGCGCTATAATGAACAAAAGTGATTGTAGCTGAACACGACAACGACACGTCCAGAGGATCGAGTCGTCGGACGTGGGTTCCTACAAGACCTTTGAATGACAATGGCGCACACTGTGTCGCCTTCTATCCTCAAAGCACTTCTTGTATGATCTTGTTCGCCTCCTTATAGACATGCAACAATTTCGAACACTTATCTCGTTCCTGTGCCAGATTCTCGTCCTCATATAATAACGTATCGAATAACTCTTCCTTGTAAAGCTCCGCAACCAGACGATTCTGAATATTGCTGCGTGAAAAATTGACCAAAAGATGCATGACTGCTTTTGGTACTTGATCGGCTACTGTCTCACGGACAATGTTGAAATATGAAGTAATAAGGTTTCTGATCAGGTCAGTCTCCATTTGTTCACGATCTGTCAATTGTGGTTCCTCGAGATTGCCCATATCCTAGCACAATCAGTAAATCAATCAACAGAAACTCTACACGAGACTGACGGAAACGATGTTTTCAACCTGTTTCGAAACAGATTTCATGTGGAAGTTGTTCTCTGGACGCGACGAGCTCGATGACAGGAAATCACCGTTGCTAGCGTTTCGCTGCGAGTCATGATCTTTGTTTCCAAAGAAATAGGTCAGGAATCCATCTCGAGAGTTGAGGGACTGATTTCCTGTTGAAGAGGCACCGCTAGCAAGCGCTCCATCAATAGAAGGCATATGGCCAATATTTGTGCCCTGATGCGTTGCACCGTTCTGTTGTATCTTATCTGCAAGCTCTGGCATAGGTGACGCAGCTCCAGGTCTTTCATCCGTTGAGTGCTTGTGCTTAGCTTGCGAGTGCGAAAGTTGATCGCGCTTCGTTCTTTCATCACTTAGTCGTTGCTTGTCTCTCTCAGAACGTTGATTCAGAACGTTCGAGACCGCTCCAGCGCCACCCAGAAAGTTTGGATGGTTCGTGTTGATATATGCTCGTTGGATAGCTATCAAATTTTCAACGTAGGCAGATGTAGGACCGAGACGTTCTCGTAGAAGGTCCGATACAACCTCAATCAGCCGCATCTGCAATTTCGGATACCTGGAAAGTTCCACATCTCCACAGGAGTGACATATCTTCATCAGCTCTTCGTAGACCAGCTCGACACATCTTTGAGATGGTGGTTCCAAAAGTTGTATTTGTGGTTTGACGAGCAAATCAAATGCCAGTTCTGGCACAAACAATGATGCGCGCGGGCCTGTAGAGTTTCTTATAGCAGTCCTGATATCGCCGGTGGAGAGGTTGTACGTGGGATCAATAAGAGTCAAGGCGTTCCCGAACACAGCATTGAAAATTTGATATACTCGAGCGCCTCCGCACAACTCTTTGGTTGAGATCTCGGACGATGTGCCATCGATACTAGCCACAAAACTGTTTGCAAATTTCGTCATCAGCTGCAAAATGATTGAGCCACGATGTGCTTTGCCAGCCATTGGTCCACCATAGGATGCGAGTTCTTGCTGTGTTTGACCCATCAGTGTGTTGAGCCTAGCTTTGATATCGGGCAGTTTCTCTCTGATGTGTTGCATCAAAATAGTGTTCAGCGTCTTAGCAAGAACAGCTGTGCCGCACTTGTTGCTTATGTTTCGATAGGCAGCATGATTCTGAAAGAATTCTGATTCTGATTGCAGTGCGTCTCCAAGAGATTTTCCTGCTTGAATATCCTGTTGACTACGGTTGACACAACCAATAAAACCCAACTTCAGTGGATAGACTCGACCAGAAAGTATGTCCAATGCATTAGTACCGTGATCCATCAAGTCGAGTTTCGTCAGTACACCAATCGTACGCTTGCCCTGGGGATCGACCTGCCTTGCAAGTTTCAGGCCTTCTGAATTGACAAGGTCGACATTAGCCGGAGAGACGGCAAGGATAATGCTATTTGGTTTCGCAATGTACTCCCGTATCAGTGCAAGAACTTGTCTCTCGATGTCACCTGGCTGATCACCAATCGGAATCTTTGTCAGCCCGGGTAAGTCAACCAGTGTCAGATTGAGAACGTGTGGAGAAAATATCTTGAGATGGATCGGGGATCTATTGATTCCCTTGTTCATACCCGCTATCCTGGAGGTCTCTTGTTCAATCTCGGTTCGAACTTGGTTGAAATCTGTGAATCGTCTAGATGGCAGATGCAAGAACTCCGCCCACTCATCGGTCGAGGCCCCACTTTGAGACATGTTCGATTGTAAGCCTTCATTCATCGCGTTTTGTGACACATTTATCAATTGTAGTATCAGAGGTCGTCGAGTGACTATTCCAGTGCCTCGAGGCAGAAAATCTCTTCCGACTAATCGTGGTTAGAATTCGTGGGGATCGACTGAAATGTAGCAAACCAATATTTTCAAGAACAGATGACTTTCCACTCGATTGAGAACCAACCACCACGACCTGAGGCAGATCAATTGTGTCTGAGCCTATCGTGTTGAAAACAAGATCTTGGAGCTATTTGTTGTTAACGTCTATCGACTGGGGACAAGTGCACCCTGCTTACTTTGTTGACCAGTGGAATCAAGTCCTCTGAGAAGATCAGCTCAGCTCATATACAAATGTCCATGCTAGAACGAACCTAGGGATGACATGCTCGAGCCCGTCAAGCTCTTCCTATTGTCAGACATATTGAGCTTGTGAGCTGCCTGAAACAATACTTCGAATCCTCCACAAGATACGGGTTTGGCAGACTCTTGAGATGTTGTCAGAGGTCAGCTATCGTGTCGCACAATTGATGGACTACTCGACACTTAGATTCAGCTCTCACAGGTATTCGGTGCCGAGAACGTCGAAGACAGCGTACCTGAAGGGTGTTACCAATATTTGTTTAGCCTGTCTCAGTGCGTGATTGCTCCCAGTCAGGAGTGCACGTCGTAGCGTGTGGGTTTGTGCATGTGTGTGCAATTTGGTTTGGTGCAGGCTGCTTGAGGTGAGCACAGCCACGCACGGGTCGTGGAGTCGTATTCCAGATATCTACCGGCTACCGGTAATCATACTTTAAGTGCGGCAACACAGTGTTCAGAACCAATACAAAGCTAGGCATCGACAGGCTGGCTCAGTCACTTTCAATCAGTAGCATCCATTTCATCGTGCTGTTTGCAGAGACATACATCAAATTCACGGTTGTTGTTCAGTGTGCTACATGTTGACACAGTCGGACCTCACGACTAGTTCCGATTTGTATATAGTGTCCGCGGTAGTAACTAAATTATGCATGCCGACGCTCGAGGGATTTATGCAGTTCTCTAAAACACGAACCGCCGTGCGCTGTTAAAGAAGAAACCCCCAGCCTATAATGATTGGTAGCTTCTAACTCATGAATTTGACGATAACTTGATGACTCTTAAGGAGTCTTTGACCATTTCGAGTTGTCCTTTGAGCTTATCAACCTCGACTGCATCCTGCGTCGTAATCGACAGTATCTGTTCCACAAGCTGGTGCAAATGATTTGTGCTCTCCTGCATAACTCTGACTTGTTCAGTTCTTTGGAACGCTAAAGTCTTCGTACACTCTCGAAATTTGCGTGCCGACTCCGCATTTGCGACGTTGTAAAGGATGATGTCTTCCTTAGCGGTCCTTGTCTGTAAGACATCTTCTCGGTTGTGGTCTCGAATAGCTTGGATCTCGGCTCGAAGCATGCTCAGCTCAGCTCGATAGTTCTCCTCGAGTTTCCCGAACTCCTGAGAGAGTACATGGTACTGGAAGTCAGTGCGCTGATGCGATATGCTTTTGAGTTCGACTTCTTCGCGCAGCTGTGTGATTTCAGCATCCTTCTCCAAGAGCAGTAGATCGACCTTCTCCTTTTCTTCTGCGATTGCTCTCAAGGATGATTCTAACGATCTAGAATTGTCCTTCGCCGAAGACAGAGCCTTGTCGGACCTCTGGAGCGTGCATGTGTGCGACTGTGTTTGCGTCTTGAGACTGGCTATACTGGACTCTAAATTGTCGCATTTCAATTGCAGAGTCTCACGAGCTCGCCTTTCAGACTCGTAGTTCTTGACAGCTGCTTGTGAAGATAACTTCAATTGGTCTATCTCTCGTTGCAACTGCTCAATTATTCTGCCGGTCGAAGCGCTGGTTGTTGATGATGCATTCGAAGGCCCAGTGCTCTGCGGCCATTCCTGTAGTCTGGCACCTTGTCTCGAGTGACTCACAGAACCAGCAAGTCTCTCGAGTCTAGCCAGCTCATCGCCGCGCTGCGCGATTTCGGCCTTGAGACGAGCAGCCTCATCTTGGACAAGAGACCGAGGGCAAGCTGGCTGCATGACCAGACTCAACTTTTGAGACAACATGTAACATGAATGTGTCGTCTGCAATGAGGAGGGCTTTGAGCACTTGCTATAATTCCTTCAATCAGAACTGAAAGACATGCTGAATGGTATGTTTCGTGACTCTCGTCAAGGATGGAACCAGGGTGCTACCCTGAGCGAAGTGCTAAGTTGTCATGAGAGTTGCTGGTGCATCGCAGGTTCGTGCGTCAGACGGCTTATCCGAGGGCTTAAAGTTCTTGCAATTGAATCAATGGTGAAGTCTGATCATGAATGCATGTGCTAGCCACCCATGGCCATGGAGCAAAGACGTAAAGCTCCATCAGGTACAACTGGGGATAACATGGTCGACTTTGCCAATGAGACTATGGCTTATGACAATCAGAATGCAAGACCTAAGCACATTGTTTACTCTGCATGAGACTTGGTTGTAAAGGTTGCACAACACATGCTTAGACATGAGGTTATCCCACTAGCTATAACACACATGTTTTTGTACATATTCTGAATGAAGTTCAATCAACACCTTAGGCCTTGCTCGGCTGTGCTATTTGCGATAGACTCATATCGCCTCGACCGTAGGCTCTGTCTTAATAATTACACTCGGCCTCCATTTGCTGAGTATCTTTTCTTGCTGCACACTTTCAGATTCTACATGCGTCAGTTAAGACGTGATCGACGCAAGGGGACCTCGTACTGTCTTCATGGTACAGTCCTTCTACAAGATCTAGACAGATATTCCTCACAGGTGGCCGCAGTAGTACTAGATACCTACGGGGTAAATCTCGATGAAAATTGTGTCAGACGCGGTCACTTACTGTAAGGTTGTGTATCCCAATTGTGAACGATCCGGGTCTACACACAGGTTTCTGACCCTGGCAAGCATTGTCGGAGTCAGCTCTGGCAGATCGGAAAGAAACCTCATAAACATCCTATCTTTCGACTCCAAGAACGGTATCATGGCGTCGAGCACTTTATGTGTCCAGAAGGCATATCTACCTTGCTCGGACAGCTTGGTACTATCAACTTGCTCAGTATACCACTCCTCAGTGAGCCAAGAAGCGCAGAAATCAATGTTTTCACGAAAATTAGTCATCACAAAAGCAAGCAATTGGTACCGTAATTGATCTCCAATGGCGGCCTGGCCATTATTCTCACCCTTGGAATCGGATGCTGATGGAAGTCCTCGAGCGCACAGTCGAGTCAGAATGCTTGTCCAGGCCTCTTTATTCCAAATGCCACCATTGGTTTTCTGCAGCCCAGCTTCTTTCAGTGACAAAGTTGAGGGTTTCCTCGACCTGGGCTCGGTCTGAAGCAGTCTCGTGAGGCAGCTACGGGATGCGATCTGCAGTGCCTCAGTTGTCAAGCCCAGTACATCAGGCATTTCAAAAGACTCCGGAGCCATTACTAGCGGTTGGGCTGGACTATTTTGTGATTGATGTGCAGTCGTGCCTGTGCCGTTCGATAGTCCTTCTGCGCCAGGATTTGGCAGGACTGAGTTCGAGAGCACTGTTGTGGTTGTGGTTGAAGGAAAAGTTATGCTAGGTCGATTCTGTACAGTCGTATGCCGGGCTCTTATCGTCTAAGAATTGTGAACAATCAGCCAGAAAACCATCTACAACCTTACCTCAACAGATGAGTCGAGCTGTTCCTGATTACAGGCTGTCAATGTCGCAAGAATGATCTGAACAACCAGACTTTGCGGAAGTTGATTGACGTCGAAAGAGGCAAGTGTGTTGTCATTTGCCAAATTGAAAATGGTCGCTAAACTAACAGCACCTTCTGGTAGTGGAGGTATAGCTAGCACAGATGGCTGTGGTGTACCAGCTCCGTCGATGTCAGTGCGAAGTCTCTTGCCTGCATTATCGACTGTCTCAGAGGCCTGTCGTTTTTTGATGTTTTCATCATCCGCTTTCTTGGCACGTCCAAGCAGATACTGTTGAATTTTGTTGCCAAAAGGTCCGGCAGCATTGATCCTATCGTATCAGAACAGATTGGGACATTGCAGAGGAACATACTTGAGCAGATGAGTGAGAGTGACTCGAATCGCTTTCTCTACAAATCGTATCTGTAACTTTGCTTTTGTTGTTGTATCATTCTCCACTATGTTTGAGACGTCACAAGAAAGGATGGCTCCAATGATCTTTGAAGTGAAGGTCAACCTCAACTTGGCCAGAACACACAGACAATTCGTCGCAGCTACCATGAGCACCGGGTCGCTGGGTAAATTAGTACTGCATTTCGCCCAATTGAACGAAGTATACACATACGCAGGACGTTCTTGTAAGACCAAGATGATGCGATCGAGCAGAGCTTGTGCTTCGGCATTCAGATCACGCTCGATCAAGAGTGGGTGGTCGGCAATCACGTTGTTCAACGACACGTCTTCCTTGTTAGCAAGCTATAAATGATCAATTCTCTATATCCTGCTCGTACAAGGAGACTTACTCGAGGATCTTTCGATCCAATACTCTGTGCCATGATCACACGTTGGGCGAATTTGATACAGCAAATTTTTAGTCCTTCTTCCGAGGCATCCCAGAAACGAAATATGGCAGACTTGAGGTCTGACAAGTTCTTCCATATCTGATGACTTTGCGGATTGACGGCACTTTGAGATGAGTTCAGGCACTTTTCGCTGGGCTGGTAGAGTCTTACACGTAGCGGAAAATCAGGGGGTATATAATGGTCGTGATCTGTATGAAGCTTTTTGCAGTCGTTACATCTTGCTCGGATGCCGTGGACACGGACAACTTCTCAAGACACTTCAGTGCGAGCTCTTGTTTGTCTTCCGCTCCGAGTTTTCTGCTCGACATCGCAAGAAGTACAAAGTCGGAAACCCAACGACGAAGTTCAACGAACGGATCATCGAAGACAGGCAAAACACCTACGACTATTTGAGGAAAGTACGAAGCATCAGCCTCTACCAAGGATTTTGCTTGCTCGAGCTGTGCTAAACGAGCGGCGAGTGCCTGGTCTGTCATTGCTGCTTATTCACTTTGCAATGACAAAGAACGAGCGCGATGATCGACAAGAGATGATTACAAAACTGGTATATGGTCGAATATTGTGAGCCAGTCGTTCGTGAAAGATGGTGACCAGCTTCAAAAGATCCAGTCCACTCAGAAGTAAAGTGTGCATCGGTCACATGAAGGCATCTTGTGATATTGGGAACTGATTTGACCTTATTCCTTAGACAAGCTACACCAATGCATAAATCGATTCCGAATAATGCAGGACCGCTGAGCAAAGTCTCAGCACAGGGGACAATCTCGAATTGTCTTCTGATTAGCGGCGACGAAGACTGGCTGATCACAGGCTTCTATACAAGCCAGCACTGATGAGCATTGTCTCGCGAGATGTGCTGGATGTTGATTTATCTCTCCATCTTGTAGCTTCGTGGATGTATGGAATAGCTGGGAGCTCACTCTAGAGCATGATGTTTCTACGTACACGACTGTGGCGCATGCGCTTACCGTTCAGGCGCGCATCATCCTGACTTTTAGAACTTTAATCCCTGAGCTTGGGCCATGACCAGGACACACGGAACGATCGCGAACGAGGTTGTCATTCAAAAGATTACGCATCAATCGTGGTCTGCATTCCAGTTGCAAAAACTCACGAAGAAGCACAGAAGTCAGGATGCCCATACTGCCGGGAACGGGTTCTTACCATAATCCTCGTGGGTTCGGGGTCTCGGAGGCTCTAAAACGAGCTCGCTCGCCGCATCGATTCGGAAACATCTTTATCGGTTTAGCCTTGACCGGCTTCATTGTCTCAGTTTGTACGTGACACCGGCAGACGACTGTCAAACGATTTTCGACTGACATGCTACCAGATTCTTACTCCATTTCTGCAGTGAAGCAGGACGATTTCAGTGATGTGATACTTGCCAATTCACCTATAACAGACACAACGCCCGAGTGAGAAGGACAATGGAGATACATCAATTTGTTCTAGCAGCAAGTCATGCTTTTTGGAAACATGGTCTATAAGATGTTCTACAACAGTCTGATGAAACATTATTTAAGCTCTTCTTTGGCTACATATCAAGGGATCTATCGTTACGTTGCATTCCATCAGATGTCTTGATCCAAGGGATCTTCATCGTCGGACAATAGTGGATCGTTGTCCAATGAATCATAATAGGCTGGTCGCGATCCTCGAAGGTTCAGTCTGGCTGCAGCTGCTTTCCACAAAAACCTAACGACAGTCGGGATTGCAACCACAACAGTAAGGACTCCTGATAAGACTAGCACTGCATACTCCTGAACTTTGTCTCTTCCCGAGGTCAAATTTTGATCAAGCGAGTCGTCTCCGAGTCGAATTTGGCCCAGCGTGCGACCTCCATTCATATTCCAGACATAGTAGCCAATAGCGCCTGCTAGAACAAATGGAATACAAACGACGACAAAGAGCCAGAAGCCATGAAGACCTTTCCGTGACTTGCGATATTCGCTTTCGTGTCCCGGACATGGGTGCGTGATGCCAGCATCGAATGATTTGCCACCTTCGCAAGTCGTCAAAGGAATCTTTCGATAACCTGTGGGTTCTGTCCAGGAGATGACATCCCCTTGTGCACACACAGCACTGTGATCAGGTGGACTTAGACCTTCGATCAGTTGGCAAGTGCCGTCCGAGGCTCGTTGATAATTGTAGTCACACTCAAAGTCGTATATCGAGCACGAACAATTCTGAAGGACTTTGTGCACAGCATCGAGCTTCGGACCAATGTAGCACAAAACATCAGGATTCTTCCTGTGGTACTCTGTGACATGACCGAATAAGCACTTGTCTTCGTTTGCTGGATGAGAAGGAGTCCAAAGGTAAAAGTCATCATGCTTGTCTGAATCTTCCACGAGCGAACCTATGTGGTCATTAGCCTCTTGATCGACGATTGTTATTGTGCACTTACATTGTCGATCCGTTAAGCCAGAGAAATCTAGAGCTATGGTTTTCATCTTGTCTCCTGCAGTGTCTGGTTTAGCAAACAACAAGAACTTGCGACTGCTATCGCTAGGCACCGTTGTTATATCTCGAATGAGCATTTTTTCACCGGCAAACACAAATTCTTCCCATGTTTTGCCTTCATTGATGGTGTATAAGACACGGTCTGTGAGCTCACCATCTTTCACAATGACAACGATCGAGCCTTGATCACCAAATTCCCACTGATAAGGTCCCTTGTGAATCTCTTGCCAACTGATCCCTCCATCGCTGCTCATGAACGTGTTGCTAGCATCGTAATCGATCAGATGCTCGCCTACATTTCCGACGCCAAGTAAGATTCCAATGGCTGAACCTGAGGAGTATGTGTCCCGAACATCAACACGCTCAGTATAGCCATGCAGGTTCAGTGAACAATGATCGATATTCCCAGAACACGAGTACGATTTGCCTTCTGAATCCTTTGCAGGTGCAGGCAGAAGTCTCCACTCTCCGCCATCATTATGAGTCATCTTCGTCCTTAATTGTTTTTGTGCTCCCTTGTGCACCTCGGCATCGTTCGAGACCACGTTAACAATAGCGACACCCTCGAGGCCCATCAGCTTTTCAAAGTCAACGTAGCCCGCGGTATTTCTGTTGACCAGATCCAGTGACGTGACAAAATACGTGCCGTTGGAATTGGACTTCAAGATTGAGCCCCACTCCTTTCCCGTTTGTTGATTTGTCGTAACGTGCAGGAAAATGGAGCGAGTGACCGAATCGAGGACGGTATAGGCTTGTTGTTGTTCGACGGAGAATTTTGCTGGAAAGTGTCCGATCGCAAACGTCTTGCCATCCACGGATGCGTGAAACAAGAGGTATGCTTTCTCAGAGACTTCTGCGACAATGATATATTCCTCGAAGACTGCAAATCCAACGATCGAGTCGAACAACTTCTCGCTGCTTTCGAAGTAATCAATGCTCGAGAAAAGCTCGAGATCACCTGTCTGTGCACTTCTTGAAGACCACGCAGCACAATAAATCAAGTTGGCATCTGCCTCGACTTTTGTACTGCCAATATATTGGCAGTTGTCCACATGGTCATGCAAATCCTCCCACGAAGAGCCTCCGTCCTCCGTATAGAATGCTGCAGCTCTACAGTTCTCCGAAGATGAGCGTTCACAGCCTTTCATACCGGTGAACAATAGCCAGCTGGATTTAGTGGAGTGGAAATCGAGAATAGGCTTCCGCATATTGTTTGGTGGTGATGGTAGCTTGATTTCTGATATAGTCTTGCCACGGTCTTTGCTCACAAAAGCTGTTCTTGTGGGGGTCAAGAAATAAACCCAATCTGAAAAATATCTGTGAGGCACGATAGCGACAATTTCTTCGTCCTCGAGAATCCTTGTCCACGTTTCTCCATGGTTTTGACTCTTGTATACAGTATCCGCGTCGATTTGTAATATGATTGTTTCGTCCAGTCCTGAAGCACTTGTAGAACGTTCTAAATAGAAGTACTGGCGTGCATGACCTTCGAAATCAGTCATTTTCGAGGTGATCTTGCCGTCTGTTGCTGGTTCGTCTTCTGTGACACAGCTGCGCTCAATCTCAGCATCCAATGCCAGGCCACGACTCTTGTCGCATGTGTTGCCAGGGATCAACCGGTACCCACTTGGACCCTGGTATGTCTTCTGTCCCGGGCGACACTTGCCCGTTCCCAGGAGTCCCGAAACAGCCGGTTCGCATTTGCCTCCAACATTGATGAAATTGTAGTCGCACTCGAAATCCTCCTCCTCACAAGGACAGTCTTCCTCTTTCGCTTCCGGCTCGTGATATTTATCGCCAACATAACAGTCCCGATCCGCTTTACGTCGCCAGAAGAATTGTTTGTGACCCATAAGACATGCAGGCGAGCCATCGCTATTGTACCGTGCATACCATTTCTCGAAATCACTTTTCTCTAAATTGGCACTATTGAGCGTGCACTTTTTCGTTCGCAATCCAGTGAAGTCAATGGAGAAAACATGCGCATTAGCATCCGAGTTTTCCCCTTTGCCACGACTTGCGACCAGAGTGAATTTTTCCGTGGTCGAATCCGGCACCGTAGTCAATATTCGAGCCCGTACTTTCATGCCAAGATCCACAGAGTCCCAATCTTTTCCGCGATTGAATGAATAATATACTTTGTCCGTCGTGTCCTCATCGTAGACAGCCACTAGTATACTTCCCTGATCACCCCACTCGTACTTATGAGCATCTTTCTTGCTCAGTCTCCAAGAAACTCCTGCGTCTTCGGAGACGTACAAATCACACTCAGAGTACGGTAAAAGACTCGAGCCTACACTACCGACACCCATGAGAAGTCCTGGAGTCGTACTTGAGAATATCCGCCCCACATTATGTGGCGAAGCTGCGGAATAGAGATGTAGGGAGCACGCATCGGAGTCGCTAGTATCACACTCGGCACTTTTAGGTGCTGAGAGTGGTTTCCAAGTTCGACCGTCATTGAAAGAGATCCTAGACACGACCTGCTTGGCAGTATTTCGGTTTTTCTGGACTGCCTCGTGATTCGCAACCACGTTTGCCAGCACAATGCCTTCGATGTTCTCCACGTTCTCAAAATCGACAATACCTAGTTCGTTGCGGTTCGTGTAGTCCAGGTTTTTGGTGAAATAAGTGCCATTGGAATTCGAGGTGAATAAAGCGCCGAATGAATTGTACAGCATTTCTGAGGACATGACATCAACCTGAATACCATAGGGTCGTGACTCCAAGACAGTGTAAGCGTCCTCCTTCAGTCCACCATGGTCATGAGGGAATTCAGCGACATCCCATAAATCGCCGTCATCCGTCACATAGAGCACCATCTCATCAGTGCCTGGAGACTTCGTAGCAGCAACCAAGAACGTCTGTACGGAGCCAAGTCCAACAACACCTCGAATAGGACCGCTGTCATCAGATATTTCCTTCTCATTCTTGAACCAGTCTGTCGTCGAGACAAGTCGAAGGTTCAGTGGGAATTTCCGGTTAGAGGAATTGTCTTCATCTATACACAATACCAGATCGGTTGGCGCAGCCTTGAAGTTCTCCGTAGACCTGGCGAAAATGCATGAATGCGTCTTCTCACGGAGCAAGCTTGGGGATGAAGCAAAGCCGTCGGTGGTATAGTACGAGTGGTCGTAGCAATGGGTACCCCAAAATCCTCCCTTGTCATCGCACTTCTCACCAGCGTAGATAATCAAGTCCTTGTCTTTCGCGTTGAATGTCATGGGCTCTTGGAGCGATGATGGACTAGACTCAGTTGTAAATTTGTGCCAAGTCTGTCCTTGGTCACTTGTACGGAAATGTGTAGTTTCCGGGCCTAGGATAAATGCAGTTTTCTTGTGGAATGGATGGAAGATCAAGACTTTTGCTAGGTTCGCCGGGACATCGCCCACTTTCTTCCATGTAGCTCCATCGTCGCTGGAGATATGTACGACCCCGTTGCCCTCGTCGAGATATAAAATCGTTGAACTATCATCGAAATAGGTGTACTTGCGAGGCAGATGCTCAAAGGCTGTCGTATGCACTGTTGGTCCCTTCGCGGCGGCTGTGACGACGCTGCAAAGCGACAGTACTTGTAACAGTGGAATCATCATTGAGACCAGTGTCAGCCTAGCTTAAGCAGTTAAATGCTTATTGCCACGCAGACCGCTGCTGTGCACGATGTCACCAAACTATTGATGTGTTCCAGATTGCACACGATTCAGCAGGAATGAGAATCTGGCGGGGAAGCCTTTATAGGGTATCGCATATAAGGACGATCAGTCAGAGGCAACTAGTTGCGTATCTACTTGCTTCGATGGTATTGTCGCTGTGTCGCTCCACAACGGATATCGATGCATACCTTGGCATCCATGCATATGCACAGGTACTTACGTGGAGACTTCCACCGCCGAGCTGAGCTGAGACGGGAATTGCAGCCCTGGAGGTTGTCCCGCATCGCGGCAAGCCACTTGGTGGCTGATGTGATACCAGGTACAAATCAGCACTATGCAGTACTAGTACTAATACTGCCGCGGGTAATGTATATGCTTGACAGTGAAGCACGGTCTAAACAAATCCAGCTGTCGTCATGCATATGCTTGTGCAAGCTTTTCTATGTGTACATTGTTTCTCTTCTACGATTGTCCGTTTGGATGAAGTGGTTGCATTTCATCTAAACTGTCCCTCGATGCATCATCGTCCTCATCTGAATCATTGACTGCAAAGGCGTCGTAGAGCTCTCCGGCGGGCTCCACATTGGTTCGGCGAGTATTGCTTCGCAGTTCTCTAAATTCATAGCTTTCCTTTGTCGTCTTAGCTGTGCGACGCTTGTGCACAAAGAGCCAGACTCCTACACCTACTACAAAGGCTGAGATCGTGGCTACGGCCACGTAAAGCCAAATTGCCCGACGGGAAATCCAGTCGAATTTCGTTGGAATTACCTCATTCGCTTCTGGCAGGGGCTGAATGATCGTGGTCGGAATAGGTAGATGACTATTTTCGCTTGGTGGTTTTGCAGATATAACAGGTCGTAAAGGGGTCATGATCTCACTGATTCCGCTAGTTGGAGTCGGTTTGCTGACAGGCTCTACTGTGGAAACGTGAGCGGGACCATTGACTTCGCCATGATCTTGGGACTCTTCGTCCTCTTCACCTGGTATAGGCAAAGCGATTGCCTTCGAGCTATCTATAGCCTCGCCCCAAAGTGTCATTCGCCAATTCTTGAACATGCCAGTCTGCTCTGGATTATCGTGATCACCAACGATGAGTCGCCATTGACCAATTCCAGATTCACCCCAGTGCTTGACTGTCATGAATGTCCAGTCTTGGAAGCCTTCGTCACTATCATCATACCGTCTTACTGTGGCTAGATTGGAAATTACTCCATCAGGCGAAGCAAGATCCACTGTGACATCGCCACGACGCTGATGGTCGATATTGACGGTCACGGTGATGTGTTCTACTCGAGCAAGATTGGCTTTCGATAACGTTTCTTGTGTTATGTCGAAGTAAGATGTGACCTGCTGATGTGGCTCCGTTCCCAAGACTTCATCGATCAAAATTGAAGGGGAATGATACCATGACTGTGCTTTGACGAGTTTCCACGTTTTCGCCTTTTCGACCATGGCATAAGCATCCAATTTGCCATATCCAAATTTATGGTTAAATTTATGGCCTGCTGTGGTGTCTCGCCAATCATCGTCGTCCAAGCTAATTGGCACCGCTGTTTGTACGACCAGATGCTGCAAATCGCGCCATGTCAAGTCAGGACGCACAGAAAGAACAAGAGCGAATATGCCTGCGCCAATTGGTGCGGCAGCAGAGGTTCCCCCATGCCGATCCGAGCAAGCATTTTCACCAACATCTGTCGTATGGATATAATCCCCAGATCCAGAAGAGTACGTGACGGCGAGCTGCGGCGCGCAGAGCTCAGAATAATATGGATGAAGATCCATTCTGTCGATTCCTCCGATAGTGATACTGAAGATGCTATTGGTGTAGCCATCAAAGTTACAGTTGTCGTCAAACACCGCGCCGTTACCACTTGCAAAAACAAAAATGCTTCCTTTTCCTCCTCGTCCATGTCTGATTCCATTGACGATAGCTCTTCGGATCAGTATTCCAGGGCCTTCCATTGCGCGTCCGTCATCTGGAGGACCCCAGGAGCAGGAGTAAATTTGGTTATGGTCAAAATCGTAATTCAGCGAAATTGCTTCATCCACGTCCGTTATGCGGCCGGAGAGGATCCGCAGTCCTGAAACTTTGCCATTGTATGCGATACCCACTCCACATACATCGTTGCGCACTGCGGCGATCTCTCCTGCACATCGTGTCCCGTGGAAATCGTCAAATAGTTTTGGAGATGGTACACTATTGTGATCGTTGAAATCATAGGAGCCTTCAGCATAATAATTGGACGCCAAGTCCTGAGAATTCATGTCGATACCATCGTCAACAAGCGCCACAATGGCACCTTCACCAGTGATGCCCTGTGCCCACACACCTGTTACATTGATATCGTGACCTCGATCTCGGGTGTTCAGCAGATGCCATTGGTCGGAAAACATCGGATCGTGAATCTTGAACTGCTCACGAGTCGATTGTAACAATTCTAGTAAGCCTTGGTCATCTCCCTCGTCTCGCTTGTCGGTACTTGTATTCGGAAGATTCTCTCGTGGCAACACAATGCGCTTATGCCTCTGTCGTGGCGTCTGATGCTGAATGAACTTTATGTGCTCACTTCGTTTTCGTATGTCAGAGTTCCGACCTTTGGGTGTAGAAATCAGGTAGTGATTGGCTAACTCGCCCAGGGGTCGCTCCAGCCTGGCATCAATAGATTGTAGTGCATCTTGCAGTTTTGCGCCCCCTGCTACTTGTATAGCGAAGTAATCACGATTGTCGTAATCTCTTCCATTGATACTCGCAAGCGTGCTACTGATGATGGCTGCAAAGCCAAGGATGGATCTCATCTCTGATGATGAGCCACTGTCCGCTCACCACAAAAGATGACTTGCTGTGTACTGAGAAGCTCCAGCACTCTTTAAGTCCCCATGAGGTCAGACAACGGTGTCAAGCGACTAGCTCGATCACACCGAAAGTATGACTCTACGCGGTCGCAAGCATCGATATGTATGTCTTTGTGCAGCGTTCACGTCCCCATCGCCTGCTCCACCTTGGAAACGGACAACCTGGAACTCCAGATTTAGGAGGGCATTCGGCCCGTAATGAAGACGCCAATTCGCCTCATCTGGGCAGTCAAGCGCAATGCTTGCCCATTGCCGTAAGCTTAACGCATGGATGCGCGGTTAATGTCCGTGTTCAGATATAGCTACGGTAGCGTGCGCGCATGCATGCAAGTGCAAGCAGACCTGGTTATCTCTAGTATGGTGGCAAGCAGTGCCATCACGCGATATGTACACCATATCAGGATCATAGCTAGCTAGCACCTAGTACATACAGCTATACACGTAATCGCACCACGTGAAGAAATCAGGCATATCATACTACTATACTCATGAAATCATGACTCGGTGGTCCGTTACAGCTGGTTCACACAGGTAGAACATTTTCACTCACTTGAGCAAAGGGCATTCCCTGTACAAATTTTTTCTTATTGGACGCTCGGGTAGTCGGCTTGCAATCACAGTCATTCTGCATAGCGTGAAAACGAACACAATTTTATAACATATAATCTACAGTAATGGAACTACCTCCAGAATTAAAGTCTTTAGGCTCTGTTGCGGCAAGAGCAAATGAACTCGAAATCGTAGAACCTGCAGTGTCATACTGGTGCAGGTACTGGATAGTGCAGAAAAGTATGGAGTTGCAGAAGACACAACGCTCTTCACAGGTCGAAGCATACCTACTCTCTGTTCTCGACGAGTTGGAGTCTATGAAGACAAAGCATGCGGGTATGCTGGAGCTCGAGAATTTTGCTAGTGGTAAAGCGAAAGTGGAATCGTTCGCTTTGCAGATCTTTGACAATGCGGATCGAGAAGAGAAAGCACGGAATGCAACGAGAAGTACATCTCTGAAGTTTCTAGCAGCCGCGACCTTTTTAGAAGTCTGTCAGGTCTTCGGACATCCGGAGAAGGATCTCATTGACAAGAGAAAATATGCTAAGGTACAGGCCATGCGTATACAATCTGCTATCGCCGCAGGGAAAAATCCAAATATAAGGAAATCGCTTTCTAAAGGACTCCCGATTGAGATTGCGCCAACTCCAGCAGAAAGTGCCGAATTGGACGACTTGTTGACACAGTCGTCTGTGACAGATCAAAAGCCGAACATGCTAGATGACGACAGTAGTACACCTGTATCACCAAAACTTACAGAAACTGTTGTGCAGCATAGGACTTCGGCGGGAGAAAACTCCTATTTCCCAGCTGAGCCGGGGCTTAACCCACATATCTTTGACCACCCACCACAAGACACAGCCAAAAATGCAGACGATCAGTCGCCCCTATCGGACCTCGCTGATATCTCTGCGAAAAGCGAAGGAATAATGTCAAATTCGAATTCGGGCATCAGCGCCGCGCCCATTGATTCAGATGCAATTATTAATGCACAGAAGCATGCAAAATGGGCCATTAGCGCTTTGAATTATGACGACACTGTAACGGCCATTGCAGAATTGCACAAGGCACTGAACTATCTTGGTGTTAGCACTTGACATATCCCTTCGGCAATGTTTTTGTGACAGACTATATAAAGTACAAATTTTTCTCACAGCGACAATTGCAAGTGGCATAGCCGTCAAGGATGATGTGGCCACCATCTTACCATGTCACACAAGGACTCTGGAAAGTCGTCATATTGCTGATACACCTCTTGCTCTCCCTTCAGCATAGTAGCATCACTTTGGCTTGAGTGACTTTCTGCTACACCAGAGAACGGAGTTCTATCCATGGAACCTGGTGAGGTGCGGCCAGCTTCAGTCATTCTTTCAATTCTGGTGTATGGAGAGCCGCACGAATGAATGAAATCCATCGAACAATATGCGGACGGCATCCATACAATCGGAGAGCTTGTCGTCTCCACAAGCCTATCTACTGCTCGCGAAATAGGACGATGGACAGCTTCGCCGGTACATTGACGTGCACACAGCGAGTCAGAATGTCCAAAGTTTCTGCTTTCGATGGTTCGAGGTTGAGACTTTATTGGTTGTACTCCCAGCATATTTTCCAAAAAGAGGCCATGAAGATCGGAGACGAATATTGGACCAGCAGCACTGGTTCTTAATTCCTCCAACTCGTCTGGGATTAGATCTGGAACAGCATTATGAGCACCATGCTTCCTGGCGGAAGACTCTTCAGTTGTTTGAAGTATACCTTTAGGGGTCAATACTGCTTTCCAAAAAAGTTCAGCTTGACTTTACCTGAATAGTGCTCCCTGACTGGGGCTGACTCCTGGTAATTGCTGGTGGTCTCAACTGCGGCCAGCTCGCCAACCTTGACTAATGTTTCGGCATTCTTGCTGTGGCTTGAGGTGTTCTCAGAAGTAGCTGGAACTGGGCATGTCTGTGTACCGACATGCCTGTGATGCTCAAAAAAGTCATTGTTTGGCATTGTCTCATGGTCGGGTAGCTTCTCCCTGCACTCTATGCGGTCGTGCAATGCAACTCTGTTCGCAATGGTCGAGCCATGTGTCCGCGAGCTTGAACTTTGTCTTTGCACTGCAGTTTGCACTTCACTGGTCCTGGTTCTCCAGTCACGCGATGATCGCGCATACGTCAACAGGCCTGCCTTCGAGCTTAGCAACTGAGGCTCTTAGACAAAGTATCATGAAAACGAACAGTGTTACCGATAGACGTTTGCCTTCAACCAAGAATCGGGAATTCCTGCTTGGCATCAATTTACAAAGGTCGATGGCACTGCGTCCTTTCAATTGCTTGGCTTTGACCACTGTCTTTTTAGGCATCAGTACTTTTCTTCCCATGGGATCTCGTTCGAGCATTGGATGTCTGGCTCGTCGTGTGAAGGGTTCATGCTCTTAAAACATCAGTCCAACCAATCCCTCCAGTTTGGCCTCAGGTACATGCCATTGGACGCCTCCAGAGGAGGTAAGATTGTCTTTGTGTAGGACGGAATAGCGTTGACATCCTCCAGTATTCTTGTCAAGACTTTAGGTCTTTCATTAGATCGTCCTGAGGTAGCATTCTGGTAGAATGGCAGTAACAAGGAAGAAACGTCGGAGCCACTGCCGACATCATTGACGCTCGCTTGTTGAGCCTCATCCGGCTTTCTTCTTCGGCATGGCGATGCTTCGTCATTCATACTCCACTTCACTTCTTGCGAAGACTGCACACGGCATCCGCTGCTCATCAGTTGTCCTGCTCGCTCACTTGACGTTGGAGAATGAAAAAGCAAGGAGGCCTCTTTCTGGGGCTCGCTGTCTGCTTGATTTTGTATATATTCTCTGACGCGCTCCTCTAGACCAAGAGCCGGTATCATCATGCTCAGATCCCTTGACATGCTCCTAGCCATTGATGCCATAAAGTGATAAGGACGACCAGTGCGAGGAAGCGATGGGACTGTTTTCAAGAACAAGACTGAAAGCGCCAGCTCGACCACGACGTAGACGCTGTGAACACGTCCGACAAAAGTAGGTCGTTTGTCTGAGTACGACGGAATGCAGGTGATCAGTGCATGGGGAACTTACCACTCGTACAATTGCAAGTATAAATCAGAATCTTCAACCTCCGAGGTCGAAACCGAGGTCGACTTCGAACCTTAATGGCTTATACCTTTCCGAAAATGAGCCTGTCATCCTGGATTCCTTGAAATCTCTGGAGTGTATATAATTTCAACCACTCCACTAGATTTAACTGCTATAGCTAAGCTTTCTGCTGTATACTTCATGCATGGCCAGCTGCAGCTGCCATTGACTTGATCATGACATGCATACCTAAATTAAAGGACAACACCAGCCTCGAAACGCCACAACGCCATCATCTTGAGCCTGATTTCATTTTGTGCAGCGCCCCTCAAAGTTTATATTTCGCCAGCACAGCAAGTCGTGGAAGTCGCCAGTTTCTGCCCGTTGCATCTTGATTGTGCGTTGATATCGTGCATTGTTCCACCACAATCGCTTGTCCATTGACAAGTGCAGCTGACAGCAGCTGACCTCCTGCAAAGGCGACAACGCAAACGAAAAACAATTGTTCTGCAAAGGCAAGAGCTCAAGCAGGACACCTAATTTGTAGGATGCTTTCAGCAATGAGACACTTCTGCTCCTTGCTGTTGATCAGTATGTCTCTATACGTGCATACAGCTTTTGCACTATACCCCAAGCAAGGAGATGTCCAACTACTGAATGCAAAGACCTTCGAGAGGACGATCAAATCTTCTGAACAGATAACTCTGGTCGAGTTCTTTGCACCGTGGTGTGGTCATTGCAAGAACCTTGCGCCGATTTACAACAAGGTAGCTACCGCTATGAGGGGCATGGTGAACATAGCCGCAATAGATTGCGATGAGGACAGTAATAAACCTCTATGTGGAAAGTATGATGTTAAGGGATTTCCGACACTGAAGGTCATGCGCACAAGGGTGGACAAGTCAGGTCGTCGATCCATTTCCGCAGAAGACTACAATGGTCAACGCACAGTCAAGGCGATTGCCGACCACGTCACAAGTATCATGCTTTCAAAGGTGCAAAAAGTCAACGACAAGTCCTTGACAGACTTCCTCGTCAATGCAAACGAGACCGCCAAGGTAGTGTTGTTCACGAAAAAAGGCTCGACCTCTTCAATTTTCAAAGCATTGTCAACGTCCTTTGGCACATCATTAAAATTTGCTCAAATTCGTGACACCCAGACAGCAGCTGTGGCGGCATTCGGTATAGAAAAGTTCCCGACTCTTGTGGTATTACCTGGTGGACAGGACAAGATGGTAGTATATGAGGGAGACATGAAACTGCCACAGCTCAAGAGCTTCATCCAGCCATTCGTTGCAGTGGAAGGCGCGTCAGACTCGGAGCCAACAAGCGGTCAGCGCAGCACGACTCAAGACGAGTCCGCCACTAGTAAGTCTATTCCAGACACATATCCTCGTGAACTAACGTCATAGACATCAAAATTCCGGACAACAACGACTCGCAACCGAAAACCTTGTCCAGCACGAAAGATGTCAACGAATTCTTCTCTGGAGATACTGCCAAGACTGCTTTGCTGATACCGGCAGATTCAGTAAACAATCTGTCTTTGGCAAAAAAGTCGAAAGAGCCAGTCTACTTCTATTACACTGCTGAAGCAGGCCAGCAACTGGAGGAACTTTTGGGCATGCCTATAAATACGATGATCTTCATAAACAGCAGGAAAGGCTGGTTTATTGCTGCCTCAGAGCCACCAGCGACGCCCAATGCCGTGCGCGAGTTTGTCGACAAGGTCAAGCAAGGCGAGGCTGGTAAGAAGGTCAAATTCGCTACACCAGAACACAAAACGGAACTGTGAAGGAGTGTCTCCGTTTTATTTCATAGTTACCAGAAAGTCAAATATCTGCCAGCCACGCGAGACAGGAGCCCTGAAGTAGCTGAACTGCCCAGTGATCTTGCAAATTTCATCTTCGCATCCTTGTCACAACGTGTGTAAGCTAGTGCATTTGCAACGTTGAGAACAATGGCAATGATGACCAATGTGAGCCAGACGAATTCGAACTTGAGGATAGCCACGAAAGCCAAGAGCAACCAAATTACTGGAGTAGCGTACAAGACACTCCAGAATAGTCGGTTATCAGTGGCATTGATTGGATTCTGAGAATCGGCCGATTCGAATACCCAAATGCTTGAGCCGTCATTGCCGGTCTCGGAGAACCAACGTAGGCCGACCAAGAGCCTTCCCGAGACATTCTTCACAGTCCAGAAATCGAAAGCGAGCAGCAGGACGATTATGACGAAGATCAAGATGAAGTTCGATGTGAAAAGTAAGCCGAGCAAGTATGTAACGATAGCAGCGAATCTGAAAGCCAGCAGGAAGAACAGCGCGATTGGATGAGACGACAACTGGAATATATGCCTAGACTCTGAACCCGATGTTGCAGCATTCTGCATAGTCGTGGGTAGACTCATATCCGATCACTTAGGACGCAAAGTCCGCGAAAGTTGTTGAGAGTGTTCAGTTGTTTTCGATTCCGCCAGATTTGCGAAGCACAAAACTTGTCCGTATCGTGATCAATTTGCTGCCTGCTGGAGTTCGTCGATCTTGTCAGATTAACAAAACAAGGGGGACCTGGCGGCCTGAAGCACAGCAAGTGATTGACAAGTAATGCCCTAGCCAGCCGGTACAACTTCATGCTACCGCACTCCAGCTTCGCGATCTTGTGCCAGCCAATCTGATCACGATTCTCCAGTGAGGGTGAGTCCCTCGTACACGTCGTCTGCAGTTGGCACTTGCGGTACGCCGGGCGCTCGGTCAAGTTGGTCGCTCGTTGTGGCGTTGATCTGTTGGAACTGCCGGCCACTCGAGGCTTATGATCAGATCTGCGTACACATACTCGAGCTCGAGCGCTTCCGTGTTCAATATCAAGTCTCATTCGAAAATTGTTTCCTAGCATCTTAGCGTACGATCGTGGTGTCGTGAGATCAAGTGACAGCTTAATGTTGGTCGCAAGCGCTTGCGGTACTATGACGAGCAGGAAAGCGCGGAGCCGTTGACTAGATCCATGAGTGGCATATCTTCGAGGCACAGAGGCCGCGAGGACAGCTCGCTGCCAGATCATGCAGTCAGGATCAAGTTTCGGGACAACTTGCTGCCTCTGTCAAGGCTTGACAGTACGGCTGTCGACAATCGCACGATCGAGCGCGACAGTCAGGACGATCCTGCTATCCAACAGAAACGGAGCAGGGCTTTCAGCATCAGTCAAAATATTGACCTACAAGATGCGTTGACGGAACCTGGTAGAGAACCTGGAGTTGATGTCAACGAATTCGAGCTAGACATGTATGTTTATGCGCAACAGTTCGGAACATGTCTAAGTCAATAGCTACCATGATTGTCAAATCACAGTTACGGATTATGCAAAGTCAAGGTATATGATTCATGGCCCGTTTCAGAACGATGAGTTTCTTGCTTTCATGGATGAGCCACAGCCAGCGTGGTCTAAGATCCGGTGGATAAATGTCAATGGTATGTCATTCGATATCATGAAGAAGCTATCCAACACATACAAACTGCATAAGCTCTCGGTCGAGGATTGCTTGCACTTTCCTACAAGAACGAAAATCGACCATTACGCCGAACACTCGTATGTCTGTCTTGCTTTACTGCTTTTGATCGAGGAAGAAACTCCTGAGGATGGCGACGATAAACTCAACCAGGTTTCTAAATTACGCCGGTGGTTGACATCCAGCACTAGTTCCAGTTCCTCAACCACAGAAATTTACCGAGCATCGGAGTATCAAACAACACTCAGAGAATATCATTTTCCCAAGTCCACCTATAATCGATCTGTTCTACAATATGGAGACACGACCAGTGAAGTAGGAATCGAACAGGTTTCTCTATTTTATACCGGATCTGTAGTCATCAGCATTTTCGAGCGCTCCGGTGAAATCATCGCCAATCCAATACTAAAGCGAATCAGTGCAGGGTCTGCCATGCTCTTGAGAAACACGGAGGACATAGATCTACTCATACATGCAATTGTCGATGGTATAGTTGACAATTGTGAGGCGGTGATCTCGAGCTATCAGGAGCACTTGGTATGACAGCATGGTGACTGACATTGGTTCTCGCTCATATATTAGGCACACTTGGAAAGAGGAGTATTGGACAATCCACGACGAGAACACACGCGAGAGTTACACTTGTTCATATCTGAATTGTCCTTATTACGGAAGACCTTGGCACCAGTAATCACAATCGTCAATGACTTCAGAAATAATCTGCAGAATGCCGTAGTGGCCAAAGCGCAATTTCCACCCATGACACCTGGCATTACGTCTCAGCATGAGCAGGGTAGTAGTGCCGACTATTTCGGGTCTGTCACTAACGCAAGATCTGGGTATTGGGCCGATGTCGCCGATCATATCTACGCCAATTCGGACAATATTGACAGCATGCGGGCGCTCTCGGATAATTTGATAAACCTGATTTTCAACACTTTGAGCTCGAGACAGAACGACATCATGCGTTCCCTGACGATCACGACAATTGTGTTTTTACCTCTGTCTACCACAGCTGGCTATTTTGGAATGAATTTTACACAGTTTGGTGCGCTAAACGAGTCCGTGTTGTATTTTTGGAAGATTGCCATCCCGGTCACCTGCTTCATTCTATTTCTGGCAATAAGTCCAAAATTGCTCCAAGCCTACAAGAGTGCCTTGCGTCAATCATCCCCTTCAGAGCACTCGACCAGCACGAAAAGGGGACCAAGTAAATGGAGGATTCGACGGAAAAGAACGAGCAAGAAACCTCGAATTGCACGCTCGATTGATAGTGATAATATATAGCGACAGCACGAAAGTTTTTAATGCATACGATGAACCATGCTTGATCAGACGATGCATTGTCATGCAGGACGATTCATTTCTACTTGCACCGCTCCACGAAGTTATAGAGAATATCACGTAAGGCTCACATAAAACTCGTTCTTGTAGTATCTGAGACACAACAAGGCGATGTACATGACACCTAGAGCATTACGGCAATACGGCATTTTTTTGTCACTCTCCGCACGAGAAGCGGCTTATGCGAGTAATTTCTCGAGCCCATTCTTCTGTGAAACTATGCGTTGCAGGTCCGAATTGCCGCCAACGAATTTGGAGCGAACGAAGATCTTCCAGAATTAGTACGAAGAATCATCTGCTAAGGGCATGAACATACTTGTGGCACAGTCCTGACACCGGTTTTCGTGGCCAGATATTGTTGTATAAGATCGCCGTCGGGGACTCTATCGAGCTCGACTACTTCATAAGGCTTTCCAAAGCGTGAAAAGGTCTGCTTTGCAGCTCGACTGAAAGAACAATAGCTTTTTGAGAAGATGATGGCAGAATTTTGTGCGATGAGTGAATTCGTGTTCTTTTCTACTTCCACCATTTTTTCGACATGTAAACGCTCTTTGTTAATTTTCCACCACCACGCATTAGGAATGAACTCGCTATTCTCCTCAGCCGGATCATCCCAAGGTTTATCATGCAGAATGTAGTGTACAATCTTGACCTTGTCATCCCGCCAAATATCTGCATGGGTGCTTCGCATTGTCTTGAGTGCGTTGTATATATAGGGTAATGCTACCCATTTTTCAGCAAAGTAATAGCTCAACAGGGACTGATCAGCAAACGCAAATGTGTCTGTCAATGTAGCATTCGCCAGAATGCTCAGGATGTCGTTAAACACCTTTTGATTCGGCCTGACAACCTGCAAGCCTCCATTCAGGATGCGCAAACCATAACGAGCATCAACTGCGTGTGACATTTCGTGAGCCGTGTCTGGCGAGTCATGCTGTTTCGAATACGCGCAATTCTCAGCCACCCAGTCTTTCGGATATTGAGGGAATTTTCTGGGGTTGCACACGCATGCATGAGTGGCAGCCATTGAGCCTTGCGGAAGATTGAGCTGCATCAGCTCATCGGCATTCGCTGTGAAAAGCATGTCTGCATCGAGCTCAACTATCCTATCGTATTCGACCATTCCATGAGGCAGAAGTTTGCTCCAGCAATCGTAGAAACGCTCATCCGGACCATACTCTTTGTGGGTCGTAGGAAACAAGAGGTCCACTTCCTTCGTCCGTATATTCCGCTTGTGTAATTCTTCAATCGCGCTACTAGCCACATTCGCAGGATGAAATACAACCAAGGGATATTCAGAATTGAATTTTCGGATAGAATATTCAAGTGCTAAGGCGCCTTGGAGATACTTCTCGTTTGATAAAAGAGTCATCCAGACTTGCTTCGGCGCCCGATTGCTCACTGCGTACCAATTCACAGCGACTAGTACGACTACCAACGAGAGACTCAGGAGAATAGCCCGAGAAACCATGACACAGATATGTTTCAATCACTGGGAATGAGACCAATACGTCGACAAGTGAGAAATTGCTGGAAGGTGCTAAGCTGCCCAAGCACAATAAGCAGACCTGTCCGTTCGTACATTCATGGCAAAGGTCCTCGGATTCTGATCTATTGTTGTTCACGGCATCTGCTCAGCGAGCAACTACATGCCTGTAGACGGGAGCTATGGAAGATACTGTACGTATACGTCCGGGCCCGTGATGGACGATCCTTGGGAAAGGAAGAAGCCAAAACGCCACAAATCTGTGTAACCTGGTGTCCGGCGTCGATTCGTGGCTGCACATTTTCTAGTTACCTACCTACTGCAGCTGACAATATACAGCTATAGCCTGATCTGAGAGGTGCGTGATCACAATACAATGTTAGTCTTGAATTGATTACGATGCAATTCGTATCCAACAAATCGTGAGTGGTGATCACCAATCGCAAGGTGATATTGGTCACTGCCATAGAGCCCACCGTTCATCATACGTTACAGGTGATCAAGCGCAAGTCGTTTCACGTACTCACCAGACCATAAATCTGACCCAAGACACATTTTAGATTGTAACATCTACCATAGATAGAGAGCAATAGTGCAAGTCATTTCACGTACCCACCAGACCATAAATCTGACCCAAGACACATTTTAGATTGTAACATCTACCATAGATAGAGAGCAATGTTGCAAAATTCACAGCAAGATGCCATTCGTGCAATAACATAGAGCATGTAAATCTGACGATACTACAGATGAAATCGAAGTGGAAGGCCGTCCAAACTAGAGGTCAAAGTAGGCTGTACTCGGGCGGTAAGCATAGCGATAATTTGCTAATTCTTCCCGAATGAAAACTCCGTCCGCCTATACTTTTGCTTCACCTAAATACACTGTTGTTGTTCGACTCGACCAGAGAGAGCTAGGCGCAGATACAAGGTCTTCTCGCTCCATGATGTGGCAGCTCAGGTCTCGGGCCTCAGTGACCTGTAAAATGGATAGCTCGAAATTTCGTTTCAAAACCATCAACTGTACTTTGAGCACACGGAAGGCTGTAGACATTTCGTACTCAATGATGCAGTCGCCAAGATCAGCAATCAGCCGACCGGCCGTTAAGACACAGACCAAGAAGTGATAGATCGCAACATGAACTCTTTCGCAACTTGTCAGGTCCGGGAAGTGAGACCACATCATTGATTTGCCCTGGTTTGACAATGATCGACGCCTGTCGGTCACATCAATCTTTAGTCAGCCAAGCACGCCGTCTTTGCTCTCGTTTCTCCTGGTGCTTCTGTTTAAAAGCCATTAATTCGGCCTTTGAATGCTTAGTCGCACGTCTGTTAGCTTTTGCGCTGTCGCCAGACTCATCCATCAACTTATCATCAAAATATCTTGACATCTGACGTTTCGATCTAGCATATTCAGAATAGTTTTCGGTGTCACGATGTGGATCTGAGACAAATCGACCAGTACGCTTATCGAATCGAGCCTGAAAGGCAAACTTGGCATCAGAGGTTTCACTGGCAGGCTCGTTACGAGTGATGGCTTCGATAGCGTTCGGTTCTGCAGAAGCTGAAGATTGCTCCGTAGCACGAGGATTGTCCCATGTTGTCACTCTCGTCTCACGATTGTAGAAATATATGTTACCCGTTTGAGGGTCATATATTGCTTCCCAAGCATCATCGGGTGCAGCATCTGCGCGTGTCACCGAGTTGGGTCTCTCTGAGCCAACGATGTCTGACAGTCGTGAATCGATAACTGTACACGAGCTTGTCTCGTGATCTGGGAATTCTTCTGGAGGCTCCTCTTCCGGCAATGGAGGATTGAAGTCATCTACTCCGTGCTCGCTCGTCATTTGTGCGACATTATCAAACTGTGGTAGACTGGACGAGTGGAGCTTACTCGATCATGGCGTGGTCCTGAAGAAAACAAAAACCTTGTTATACCTCTACAGTCCGCTACATATATTTCGTAGCTGGATCATAATGTATGGTCGAATCGGCGAAACCATTTACTCGGCGAGCTCACTAGGCGAGCTCCACAATTCTGACTACGGTCCCCCTTGCTAGACAACCTTAGAACGTCAATTATCTGCACAAAATAATCCGCACAAGCCACAATTTTGCGAGCAGAAGTGTTTGCACACATGATGTAGCTTCTCTGCACACCTTTCTATTGGCCTACGTTCCAGCTAGCAGCTCGAGCTTGTGGAGACTTTGCATACTTATACTTTAAGCTTTTCTATACATCAGGAATGCAATATTGTGCAGATAATATACACAATAGAATTATCTGCAATCTTCCTATTCTGTCAAGACTAGTATATGAGAGATGATAGAAACAGAACAATCACGTTGCGTATAAATAGACGACCTGGCTTTGATTAGGCTTATTAAGTGGCTAGATAGGAGAAGATTTGTTTTAGAGTATAAAGTAGTAATTTGCTTTGATTGTTTGAATATAGATACTGGCCTTGCAAGTTTTATGCTGCTCTATAAGTAAGTAAAATTAGAGGATATCATCCTTTTAGGAGCACCATAATTTGTGCTCTAGCTAGGCTTGCATTGTAATTGCAGATGTACTCTTTACACGCATTAAATTTGCCTGTAGCCCGAGTAGATACCTATTAGTATACTTGCTCCCGTAATATAACAACATTAGCAAGCTACCTTAGCGTAGTATAGCAGCTTAGTATCTATACTTATAGCAAACTGACCTCCAATTTGTTGCCACGTCTACAGTCAGTTCTCATTCATTCTACAGATAGTACTTTAACGTAAATATATAAGGCTTCTCTATCTCTTCTTCATCAATTAGAGTCTTTGTTATAGTAATACATGAAGCTACTCGAATATAGCAAAAAGGTTAGGTTCTTGTGTAAATAGTATATGTATTGAGCTCTACAAATGCTATTAGTCCTTAACTCTATTACTTTCCTTAAGACAGGTTAATCTGTTATTAATTACCTCTATCTCTGTCCTCAATCTAATAATTAACATTGCCAGTATTAGTATCTGTGCAATTGTTGCTAGAGCTAGTAAGCCTTATATCCTGCTTTAGACTTAATCTTGTATACATCAAGATGATACCTTGTAATTTTAATAAACTTACAGTTAAAAAGATAACTATTACTGTATATGCATACTAGCTAGAGGTATAATCTAGGATATATATCTCTAGTTATTTAAAAATTTAGTAGGCACTATAGAAATTGAGTCTGCTAAGCAATATAGCTTTAGCAGAACATCAAAGATTTTGTCTAAGTATAATGTATAATCCTAAGGAGTGTAAATGACTAAATACTAAGCACAAGTTTTAAATTTAAGAATTTATATAGTAAAGTATTTAAGCTATAGTCTAGCACGTCTGTAATTAGACATGGCCAACCGACCGGATCCCGGTCCGGGATTTTTCTCTGGTACGGTTCACCGTGTCGGGATCCCGGTCCGAGATTTTTCTCCGGTACGGTTCACCGTGTCGGAATCCCGGTACGGTTCATTTTTACTGTACCGGGATCCCGACACGGTATTTTGAACCGTACCGTACCGGGATCCCGGTCTAATCCCGGTATGTGTCTGCAAATTCATCTAGTGACAGTATAGCCTGTATTCACAATGAGAAGATTTAATTGTCACCACACATAGTAAGTCAAGGTTACAGGAGTACATTTGAGCCAGCTTCACGTCGTGCAAATTCGTGTGGTTTTGTGTGAAGCCATGTGAAGTCGAGCTAGCTTCACGTCGTGCAAAGTCGTGTGGTTTTGTGTGAAGCCGTGTGAAGTCGAGCCAGCTTCACGTCGTACAAATTCGTGTGGTTTCGAGCAAATTTGAGTACATTTGAGCCAGCTTCACGTCGTGCAAATTCGTGTGGTTTTGTGTGAAGCCATGTGAAGTCGAGCTAGCTTCACGTCGTGCAAAGTCGTGTGGTTTTGTGTGAAGCCGTGTGAAGTCGAGCCAGCTTTACGTCGTACAAATTCGTGTGGTTTCGAGCAAATTCGGGTACATTTGAGTCAGCTTCACGTCGTGCAAATTCGTGTGGTTTCGTGTGAATTTGTGTGAAGTCGAGCCAGCTTTAAAGTCGTGCAAAGTCGTGCGAATTCGTGCGCATTCGAGCCAATTCATCAAGTCAATTCGAGTCAAATTTGAGGCAAGTCAAGCCAAGTCAAGCCAGCTTCACAAAGCTGCAAAGATTCGAGCTAATGTCGTGCCAATTTCAGTCAGCTGCGGTGCCGTAGCTGCGCACAAGTCAAGTTACCCAGTTTGCAAATCGTACCGGTATCCCGGATCCCGGTCGGTTGGCCATGTCTATCTGTAATGCATAGATCATTATGCTTAAAAGCAATTCTACTCTCTGATTTATCTATCACAGAGAAGAAGATTACTTAGTGAAATGTGCCTATAGAATGTATTGTAATTACTACCTACATCTATTGAAATATGTAGGCAGAGCTACAAATACAATATATAGAGTCTATGTCCTATACATAAATTTGTGCAAATCTGAGCTAACTAGAGCAAGTTGTTTATTGTGTAAATCTATTTAAACTTGTATAATCTTATATTAGCTTGATTAAGCTATAAAGATACTCTCTACAAGACTTTCTACAAAGCTTAATTCAATTTTAGTCTACAGTTTAGATTCCTTCTTCTTAAGCCTTACTTGAACATAAGTTGCACCTTAGGTTAAATGCCGCAAGTTCCTATACTATTGCCCAAAGAGGGTCTCGAGCCCTTCTCAAACATACGTGATAGGATTTAAGTCTAGAGACTATAGCGGCCAATCTTTGATGTATATATAGCCTGTGCCACTTACCTACTATGACACAATGCGTGCCGTATATACTGTAGCATTGTTCTACATGAAGATGCTATTACTGGGCTTAGGCATTAGATCAAGCTTCTCTAGTATAGTAAATTAGATAATGTCAAGGTAATTAGCTGCTATAATAGACCTGACTATTGGTACTATTAGGCCAAGTGTACCACCATAGAAATAGTGCTAGAATATACATGTAATGCATGCACCTTCTCCCTTTTACTGCTCTACCTCTTATAGAAGGCCCGAGTTACCCTAAGACGCCCGGCATTGCTCTAGCAGCTAAGAGAGCACTTGTCAAACCACACCACTTTCTGCTAATTACTAATGGTCTACTTACATAGGTATGACACTATCTAAGCCGTACAGCTGCCTTTAGCCTATTAAGGCAAATCTTCCAATAATTTCAAGCTTATGTTATAGTTAGGCATGGCCAAGCAACCGGGTCCTGGTCCAGGATTTTTCTCCGGTACGTTTCACGGTGCTAGGATCCTAGCACGGTTCATTTTTATTGTACCGGGATTCTAATACGGTCTTTTGAACCGTACCGTACCGGGATCCCAGTATAATTCCGGTATGTCCCTGCAAACTCACCTGGTGACAGTATAGCCTGTAATTACAATGAAAAGATCTTGTTGTCACCGGCACATGGTAAGTCAAGGTTGCACAAAGTCATGTACATTTAAGCTAGCCTTATATCGTGTAGATTTGTGTAAACTTGAGCGAGCTTTACGTTGTACAAATTGTATTAGTTTGTGTACATTTATACAAATTTAAGCAAGCTTTAAGCAAGCTTCAGGTTATGCCTTATGTCATGTTCATCTATGCAAATTCGAGCCAGCTTTACTTTATGTAAATTTGTGTAGTTTTGCGTGAATCTGTGCAAATTTGAGCCAGCTTGTCTTTGTGCAAATCCGTGTGGTTTTGTGTAAACTTGTAACAAGTTTAAGCCACCCTTAAAGCCGTGCAGACTTGTGTGGTAGTGTGTAGTTTTGTGTAGTTTGAGTAAATTTGAGTCAGCTAGATGTCGTGCAACTGTGTAACTTCAATTTCAAGCCAGCTTTACAAAGCTATAAAGATTTGACTTTAGGTAACTAGTGACATGTCTTGTGGCCTGATCAGCACAATATGTCACCTGACAAAACTTCAGATCTATGATACAAGACAATTGTGCACGGATTATTCTAACTGGGATCTTAGTTGGTTGACTGTGTCTAGTTATAGTACTATACTATGCTTACTTGTGTATTCTCTTCTAAGCTGCTGCATTTACAATTAATAATCCATTATATGATGGTCTAGATTATCATTACTATGTGAAAAGTCCTTAGGCAATGCTAAGCAATTACGTTCTAGATCTATAACTTAATAACTTATAAAGAATAATGACTAGTCTTAAAATACGTCTGTAAGTTTCTGCAATAGATTCATATAGAGTTTGATATATCCTATAAGATCTTGAGGTAGTGTGATATCATAACTAGACATAGCTGACCAACCGGATTCCGGTTCAAGATTTCCTCCAGTACAGTTTACTGTGTTAGAGTTCCGGCATGCTTCAATCTTACCGTACCGGGAACCTAACATAGTCTTCTAGACCGTATAGTACCTAGAATCCCGGTATAATGCCAATATGTACAATTCATTTGCATTGTGTAATTGCGATAGAGGTAGAGCAGAACGGTAATTAAAGGTCTGGTGACAATATATCTTTTCCTGCGCCCTGAAGGCACCATAGTTACCACAGTTAGTCTCGCCAATGCGTATTATCCTTTCCTCTTAGTTTGGTCTATAATATATAGATTTATGTAGATTTAAGCTAACAGTATACTATTACAATTAAGCTAGCTTTATACTCCATAAATAGTAAACTAGTTTGTAATTATTGTATAAAGTCCTATAAGTTGTTATAGAGCTGTAAGCATTTATGCTAGCTTTCTCTCCCAATACTGTAAACAATTATACCTAGCTATATAGATTCATTCTGAGACTTATAGCCTGAGTACTAGAATATTTTCTTAGCTATACCTAGTTATACTTAAGTATATCTTTAGAGATCATCAGATACGTGCTTATTATAGTAGTATAGTTGCATCAAGCAGTTCTTAAAGAAGAAAAAGAATAGTAGTAGTAGTAGTAGTAGTAGTAGTAGTAGTAGTAGTAGTAGTAGTAGTAGTAGTAGTAGTAGTAGTAGTAGTAGTAGCCATTATGAACCATTTGATGTACTACAATCTAGGTCAAAACCACTATAAGAGTACTTTTCATGTGATCTTATCTTAAAGAATTAATCTACTACGGCTTATCCTTATCTGTTACTCACAGATATTATAATCGACTAGTCTCTGTGTTCTTAAAGAACTTTTAGTACATAACTATACCAAATCAATATTTACAGCAGTAGATAATCATTTATGTTTCTTGAGTATAATAGGAGACTTCGCTATTTAGCACAAATACCGAACATAGTGTGTTTACTAAGAAACAGTTGTCGACTGACATCATTTGAATAGTACTGCTTGTAGATAAATGTGGCATTCAATATTTGGTGCGAAATCGAAGTGACGGGGAGGCACTGTCGTAGCAATGGATACTCCTGTCAGTACTTCTACCAAAGAGTATCGAAGCACATAGACTTGCTCCGGATGATAGGTGCCTATGTCGACATTTTTGATGAAAGTACATTTGATTTTTGTTGGGAGTACAGCTAAGACCACCGGACAGCTTATGAACTCAATCAGTGAATTTGACCTGCCAAGGACGTGATATTCAGGTTTATGACGGCTATTCAGGTTTATGACGGCTGGTGATTGTTTTATTCGTCGTCCTAGAAAGCTATGATGGCCATCAGCGCCGACGATGCTGACATCAGCGCACTGTCGCAATTCTTCCGCGCTCCTCAGTGCCAAGGTCAACCACCAGAGGCATAAATCATGTGCTATGCAACAAAAAATTGCCTATCGTTTCAGTAGACGTCGAAGTTCACGACAGGTGAACTCACGTATGCTGTCCCAACGTTCAGACTCATTGTACAGATAACGCATACTGCTGGCCAGACTAGGCTGCAAGCTACCAGGATGCCAGTCGTGCAAGAACATGACCGAGGCCCAGCAAGCACTAGCAAACAGGGGCCATGCCACAGTTTCCAATTGCGGGATTGAGAGCCCTGCTGAAAGCGATGAGCTTGTGCACAAATCTGAGGTCATCAAGACTCGCGTGAAGCCAATGACAATCCTGGAAAAGACATATAGAACGATTTGCTGGTTAATGCTGTTACTTTCCCCGAAAACAACATAACCACCGATCAGCCCTGCTAAAACAGAGTCTAGTCTGCGTGCTTTGCCATCACGAAATTTCCTCAGAAGCAGTAGGCACGATTTGTATATCGTCACATATCGAGCTAAGTTCAGAGCATGTTGAGAAGTTGCTGCATAAATCGCCTTTAATTTCTGTCGGAAGCTAAGAGACACTTAGTTGTGGATATAGAAGCGTGGAAGTAACATACGTGCCACCTCTGAATAGGAACACCATAATGGTCGCGTGCGGTGCACGAATCTTGGCGCCATATACAAGGCCTACCGTGTAAGCTGTGCTTGAGATTATCGTAGGTGGTATACAGACCATTTCGGAATCCTTTCAATATTGCGAGTACATCGTGATAGGAAGGATCAAGTAAAACATTTTGTAGTGGGTCCATCAAGATAGGAATGTCCGTGCCATAGAATCAGAAGCAGAGCAATCAGTGACTCGCCTGTATATGAGATGCAGCCTGGAAACATGTATCGTCATCCAAGTTCCTCCGCAAATGTGTATAGGTATACTCGAGTAGAATGAATTACCCGCAATTTACCCGTTGTAGTGCTCCATTGACAAAATATTGTCTATAGCTATCTCTGCTGTAATTTTGCGAGCTTAAATAGCGTGATGAGGAGATGACGACATTGCCATAAACACTCTGCATAACTTTAACGCAGAACTGAGGGTCATCGCCTGCATAGCGAGAGAACATCTATAAAGCTGCAGTTCGAGCTTGTGATCAACTGCTGTCGGATTCGATAGCTGACTGAATACCGTACAATCTCATAATATCCATGGCCAATGCAAACACTGTTCTAATCTATATCGTCTATAATGGCTAATTGCCAGCGACTTCTGCTTCGACCGGTCTTCTTTCGAATTGATTTCCTTGTTGCATGAATATTGAGTTCTGTTGATTCCTACTTAGCCTCAAACTGTTCTGTTAATGAATGACAAAATCCAATCACGGGTTTGACCTTACAGATTTCTCAAGAGCATGGTGATAGTCACTTTTCCAATAGTTGGAACATAAATCGAGGCATGTTTCTTTATCGAGTCCTTGTCAAAATTCTTCATCGACGAGAAATTGATTGCGATGGCACCATCTTTCAGAGCTGAGGAGGGAAACTTGAATTGTTCTGATGGTACACCACAAATAGTAACATCTGACTGTGCCGAAGCCTGGTGCATAGTTATATCGATGTCTTCCCAGCGGTGGCATGAAAGCTGTAAGCGATCTCTAGTGTATCGCCGTACGCCGGATACATCCACGCTATAGACAGTGGCACCATCATTGGCACACAGAGCAGCCAAAGGTCGTCCCACGATGTCGCTCCTATTCACAATCGTGATTGTCTTGCCATACAACCGAGCACCCCTGTTCAGTACGGGGTTGTAGACTCCTAAATGCTCTAGCGCTTTTACTAGAGCTAATGGTGTTGCGGGAAGAATTGATTGAATCATATTAGCTGGCGGATCGAAGTAGCGAATGTTCGAGTACAAGTTCTCTATGAAGATCGACGACAAGCCTTCAACGTCCTTTAGTGGGGTGACCATCTGTTGCAAGCGTAAGTCATCTTGAAGGTTTGGAAAGACAGGCCAGTAATTCATAATGCCATTGACCGTCGGATCTTTATTGGCATCTCGAACTGCTTCTTCCAGATGCGACCGTGCGAGTTCATGCAGCTGAAAATTGAAACCCATATCCGTGGCAGTCTTCGCTGTCCAGTCGGCATATTCTCTGGCGGCAGGATCATTGTTTGCAAGAAATGCTCTCAACACAGGCTTAAATCCCAGATTAGTAATGCCTTTACTGAGTTCTTCTCTGAACGGTTCGGCGATACTAGCAGCGCTGATAACGCGACAAATCGAGGACATGCCTCGCAATGTTGTGGGATGGTAGCTGGGCAATAATAAACTTTGCTTAGCGCTTATCAGAAAAGTATGAACGTCCAGTAATTAAAGCTTTCGTCGATTATATCCGTATCACAAGAGAGCGACGAGGCCATGCGCAGGTAGCTTGTGGTTTCATACTATAGTTTTGAAGCACGCGCTCAGATCTCGCGTTACAGCTGATGCTCCTGAGAAATTAAAAAAACTTGTATGTTCTCCACAAGCAAACCTTGCATGTGTCAAAACATCCCGTAGCCGCTCACAGCCACATGGCTCCGCTTATACCGTGACGTGAATTCTGACCAGAGTTTTCATGTACCCATGACCCTTCCCTCACGTACCACCGTAAGAACAGGTTCGTCCATCGCCTTTCGTTTCATACCTGCAGTGGAGACGGGTACGAAAAAGCAGCCGACTGCCGAACATTACCGAGGAAGTAATATGGCTGGAAAGCCCATCATCTCAGACTTCCTTCGAACTAGTCTCGATGACGAAGCTGGGAGAACAAGGATCATCGCTCAAGTGGCAGATCGAATTGTGCAAGGCAAGAGCAGCTTGTTGAGTCTAGTGTCTGATCTGGGGGACTACTTGATCGAGGAAGATGTCATTCTACGTTCCAAGTCCATGAGGTTGCTTGCTGGTGCTCTGTCTGCATTACCAAGAGATCTTCTAAGCGGGCAACATGTTACAGTTATGGTCCGGTTCTTCTGTGATCGCTTAGACGACGATGCTTGCCTCGTGGAATCATTGTCTGCGCTTGTGACGCTCTCGATCATGAAGTCATTCGTCTCTGTCGACGCGCAAACAGTAGCTGCGCATATGATCAAAGAAGCAGGAAGTCATAATAAACTTCCACAAAGGACTCGTTTTAATCTTTACACTCTTTATGACAGTTTAATGTCTGTTCAGCGCCAAACTCTTAAGGCATCAGGCCTCGCGTTCATCAAGGCGTTCACGAGCTTGATGAGTGGCGAGAAGGATCCGCGAAATCTTATGCTCGCATTCTCGATCATGCGAATCATACTTGCGGAATTCGATATAGGTGAGATGACTGGAGAGCTCTTCGACAGTATTTACTGCTATTTTCCTATAACCTTCCGTCCACAGCCTGGCGAACCATCTACAATCACCACAGATGACCTCAAACTACGTCTAAGGCAATGCCTCTCGATCTCCCCCAAGCTTGCGCCTTTCCTCATTCCTGCATTACTTGAAAAGCTCAACGCAGTCGCAGTGTCTGTTAAGAAGGACACCTTGCTGACGCTCATTGCATGCTCTGAGTCTTACAATGCCAGTGTGCTGGATGCTTATACGAATCAGCTCTGGACAGCACTTAAGTTTGAACTGATCCAGTCCGAGGATGATCTTCTGGAGGAAGTGGTCTTATCTGCATTGACCGATGTGACACGGTGTCTCTGTCGCGACTTAGACCACATGCCTAAGTCTGGAAGCTTGTCACGCTGGTTGCAAAGCATTCTTTCAGACACTAACACACAGTTACGCGAGCCTGAGTTGAAGTCCGCCAAGCCATGTGGTAAAATTCTGTACGGCGTCGCAATAGCTTCCGACGTCTGTCTGAGAATTGTTGTGCAAACGATCTTTCCTGGTCTGATTGCCATGTGTCAGGAGTCCGATGGCACAGAAAAAGAGTCTAATCTGCTTGGTGTAATGCTTTGCTTGATCAAAGCTACTTCACATACTGAGAACGGACACGAAAACAATGCTGTACAGCGATTGTCGTGTTTAACAACTATCAAGACAGATTTATTGGAATTACTTGTGCCGATTCTGATCAATTTCCATACTTACAATGCTGCGATTCAGAACGTTTCTGTCGAATGTCTAGAAAGTCTTGTGACCCTACCCGATCTTCTAAACGAACAAGAAGCGACACAGGTGGTCAAGCATTTAGTGCCCATTCTCGTCCAAGATATTGCAAATAATCACAGTGCAGTATTGCTTGGGCTCAGCAGAATTAGCAGGTCAAGACCACACTTGATTCTAGAACAAGCATTCCCGGCTTTCCTGGCACGTCTCCCTGACGAATTTGATGGTCCGATTCATCCGGCGCAACAGGAGAATATTGAGCACACCTTGAAGTCTCTAACAGAACTATCTTCGGAGAAGGTTATCTTTGATTGTCTGACGGTTCGATTGTTGAGCAGGATAGATGCTTGTATCTCGAGCCTTCAGCCTCACGCTTGGTATATTAGGCGACTCTTGGAGACTTTAAGACATGGGCTCGAAAGGTTTCCAACCTGTCAACATCAATTTTATGACAAGATAGTGCCTGTCTTATGCACAAAGTTGTCTAAGCATTCTGGCTCTGAGTTGTCTTCTGCCTCCAATCTACGCGTACTCGTTGGAATCGTCAATATGATCGTTCGGAAATGTTCTTTCGAACGACAAATACTCATTGCTAGTGATTTTATCGCCTGGTTCGGTCTGAAGAGTCCATCATCCTCGAAATCGCCTGACCAGATTCACTTTTCGCCTTTCGAGGAACATTGTGGTAATGAACAGGACTTGAATACGATACTATTGTTTACAGCCACGATTGCCAGCATGAGACGAAATGTGCCGGCTGTTAACAAGCTAGATATGGAGCTTATCATAAGAGCTCTTACAGCACTTGACAAAACTACCAATCAACTCCAACGCGATGCTATATACATTATGCTTGCTTCACTCATCAACAAGTATGCATTAGACTCAGACATTTCTGATTTTCTACAGTCTATCGCCCCACGGCTCATGTCAGAAAATGCAGCCGACCTTGACCTGACTTTCTGGGTTGCCAAAGGTCTGATTTTACGATGTCATAAGGAGGCAGCAACATTGACCAACCATATAATCGATCTTATGGCACGCGATGATTTGAGCAATCTTGTCGCAAATAAATTTGAGATATTGCTCGCGACGAACGAATTCATCAATAAGGAGAACCATGCAAATATTCGACCTTTGAACAAGCAGAAATTCTATCACTCTGTCGTGCCACGTCTCGTGACCGAGCTATCCAATGCTTCTTCAGGTAAGTGATATACTAAGGCATATTCTCATGTTGATACCGTGTAGCAAGACGAACCACTTATCTGATTGCTCTGTCAACGACGATTGCGAACACTCCGAAAGCTGTCTACCTCGACGACTTAGCACAAATCTTTCCTGTTTTGCTACAATGTATGGACTTACCCTCAAGCGGCATCAGGCAGTCTGCTATCACCACAATTTTGACTCTCGGGTCAGAAGGGAAGGCGGTCTTCGGAAATTATTTGTCCACTCTAGTGCCACAGCTGTTGTTATGCGCAGAGATTTCGACCTTCAATACTCCGGTAAGAACACGACGACACAGAATATAGTCCACTAATATAGATAGCGTGTGCGCATCGCGAGTTTGCAATTGCTTGGACTCCTGGTGGATCTGCTACGTAGTGACAAATTACAACCATACAAGGTCCGCATAATCCGAGCACTTGGGTCAGTGCTGGACGACAAGCGAAGGCTCGTAAGAAAAGAAGCGGTTCTCACACGACAGAAATATTTTGTAGTGTGTTGAGTGTAAGCCGCGTTCACAGGAGATCGCGAGCTAGTGTTCTGACTTGATAGCTCCATTGGTGGAGCAATTTTATGCCTGATAACTACATCTCTACTCAGCCGTGGCAACGACGCGCAGTATTCCTCGCACCAAACAGCAAATGCAAGCATGCCTAACCCTAACACTAAGCATGTAATAATTGGTGAGTACCAGTAAAGCGCCAGTTCGTCTTTCCTTATACTTGGTGAATATGCTGGTAAGTCAGAGTCCATCAGTTTCTTTTGTCGAAAGACTTCGTGAGCTCACCAGTGAGGCAGGCAGTCATACATTCACATTAGCACATCGGCTGTTTAGACTTGTGTCCGATCAAGTTGTGCCCGCATCACTCTGTACAAATTAATGATGGCTCAAAGATAGGAGCAGAACAAAGGAAAGCAAATCTCACGGGGGACCAAGCCATTCATTCGGTGCTAGCAGTCACTATCGACTTGCATAGGACAAGAATGACACATATGAAGAATGGTTTTGGAGGACGAGACTACTTTTTGATCGAAGTTGGCGATTCACTGAAGTCACCGTATTTTACGTTACGGTCTCAGATTGTGAAGTCACGGCTACTCAACCGATTGCCTCGTGTAACCTCAAGGAGAACAAGGAACTCGTGCCCCTCAAGCAATTCTCCAAGGGGCCATACCAAGCCATCTCGAACTCGCGCAAGCGCCTCGAGTGGTTCGGTGTGGTCAACGAAGAATTTCGTGTCTACCGAGGATACGGCTCCTTTCGCCTCTCCAGTGTCAAATAGACTCCCGCATCGAACGGCGTCTCTGACATAATCGACTGGGGAGGCTTCCATAACAGCTGCTGCATGGTTGCGAATGAAGTCGAGGGGCAATGCGTCGATACCATCTGCCACAACATCAGTACCTCTTCAGAGAGTGGGAAATGACGATTGCACTTACTGCCAAAAGCCTTCACAGCTGCCATACATGCAGCAGGGTGAGAACTCATGATGCCATAAACTTCATCATCGTTTCGCATGATTTGGTTCAAGAGACCGACCGCGAGTCCACGCTCTCGAAATTCAAAGTGGACAACCAACTGAGTGACCCAGCACACGATTTTACCATTATAGGTCCATCGACAAGCAAACACATTTCCAACAAGACGATCGTTGATGGTAACTTTAGTGTAAGAGCAGGTAGCGCCTTTTGGTAAACACTGTGCTCGAAGTCGGTCTTTGTTGAGCCTAACTCGACTTCCTAACCATACCATTAGCGTATGAGCGTGGAACTCGAATTGGATATACCTGGTTTCGCGAATGCACCCAAAGCCGCTGCTGCGTCCTTGCCCCAAACTCCGTAATTCTCGCTGAAAAGCTGTGACGCCTTAAGCAATATAGCGTCGGTGATTTCGTCTCCGGTGAATGTCTCATATACTTGCTTCGACATTCTTCGGCGACTTTATTTCCACTGATCTGTCACTAGTGTGTTGTGTGGTTGACACTTCGCAAAACTCAATTGTCCGTTGCGGGCAACAAGTAGGCGCTGTAACGATAGTAAAAGTAAATCTACAAAGGTGGGAGAACAGCTATTTATGTACAAATGGTAGTGATGCAGCACTGTACAACCACGTGGTGAGTGTTAGCATGATCAGCTGCAGTTAATCTCAGCTCGCACATTAATATGAGCAGGTATTTGTGAGTCACTGAAGTACTTGCATCGTGTCGGAGTTACGCGTGTGTGTCAAGACTGTGATGTATGGGCTCTGGCTGCGGACCTGCATGTCCAGCCCCGGAAGTGCACCATTGGTAGAAGCTCTCGGGGAATTCAGGTCAGAAGTTGCCCCGGATCTGGTTAAAGACGTGCATGTCAAACTTAGATTTGGCGAACTGATCCGACATCCGTAAGTTTGGTGACTCCACAATCACCGAGGTTTTGTGTAATTGGACCCTAGGGTTCCCCTGGCTCCCTTACCTTAAAACCACTTTCACCCTCGTTACCGTGGCTCCAGGAAGTTGCTGATGCTGTGGGGGGCCACGTGTTTTGAGAGACGTGCCGGACAAGGAGAACTTCCTGCAGTGTCTGATCAAGGAGTATAGCGATACATGCCAAAAATAGTTGACAGTTGGTCACTGAGAGTCAAAGGAGTCTACACGTAGTGTTCATTTGATAGCAATTACAGAATAGACCCTTGTAAAGCTCGTAGAAGTACACTTCTGTGCGGCGGAAACTGAGCATTACTTTGAAGCGGTTGTGCTTAGAGGAGCTCACCACTTACTAGAGCCACGGTAGAAAGCAAAAGACATTTACCAGCGCTCACAATAATTGCATATGATATATCTGTAAAGATCCTTATTGGTTGCTATTACGCAAAGACAGTAACTAGTGTAACATGGTTCATTTAGTATCTAACTGAACATAGGTAGGCTTGGCAGAAAGGTTTAGTTCAACCCGCTAACCTGTGGTTTGGTTTGGTTCTGAAATACGTGCTCATTACAAAAGACTTGATCTGCAATCTCTGAGAACTTGACATCTATATATGTCTATGCAAGAGCAAGTTAGTATAGAATTATCTATTATACAGCTCAAGAACTCATTACCTACTTAACGTCTAGTTGTTGCATTAGTATCTCTGCCTAGTCTCTCGAGACACATATTGTCCAGAAGATTAACAGGAAGATTCATAGTTGTTATTAGCCTAGGTTAATTCTTAGATAAAAGCAGTGAGGACTGGACTCCTCTCAAACTAAAACGGTACGGTTCAAAGGAAAGAAGAAACAGAGGGAACTTTGTGAACTGGATCTGACTACAGGCAAGTTTGTTAGTAAGTCTACCTCCATTCAACGACATATTGTTGTTGCAGAACGGGCTTTGTTTGGAACTCCTGGCTTGCTCCTTGTTGTCCTCGTTGTGATGAATCACTACCTTATCTGTCTTGTACCTCGACTTACCTTCTATTGGAATCTCTTTGAGGTTATTGTTAGGAACGGTGTAACGTCCTAGGAAGTAGCTCAGGCAACGGTAGCAAGGCCAGTAGGTAGGTAAGTAGTCAAGTTGCTAACTAGGGGAACAAGGTAACGAAGAGGGAAAAGACCCTGATATCCCGTGGGGGATTGAGCGGAGGGGAGACTGTTGTGAATTCGAGCACGTGCACGACACGTGCATGACACGACCCCCCTGTCAACAGTCGAGGCGAAGGTTGGGCGAATCAAGATAATCCGATGAAGAAGTTGGTGGAAATTGTAGTGTTTGTTGGTTGCTTCAGGGAGCTTTTTTGAACGAGCGGGCAGGTAGAGGGCAACGTGGTTAACCTACCCCTATTCTCAGAGGTATCGTCTCGGAAAACTTTTGAAACTCAGCCGCTGATTGGCCTAGAGCACTCGTACCGCTTGTATTCTTATCGATGGTGGCGCCCACCAGGTATCGTCTCAGAAAATGAATCTCAGCTAATCATTTAGGTATCGTCTAGGAAAAATCCTCACGTTAGAGCGAAGTCCCTTTTAGAGGCAGGTAT
>RHGI01000027.1:0-229836 GCA_005281525.1 Taphrina communis | reverse complement strand
TACGGGTCCGAGCCGGTACGGGACCACCGTAAGTTACGGGACTTTCGGCCGATAGTACGGTTCGGTTGCCAGGTCTACGCTCATGGGGTGCCTCGTGTATTGGTCGTCAACCAGACAGCGGAGCGTAACTCTATCTACACAAGAAGCAGAATACCTATCTTACGCAAGAGCTGCCCGCTCGGTCCTCTGGATGCTCAAGATCCTGGATCAGATGGAGATCTATGTTCCCAAACCAATCATGACCTACTCCGACAATTTGGCAGCGATAAAAGAAATTAAACAGGACACCTGCCGCTCAGAGAAACTCAGACATGTCGATGTTGCTTTCAAATATGTTGCTGAGCTTTCCGCGTCAAAGACCCTGCTTGTCGAGTACTGCCGCACGGAAGAGATGTTGGCCGACATATTCACCAAAGCTCTGCCTGCAACCCAACACAGCCGACTTATGGCAGCGCTTGGCCTTCGCAATGTCAAGTAGTCGATCGGATCAGGGGGACTGTTGAAGAGCTCCTCTCTCCCTCTTTCCCTCCAACGTCTAGCTGTGTCACCAGACACTCTCTAGTATACTTAACCCATATATATGTATTAGCTAGAGAATTATTAATGATTCATCACACTATAAAACTGAGAGCCATATCTGGAGCATGTACAGTGGTCCACTGATAAAGCTATTGCTTTTGCTGTAGTTGGATCAGCCAGTAAGCTTTGGACAAAATCGTTGTTGTCTTGGCCATATGCAGGCGCTCGATCTGGAGGCATGATATTGAGTCAGCGATGACTATAGCTGGGGAACTTGACTTGGGGACCACTCAGCAGCTAATTTGATCTTGCTGTTGCCATAAGGAAGATGACACCGTGATAGCCTAAGCACGAGTTTCGAATCCTTAGAGAGTTGCAAATCTACAGCTAGTTCAGATGGTAAAAATCCTTACATGGAATGTAGCAGCTCTGCGCCCCCTACCACCTAAACTGGTGGGACAATCCCTCGGAACTTTCTTCAAGGCACATGCAGCCGATATTGTTTGTCTGCAAGAGACCAAAATCAGCGACTACTCCAAACTCACCAAAGATCTAGCGGTCGTTGATGGCTATGAATCGTTCTTTTCATTCTCGGGCAAAGGCTACGCCGGTATTGCAACTTTTGCCAAGAAGGGCTCGGTTCGATGGTGGACGGATAATCCTTTCAACGTCGATTTAGGATCACTCAAGGAAGCCGAGAAAGGTGCACCCAAGAAAGTTGCGGATCCGGACACAGATCCGGATGTCTCGATTGGTCGCTGCGTTTTGACGGACCACGGGTCGTTTCTATTGCTGAACATCTATGCACCCAATGCTGGACGTGGTGAGGAATATCTGGCACGGAAATTTACCTTTTACCGCATCCTCGCAGACTGTGTGCGTAAATGGACGGAGGCTGGCCGCCAAGTGATTGTGACGGGAGATATCAACACAGCACATAGTGAATTGGATATCTACAATCCAGGAAAGTACAAAACAGGGACCGGCTTCCTTCCCGAGGAGCGACAATGGATCACCAAACTGCTCCAGGATTATGACATGAGCGATGCTTTTCGTGCACTGCACCCTGAGAAGAGGAAGTATAGTTTCTGGGATCAACGCCGTCAGCAGAGAGCCCCCAACAATGGATGGCGAATTGATGCCTTTTACATATCAAATTCGCTGCTCTTCTCGCACGGACGCGATGCGCAAAGCGGTCAAGAAAAGGACGAAAAAAGTGATGCAGAAAGCGAGATACTCAATGATGTCTTTGGATCTGATCATTGCCCAATCTTCTTGACATTACCGTCCGTTGCATTGTCAAAGACGTACGAGTGCAAGGACGCAAGCAGCAATCGACCGTCTCTCAATCCTCGTCGAATAGACGGGTTCTTCAGCAAAGCCGCTCGTGGACAAGGGGCCATCAAGAGACAAGCGACAGACACTGATGATGAGGACGAGCCCAAGAAGAAGACCAAAATCCCGGCATAACAGTGACATCTTGCACTGCAAACGTATTGTCAGAGGCGCAGAGACACACATCGGCGACGACACTTTAGAGCTTCTCGACATCTTGGTGACTCAAATGCCTGCGCGCCCAGCAATGTGCTCTCACAAACACAAACAAGAGTATTCACTACGTAGACGCCCATCAGGTAAGAATTGCGCCAAGTTGACCTTCCTAATTGGGATAAATTCAGCTGGCGACCGAGTGGCTTCTGTCAGAAACTCAGAAAAGTCGGGAAATTGAGCGGAAATTCAAAAAATCCGGGGAAAGCCTCGCGCATGGCTTTTTTTTCTTTCCTGCTTTAGAGTTTTGCTCTGCAGCAAATCACACCATTCAACGTGTGTGTGAGTCTGGTACCCCTGAGCACAATCTTCAGCTATGGTTTGTCTTTGAATCTTCTGTTGGACCCTGCAGTGTACATGAGAGCGCTTCCTCAACTACAATTTGAAGATTGGCAGGATGTCTGCTGCTAGGATCGCTTCTGCCGAAGCCACCAGATCTCATGGAATAGAAGAACAAAAGATGACACAATTGGGCACCAAGAAGGACGCTTCGAAGTTGATTACACAAGTTCGCGAAAAGGACGCAAACGACGATGAATTCTCGATTGGAGGCGGCAACACGAATGAGCTTGCTCCTGATGACACACCCAAACTCAAGCGAGAACTCAAATCACGACACATGCAAATGTTGGCCATGGGCGGCACGATAGGGACTGGTCTCTTCATTGGCTCTGGCACGGCATTGCAGAATGGTGGTCCGGTCGGTTGCCTGCTCGGGTATCTGTTGGTGGCATTGATTGTCTTTTGTGTCATCATTTCGCTGGCTGAAATGTGCACTTTGTTTCCGGTCGCCGGCAGTTTTACACACTATGCTGCTCGATTCGTTGATCCTGCACTCGGTTTTGCGCAGGGTATGATATTTCTACACACTGGCGAATGAAGGCTGACTGTGCAGGTTGGAATTACTTTTACTGCTGGGGCATTGCTATACCACTGGAGCTTGTGGCTGCGGGCATTGTCATTACGTACTGGGATGCCAAGACGAATATTGCTGTATACATCACCGTCTTTTTCAATCTGATTGTGGCGATCAACTTGCTCGGAACAAAAATGTATGGAGAAACTGAGTTTTGGTTGTCTGGACTCAAGGTCATTACAATTGTCGGGCTCTTGCTCCTTGGGATAGTTTTGATTCTTGGAGGAGGCCCTACGCATGACCGAATTGGATTCCGATATTGGAAAGAGTACGGCGTCCTCAACCAATATAACGACATTCCAGGCTCTCTGGGACGTTTCTTGGCCGTCTGGTCAACATTTGTGAATGGTGCCTTTTCATATTCGGGTTCGGAATTGGTGGCCGTGACTGCAGGGGAGAGCAAGGATCCTCGGCGCAACATACCCAAGGCGCTGAAGAAGGTCTTTGTGCGTCTCGTGGTGCTATACTGCGGCAGTATCTTTGTCATTGGCGTCCTCGTCCCTTACAACAGTCCTGACTTGGTCTCCGCCGCGAGTTCTGCATCAACGGCCGCGGCATCGCCGTTTGTCATCTTCATCAAGAATGCGCACATCAAGGTCCTGCCAGACATCATCAATGCCGTCATCCTGACTGCGGTCCTGTCTGCTGCGAACTCAGACTTGTATGCCGCGAGTAGGACTCTCTACGCCCTCAGCACGCAGACGAGCTCGATGACGCCCAAAATCTTCCGAAAAGTGCCCAAGAGTGGGCCCTTCAAGAACCTGCCGGTCTGGTGCGTGGTGGTCACGTCACTCTTGGGATTTCTGGCGTACCTGAACCTGAGTTCTGGCGCGACGATTGTGTTCAATTGGCTGGTGAACTTGTCGACAATTGCAGTCTTGCTCACGTGGTGCTTCATCTGCGTCTCCTACCTGCGATTCTACTATGCCTGCAAGGCACAGGGCCTGGATCGTGACGAGTTGCCATTCAAGGGCCCGTTGCAGCCGTACCTGGCCTGGACCGGCACCGTCGCCACTGCCCTGATCATCCTCTTTTCCGGGTTCTACGTCTTTCTCGCGGGAAATTGGAGCGTCAGCAGTTTCCTGACTGCGTACCTCGGCGCCCCGATCTATGCGACCATGTACTTTGGGTACAAGTTCATCATGAAGACGTCCATCATCCCACTCGCCGAGATTGATTTGCAGACTGGCCGGAACGACGCCGACATTCAGCTCGAACGCAAGGCGGGGGACAAGACGTGGCTTAGGCGGGTCTATAGTGCAGTCTTGTGATACGCACCGTTTTTTTTTTTTTTTCCAATATAGCAGTAAGGCATAGGTCGTGCATTTTCAAGGCAAAGCATATCGACAGCGATAAAAGTCGGATTCTTTAAAGGATACTATTCATTATTGACCCCATAGTGCACATTGACGGATACGGACAGTAGTCTTCAAGTGGAATAGATGTGTAAAATTCGTACCGCCATCCGGCACAAAAAAGCACGTCGAGCCTTTTTTCTTAAATAAATACCTGAATCATTGCGTTGCGCGGCAAAAAAAAGTCGCCGGATGGATATCGAAGGAAAAAGCTTAAGGCTAGGCTAGCACTAGACTTGTGGGATGCAACCCGGCCGAGAGAGGAAGAGTACGAGGAAGATCCGCAGCTGCAGTCGATAATCAACCGACGATCCATGATTTCTGCTGCTGGCGCTGAATGATTGTCGGCAGCGCGCGGAAATCCTGGAAAGAATGGGATTTTGTGGAGGCGGTTGTGGATTTGACAATTGGATGCATGGATTCCAGGTATTGGTTGCGCCTCGCAGATCCGGTCTCCTGGCCATTTTTTGTGTTCACGTAAGACGACTCTCTTCTCTCCTCTCCTTCCTTCCGTCACCCTTTTGCAATTGCTGGTGTCATTTCAGCTCATTCTGCGATTTACGACTGCGATTGCTATACGACAGAATTCTTCACTGTGGTAATGATGCTGTGGAAAATCATGTTCGTGACATTGTGACGTTTGCCGCATATTTACGTTCTGATATAGCCATGGCTAGCTTTCTCCTCAATGATTTTTTGCATCCCTTGATGGAATCGCAATTTTTTTCTGCCAATATGTCCGCACTGTGTTTTGTTTCACTCGTGCAGTCGCGAACTTGCCTTTCAATCGACCTCCATCCCCGACACTGGGCTTCACAAGTCCCTTATACATGTACCGATCGAAGCGCACGATTAGCATTTCCGGTCAACGCGCGAGAGGAAAGGTACAGCCACACCAAGGGCGTCCCCATTCTGTTTTTTGCGGGAAGAGTGAGTACTTGGGCGCTTGGCTAGACTAGCCTAGATTAGGCTAGATAAAAAAAAGTCCCTCTCGCTCTCGCTTGAATGGCCAATCGACCGCTAGTCTAGTCTTTCTATTACTTCTACAACTTGATATGTATGTCGATGATGAATAACTGAGAACTGCACAAGCAGTTTGGACTTAGGATGAAAAGATTCTCGTCTGGGGCTGAAACGGGAGCCGCAGAAACGACGCGCGCGTGTGTGTGGTGTGTGCGGACGAAGCAGCGCGGATCTACATACACGTCCAGCTTATCGATATGCAGAGGATCGATGGCGAGGACAGCGGTAGTGGTCAATGGTGTTCGAGTAGAGATGCGTGCACGTCGAGAATTCTAGAATACTGATCCCGACTGTTGCTGACTAGACCTGTGTCATCAATCACACTACGCGAGAACACATCTGTATAACCATAGCTATAGCTATGACTATAAATGCATAAAATGTGAGTAAAAAGTGTATTTCATGGATGGATGCGGGTGTACGGGCGTACCACCAATCAGAATCAAGGGAGGAAACGCGCATCGAAACTCTCCGCGGATCCCCCATCTGCTGGCGTCCCTCTGCTGCCCTCCATTTTCGTGCCCATCCGTTCGTCCATCCTGTACCGTTCGGTCGTCGCTCGTTTCCTCCTGCTGCTGCTGCTCGTGACCGCATTCTCTCCGTGTGCTTCATCCTGTGTACCTTGGTCTAGCGTCTCATTCAACAGAATCTTGCATCGATAGGTACTTTTCCGCTTCCTCGCGTTTGTGGCTGGCCGTAGGGAGTCTTTCGATTTGCCCGTCACGTCGAAGAGGTGGTTTGTCGGCCCCGACATCGTCCTGTTTTGTACCAGCGCAATTGTTCCTTCTAGCTGTACCATTTCGACTGGTTCAACGGATCTGACGCCCTGCTCGTCGCAGAGACGACGACGACGATAACGACACGATACGTTCCAATCTAGAGGAATATAGCACTCACTCGGGCCGCAGCAGTCACGGATAGCGACGATGAGTTCTTCCGCTCGAATGCCGCTCTACAAGGTGACGGTGTTGGGAGACGGCGGAGTGGGCAAGACTGCCCTGACCATTCAGGTATGTATTCTCGTACCGCCTGCTCAGGGACTTTTTGACCGCAATCACACCTTCTGTTGTATTTCGGGAGAGTCCCCATGTCAGAGTCCCTGCGATGCGCGCGTCGTAATCATGAAGAAACGCACTGACGCGACGACTGTAGTTGTGCCTGAACCACTTTGTGGAGACGTACGATCCGACGATCGAGGACTCGTATCGCAAGCAGATTCAGGTGAATGGGGTGCAGAGCCTGCTAGAGGTGCTGGACACGGCGGGCCAGGAGGAGTACACTGCGCTGCGGGACCAGTGGATCCGGGACGGCGATGGTTTCGTGCTGGTCTACTCGATCGCGTCGCGCAGCACGTTTGACCGGATCCGCAAGTTTGTGGAACAGATCTCCCGCGTCAAGGACACGGACTTTGCCGCGATCCCTGTCGTCATTGTGGGCAACAAGGCGGACAAGACGCTCGAGCGCGAAGTCAGTGCCACGGAAGGGCGACAACTCGCGCAGGTCCTGCAGTGTGGGTTCATGGAGTCGTCCGCCAAGACGGGACTCAATGTCGAGGAGGCCTTCCACGCCGTCGTCGAGGCCATACGCGTCTCGCGCGAAGGACCAATCAGGCGCGATCTCGCGAATTTTGGCGACGACGGGACGCAGAATTCGCAAGGTGGGTATGGCGGAGGTGTCGCTTCGAGTAATACCATGACGACGACGACCATTACGGGATCCTCCGCGAAAGCGAAGAAGAATAAAAAGTGTATTCTCATGTGAGTTCTCTCTGGCATGTCATGTCTTGAAGGATTAGAAAGAAAAGAGAGAAAGAGGGACAAGCAAATTGGTGAAAAGAGCAAGACGATGCGAAAAAGATGACCACTGGCTCCATCTTGCGAAAAGGACGAATTATTTTTTCTTTGTACAGTATCGCGATGGGACGCGTAATATTTTGGGGGGCATCTATAGAATATATAACGCGGTTTGGCAAGCAAGTAAGCAAGATATTCAAGAATACTTACAATCCTCTGCATGTGGACGTACTTGTCATGACGAGTGTGTAACGAATATGACGCTGCAATTGAGTTGAGCAAATGGGGCAGGAATTGATCAGTTGACATGAGATCACCTGGAAGACGACAATGATTGTATGTGACGTCTAAACAGATCCTGGAGCTCGTGATTGCCAACGAGAATATCGTCATCGTCACACCACCCGGGTCGCAAATTGGCAGGGCGACGAGTGAGGATAATTCGGCGAAATCAGTCATGCAAAACGGGGAGATCTACTCGTGCTTGCAAATTGTCATGACACAACATCGTGGTTGTACGTATCATTTAAAAACAGCACACATGTAATTGTTCCAGCATCGCACTACATTCCGCAGGTCCTCGCAATGTACTCGATCAAGCCATGCAATCGCGCAATAGAAGTCGAACGGTGTGAGCCTGACATCGGCAATCACCGCGATTGTGTCGTCTTCACGTGCGGTAGTTGGGCACTTACCCCGCGAAATGCGACACCCCGCGGGACGACTTTGGAGTTCAATGTGGAAGCAAACACCAAATAAATATATGTATATTACGTACCTGTTGTCAGACTTCTAGCAATATATTCGCCATTTGCAGACTTTTGACTAGAGCATTATAGACAAGGATGGCAGACACGACGCGGGTGGTACAGACTTCTCAGGGTCCGGTGCAAGGGTTCATCGATACACATTTACTGAGCGACAAGTCCACTAGATCTCTGCCGAAATCGAGCGAGACGCCCGTGCAAAAGTTCCTGGGCATTCCTTTTGGTCAGGCGGAACGATGGACGCAAGCGAGACCGGCGGCATCGTGGACCCAGACGAGGGAGTGCTTCGAGTTTGGACTGATTTGTCCGCAACCCGCTGGCTTGCTGAGCCCAATGTTGAGAAAGGTGACGCCGGGCATTCATGCGCGCGAACACATCGGGGCCTCGGAGCGGGACATGTTTACGGTCAGTGTGTTTGCCTCCGAGGGCGTCAAGGAAGGCGACAAGGTGCCCGTCATGGCGTGGATCTATGGCGGGAGTTGGAAGGACGGCTCGAATGCATCCATGTTTTACGATCCGACCAACATCATCAGGGCGGCCACGCAGCCCATGATTGTCGTCACCATCAATTACCGCGTCAACATTTTTGGCTTCTTTGCCTCGAAGGACTTGGTCGACAGTGATGGGCTCGTGGGGAACTATGGTGTCAGGGATCAGTTGCTGGGGTTGAAGTGGATCAACAAAAACATTGACAAGTTTGGTGGAGATACCGATAATGTAACGATATTCGGGGAGAGCGCAGGTGCCGCCAGTGTCGGCTGGCAAGTCGGCGGCATCGACCCGATTTTCAAGCGTGCCATTGCTCAGTCCGGTGCGGCATCCACCATGGGCTATCAGAGTGTTGAGGCGCATGAAAAGACGTGGCAACTCTTGCTGTCCCACTTCAAGATTGATCTGAAAGATCCTGAGCGAGTCAAAAAGGCGCGCGATATCCCGGTCGAGGATATGTTGAGGTTCCTGACTGCCCACCCGGCACTGCAGTGGGCGGCCTGCATCGAGTCTGGTCCGAAAGCCATCTGGGCGCAACATCCCGATGTCAGGATCGCAAAGGGCGAGTACGTCGAATCGCTCGAGTCACTCATGTTGGGCTGCACATCCGACGAAGGCAGCATCTTTACGCAATTCTTCGGCATGGAAAAGTCCCAGGGCCCTGTGGACAAGTTTCTGGGTGCCTTTGGGGAAGCAGGGCCGTACATCAAGAATTACTACGCGGGGATCGAGGACGTTCAGAGCCACAAGGGCAGCTTGACGGAGCACCCAGTCTCGCGCTTCCTGCACGATGCCCTTTTTGAGGGTCCGACGAGGTTCTTCGCCGACACGGTCAGCAGCACGCAGCATGCAAAGACGGGCAGGAAGGTGGACGTCTACCTGTACAAGTCCGAGGCCATCCTCCCGAGCTGGGCCTCGCTCAACTGGGGCGTGCACCACTACAGCGAGGTGCCGTTCGTCTTCAACTCGTCCTCGATGTGGCGGGAGGAGCGCGATTCCGCGGAGGGCAAGACAGCGGCAAACTTTGTGCGCAAATGGACCTCCTTTGCCTTTACGGGCACGCCAGGCAGCGACTGGCCCAGATACACGGAGGAGGACAAGAGACGGCTCGTGCTGCAGAATGGAGGGGAGCAGCGGGTGGAGTCCGTCTCGGAGGGACCCTCCGAGATGGGACTCGTCATCTTCTCCAACATTATCCGCGCACGCTGGGGCATTGAAGAGCGCAAGAACGAGACAATGTCGAGGATATGAGTCACTCAACTGCTGCAGTCCGTAACATGCATACCTTATGCTGTGCCGTGTCTGGGTAGACCACGAGTCTGTAGCAGGGGGCTTGTATCACAGACGTGAGAGGAAAATTTACTCTATTTACGGCAGACAGACAGACTGACAGGAAGCAAGCAATCTATCTGGTGACCATCTCCCTGTAACAAGCTCCGTCTCAAACCTTGGGAAGCTTGGTAGTCTGCCTGCAGATCTCCGTGTGCTGGCCACCTGCTCGCCGCGTCTCTCCACACAACCGACCACACTAGCTGCAGCTGCAGCAGGTCTCTCTGCCTCCAACCTTCTCCCGTCGCTGCCGCGCGCGTGATGAACACCTCAGCTGGCCAAGCTATCTCTCTCTATCTTGTCGTCTCGCCTGTCTCTCCAGGAAGAAACGTCTGGCGTCTCAAGATCAGGTGCGAGGACTCGCCCTTCCTCTCAGGACCTCGGATCTCGCCCCCTTTTGTCCAGCAGGCAGTAGTTCTGGTCCATTTACGCGACAAGTTGTCATGGTCAACCCTGTTCTCGTTGGCGAGTTACGGTCGGTCTCAGCGGCAAAGCTGGCGTCTCATGCCAAGGTCATGGACGATCACAGTGGTCGCAGGGCACGGAGACTGTCGTCCCACAGTGCCGTGAGACATCCAGTCTCACGCAGAGCCTCACATCGCAGATCACACGTCGGCGTCGACAAGTCTCGGAGCTCGGTCGCGGGTGATGAAGACGATGGGGATGATCCGTCAAAGGGCGAGTGGCATTCCAAGACTTCGAGTCAGTTGACGCTGGCGTCCAGTGTCCAGGATAATCTGCTGGAAGAGGTGTTTAAGCTCCAAGCAGCACTGGACAATGCCAACACACGACTGACGGCTGCGTTGACGCAGAACGACTTGTTGCAGTACGATCTGAACGAAGCACACAATGAGATCGAGGAACGAGACAAGAGTAAATTGATTATGCAGAGCTAGGCGTAATTTGGAGCTGACAGTCTAGCTTGTAAGAGTCTCAGAGCAGAGGCAGCCAGTCGGACCAAGGATCACAATCTTGTGTTGGCACAGACTCTCGAAGGCATGGAGGCACTCGAGACGAAGCTTGAGGTGGCGAAGAAGGTGGAGGAGAGGTACAGCCGTACCATAGCCACGCAGAAACGTGATATTGAGTTTCTGGAGGAGGTGTCATACCAGCTCGAAGGAGATGTTCGCGAATTAAAGACCAATCTGGAAGAAGCCAACAAGCAACTACGGGCCCTCAGAGCTGCCAATGACGTGGTCGAGGCGTCTCTAGCCACTAGTCAGTCGCAGCTCGAGGCGAGCAATAAGACGATCGAAGATTCCCATGAACGCGATCAAGGATTGAACGGTACCACGTCATGTCAGCGAGCCAGCGTGGCCATGTCTGATCACAGAGCTTCTCTAGCTTCCACGATCGATAATATGCTGTCGAGGCGTTCGAACCAAGTTTATGATCGCAGAAATATGTTGGCTGTATCAATCAGTTCTTGCTTGTCGCAAGAATCATTGCACACTGTCAATTCTGTCGCCACACCTACTCTCGCGAATGAGGCCAATTCCTGGTTACAACATGCTTCCATCACTTCTGCACCGGAAGACTACGCTTCACCTGTGGAGCGTCCCCTACAACTAGCTGTCAAGAGTTTGGGGGAAGAACTAGAAGCCATCAACGACGAGATTTCATCCCCACACGATGTGGACACCAAAGATGCTCAGAGCTTCGCGCAGGACGATGACCAAGGAAGTCAAGCTTTGCAAGCTGTGGACGAATCCGAGACCCTGCTCGCAGCAACGATTGAAAGCTGTGATGCAATCTCCATTCCTCCTCGTGCAGAGTACATCTCGGTAGGCATCCAGACCGAACCAGACTACAATTCATTCGCATCCAAGTGGCGAAAATCTGCCGTATCGAGCGACTTGGGCATGATTTATTCTTCCACAACGGGCACTCACGCGGAAGACACTGATCAAAGTGAGACGACCACAGACGACGAGGCCGGGGCAGACACGCACGACGATGACACCACCGCCATTGATGAAGAGATACAACAGCTGGGTATCGCCACAAGTCGTTGCCGCACCTCCCATCTCTTCCAAGTTGTCGATCATGAAGGCAGGACAGAGATGAAATTTTGTCGTGTGGACCATTTGGGAGTGCCGATTGTGGCGACAAGCCCGGAAGCTGCTAGACAACAACATCAGGGCACACGCAGAGTCTCTGGCAATTCGTGCTCGAGCTTACGCCTACCTAATCCCTCACTAAGTGTTCCGATTCATGTACCACAACGTCGCGGTAGTCTCTCAAAGAAGTCTAGACCAATTCTTGAGAATGAATCTCCTAAAGCGTTTGTCGCAACACCAGAGGGCACGCCTCCTAGGGTCAATGTGTACCATTCTGCTCCAACAAATACTACTGCTTTGTCCCGACCAGGCTTACAAGGTCAAGTTGGCACCCCGACAAAAAGAATGGGTGCAGCAAGTAATTCATCAGTAGTGCTGACAAACTGTATTCGCCTGAAATCATCGAACGCATCACTAACACCACGTCCAGGCACGCAGGCATCAGCGAGATTGCCGTCAAAGCAAGTACCTTCACAAGCTCCGCCGGAGACACATGCTGCGCAGTTGACGAGAACCATGATAGGCACCGAGATGTACAAATACATTCGCCAAGCACGATCCATATCACTCTGGAATGGTGCGAGAAGGAAAGACGAGGAGTCGGTGCCGAGACATAAGCGATACGTCATGCTGAGACCGCTCGATGGCACCATCTGTTGGAGTTCTAGTAGACCTGCTGGAAAAGTCTTGGGCTTCAAGAAGTGCTATATCACGGAGGTATATGATGTTGAAGACAACTCTCCTCCACTGAATGGAGTCACGCTTCACGACCGTTCCCTACTGGTCATCTCGGAGGGCAAGACTCTCAGGTTCACGGCGCTCAACGCAGAGACTCATCAGCTGTGGTACGGTGTGATGATGCGTCTCTTGCAGGAGCGCAAAAGATCTGCGACTCCAGGAAACTGTACCATAGTACGTGGCGGATCTACCATGAGCCGATCACGTCGACAACGAGCATCGACGACGACGAGTGCCAGACCAAAGCCAATAAATCTGAGCCGCCCCTCGTTGCCCGAACTTTCGGTGCTACGTGTGCGGCTCTCCGAGGATGAACCATGGGATCTCGGTACTACCATGAACAACTGGAGACTTTCTGGCATCTCAAAAGCACCAAGTTCGCGACGTGCGTCTTATAGGAGTTTGATGGGCCCTCCTGATCAAGCAATCCCTGAGACATGCTATCCACGACCGATAAGTCGCGAGAGACGGGAAGACAGTACCAGTCTGGTGCAGAAGAAGCAGATTCGTCGAGAGACATCCTTGAGCAGTATACAAGGAGTCGAACACTCTTTTGCTGCGTTTGTGTTCTGATGCCCTTGCTACTTGCTACTGGATGCAAAGCATAGGAATAAAGGACGAGGACAGTGTGTCAGTAGTACATTAAAGATTACTGATTGGCCATCAAACCACAGATGCCCTCGCTCGATTGCTTTGCATGGCTCACCCTCCTCCCAGTAAAGTCGATGTTTGTGTATGCTCTGGCTGTGTGTCGGAGGGTACCCAGGTGACGATCCAGTCGCGCACGGCCCGCACGCGTTCGGACTGCAAGTCATGCAACAAGAGGGGCCTGAGTGCGTCGTCGGCTTGGGTCCTGCGGTCGACCCTGTACAAGATTGTGAAACGGGTTCGATTTTGTCGTGTGGTACCGCCGAGTGTGTCATTGAAGGCGGAGAGCAGGAAATCCTGGACGAGGAGGACGTCGAGTCGTCTGATACTTATATCGTGGTGGACGACGGAGTGGGCGAGGGGGCCCCAGACGGCGAGTTGAAACCCGTTGCGCGTGGCGTCGCCCAAGGTGAGGATGAGGAGCTGTGTTTCCCTGCCTGCTCGTGTCACGACGCGTCTCGGGTCGCTGATGTGCATTACGCCTGCGAGTGTCGAGTATAATGCGGGACCCCTGCCGTTTGTTTCGGATATTGGGAAAGAGGCGGTGTGGTATAGGTCTTCGAGATCGAGGACGGTGGACATGTCAAAGTCAAAGGACGGAAAGGGCGGGGTGGGCAGCATGGTAGAGTGGTTGAGGTCGTGTCCCGTGTCATCATGGTCGGGTAATTCGGCGTCGTGGTCGTGGTCCTTTGAGCCGGTCAGGTAGAGAGAGTAGGACGTATCCCATGCGTCCGTGTCGCGCCGGCCGAGCGCTTCGATAGATTCGTCCATCGTGTCATCAGCGACGACGCGGACGTCAGTCACCGATGCAGCGTCGGATATCGTGGAAAGCCGGCGCCAAGAAATTTGGGACGGTGCTTGGGAAAGGGTTGTGGTGGGGAGTGTCAGGTACTCGTCGCGCCATGTCTGTCGAAGTCTGTCATTACTCGGTGCCCCCAAGTATATTATCGTGTCTGACATTTACCATGTCCAGTGCAGGGAACTTGATATTATACCAGTCAAGGCCGATTGAGCACGAGAAATCAAGTAAACGATACTAGACAAACAGGAATTCAGGATATATATATACAAGACGAAAGGATGCGACGAGATGAAATTTCTCCACAAAAATCAAGGTTCACGCCACCAACGCCACAACCGGCAAGTACATGATTGCACGTGACTTGCAGGATTCGAATTGCAGCAGCGACGTGATTGAAATAATTGCCATCCGATATTATAGATATCTTTCGCTTGTGCAAGTGAAGGGGCAAAATTGGGGTAGACTCTGCAGTGAGATGGTCCTCCCTAAGCAGGAGGTGCCGGACCCAGTCTTGCATGTCCCACTAGGAGCGGCGACGACGACGACGGCCGATGGGAGTACGAAGAAGAGATCACACAAGAGACTCGTTTCAGGCATCGATCCTTTGCTTCAGGCCAAGTACAAAGGCAAGAACTTGACAGACTCGATCGCGACGGCTCAGGATAAATGGAACTTGTTGCCTGCGTTCCTGAAGGTGAAGGGTCTGGTCAAGCAGCATATCGATTCGTTCAATTACTTTATCGGCACGGACCTGAGTAAGATAGTCAAGGCGAATGAGCGGGTGACGTCGGACGTCGAGCCGTGGTTCTACTTGAAGTACAACAGGATATGGGTGGAAGAGCCGACCAGACACGATGCGGAGAGTGCGTTGAAGAAATCCATCACGCCGCACGAGTGTCGGCTGCGCGACTTGACGTACGCCGCCAATATCTATGTCGACATTGAGTATACGCGCGGCAAACAGGTCGTCCGACGCAAGAATGTCTCGATTGGTCGGATGCCGATCATGTTGCGCTCCGATCACTGCATCCTGAAGAATAAATCGGAGGCGGAGATGGCACGCATGCTGGAGTGTCCCCTCGACCCCGGAGGGTATTTCGTGGTCAAGGGCACTGAGAAAGTCATCTTGGTGCAGGAGCAACTGTCAAAGAATCGGATCATCGTCGAGGAGTACAAGGGCATCATTCAGGCCTCCGTCACTTCCTCCACGCACGAACGCAAGTCAAAGTCCTATGTCCTGACGAAGAAGGGCAAGATTTATATGAAGCACAATTCAATCTCGGAGGACATTCCCATCGTGCTGGCATTGAAGGCCATGGGCGTACAGTCGGATCAAGAGATTTTCCAGCTGGTCTGTGGGACTGATCCGGTGTATCAGGATATCTTTTCCATCAATCTCGAAGAGTGCGCCAAGATGAAGATTTATACGCAAGCACAGGCGCTCGACTATATTGGATCGAAGTGTCGCATCAATAGGAAAGCTCCTGGTCAGGGTCCTCGTCGACCACTGGGTGAAGAGGCATTGGAAGTCCTTGCATCGATCGTGCTCGCCCATGTTCCTGTCGAAGGACTCGACTTTAGACAAAAGGTTGTGTACTTTGCCATGATGACACGAAGGGTACTCATGGCCATGGCGAATCCGAAAATGGTGGATGACCGTGACTATGTCGGAAACAAGAGGCTAGAGCTTGCCGGTCAACTCTTGTCCTTGCTTTTTGAGGATTTATTCAAGACCTTCAATCAACAATTCAAGCTAAACATCGATAAAGTGCTGAAGAAACCCAATCGTACGCAGGAATTCGATGCATTTAACCAATTCCATATCCATGGAGACCACATCACAAACGGCATGATTCGAGCACTCTCCACCGGTAATTGGTCTCTCAAACGATTCAAGATGGAGCGCGCCGGTGTGACGCATGTGCTTTCTCGGTTGAGTTACATCAGTGCCCTGGGAATGATGACTCGAATATCCTCGCAATTCGAAAAGACGAGAAAAGTCAGTGGACCACGAGCGCTGCAGCCCTCGCAATTCGGCATGCTGTGCACGAGCGATACGCCCGAGGGAGAAGCCTGCGGACTAGTTAAGAATCTCGCACTCATGACGCACATCACGACCGACGATGAGGAAGAGCCCATCATCAAGCTCATCTTTGCGCTTGGAGTCGAAGACATCACGATGGTCACTGGTCACGAACTATATGCAGAGGGCTCACATGTCATCTACATGAATGGTACGATACTTGGAGTGACCAGATTTCCTGTCAAGTTTGTCAACAATTTCAGACGGATGAGAAGAGCCGGCAAGGTGTCTGAATTCGTCAGTATACACATCAACAATCATCACGCAGCAGTGCACATTGCCTCTGACGGCGGCCGTGTCTGTCGACCACTCTTGATTGTGGAAAAAGGCCGATGTCGAGTGACTGCAAAGGACCTGCGCTTACTCAAGCGCGGTCTCATGACGTTCGAGGATTTCTTGGTCAAGGGTCTGGTCGAGTACGTGGACGTGAATGAGGAAAACGACTCTTTCATTGCCATTTACGAGAATGAAATTGTCGAAACCACGACTCACTTGGAAATCGAGCCATTCACCATTCTCGGTGCGGTGGCGGGCTTGATCCCATATCCGCACCACAATCAGTCACCACGAAATACCTATCAATGTGCTATGGGTAAGCAAGCAATCGGCGCGATTGGCTACAACCAATTGAATCGCATCGACACTCTGCTATACTTGATGGTCTATCCACAACAACCCATGGTAAAGACCAAGACGATCGAGTTGATTGGGTACGACAAGCTTCCTGCCGGGCAGAATGCCACGGTCGCCGTCATGTCATACTCGGGATACGACATCGAGGATGCCCTGGTACTGAACAAGGCCAGCATCGATCGCGGGTTCGGTCGTTGTCAAGTCTTCCGGAAGAATGTCAGCATCATCAAGAAATACGCCAATGGCACGTACGACCGACTCGGTGATCCCGTCAAGGGCGATAATGGCGAGTTGATTTGGAAGCACGAAATCTTGCAGCCAGACGGCATTGCGGGCGTAGGGGAGAGGATCGAGTCTGGACAAGTCTATCTCAACAAGCACACACCCACCAATGCTTCGGACAATTCGATCGCGCCGGGACAACAGACTCAAGGCTCGTACAAGGCGACCCCTGGCTCGTACAAGTCTGGCGAGGCCGGGTACATTGACAAGGTGATGCTTTCCACGACTGAATCAGATCAGACGCTGGTCAAGGTCCTCATCCGGCAGACGCGTCGTCCCGAACTGGGCGACAAGTTTTCCTCGCGCCACGGGCAAAAGGGTGTGTGCGGATTGATTGTGCAGCAGGAAGACATGCCGTTCAATGACCAGGGCATCAATCCGGACATCATCATGAACCCGCACGGCTTTCCCTCGCGCATGACGGTGGGCAAGATGATTGAGTTGTTGGCGGGCAAGGCGGGCGTGCTGAGCGGGAAATTGCAGTACGGGACGGCGTTTGGCGGCAGCAAGGTGGACGACATGTCGCGCATCCTGATTGAGAAGGGGTTCAGTTACTCGGGCAAGGACTGCATGACGTCCGGCATCACGGGGGAACCGTTGCAGGCGTACATCTTTTTCGGGCCGATCTACTACCAGAAGCTGAAGCACATGGTGCTGGACAAGATGCACGCGCGGGCGAGGGGACCGAGGGCGGTATTGACGCGACAACCGACTGAAGGTCGGAGTCGCGACGGCGGTTTACGGTTGGGCGAGATGGAGCGGGACTGTTTGATTGCGTATGGGGCGTCGCAATTACTGCTCGAGCGGCTGATGTTGTCGTCGGATGCGTTTCAGGTGGACGTGTGCGAGCGCTGCGGACTCATGGGCTATCATTCCTGGTGCACGCACTGCGATTCCAGCAAAGGCGTCGTCAAGATGACCATTCCTTATGCCGCAAAACTCTTATTTCAGGAACTCATCTCCATGAATGTCGTCCCGCGCATGGTGCTCGAGGACGACCTCGTCTCGACTTGATGTTGGAGGACGCATGATTTGCGTGCGCGCAAAATGGAGATGACACGGAGAGGTGATAGACGGCAAGTCCAGCGAGGCGCACGTATAGTCAAGCATAGAAGCATAAGAGCATATACACAGCATATGGTATAGCAGGCATTAGTCATTCATCATATTCATTATTGTCGTTACATCCAAGCTAGGCGAGGCAGGGCTACGCTAGACCAGTTTTGTCTTTCTGACCACCTTGACGCCCAGTAAGGATCCTCGCGGTCTCTTGTTGATTGTCTGAGGCATAAACTTGGGCACTGGCTTGGCGATGGTGGGCGGCACCGCCCCGTTGAGCATCGGAGCATTTCCCACATCCCCATCACCGTCCTCTTCTCGCAACCGCCGGACGACAGCACCTTGGTCGCCTTGGAAGACGGCACGGGCGGCGAGGATATCGGCTTCCGCGAGCGAGCCGTTCAGTTCGGCTTCAGCGGCGAGTCGCTTGGCTTCCTGTTCGGTGATGCGGTCGCGTTCCATCTTCTTCAACAATTTATCCGGGTCGGCGCGGGCATTCATGGCGTTTCGGGTGCGAATTTCGTCGAGTGCGTCGGCGATTTCCATTTCCTGTTTGGCGTCGATGGTCTTGCTCTCGAGTGCGGCCATGACATTGTCTGCGTCCCCGTCCTGTTCAATCTTGTCGAGTTCCGTCTCGTCGTCGTCCGCGGCGGCGGGTTCGGTGCGCCAGGGCTCAAAGTTGCGTTGAGCGCCGGATTCGGCGGCGTAGTCGGCATTCTTGGGGTCGGTGCGAAAGGTGATTGAGCCGGAGCAGCGGGTGCACTTGATGTGGAAGCGGTAAATCTTGACAGAGTAGTACTTTTCCAGCGTGTCTTCCTTGCGCGCATTGAATTTCTTGCCCTTGTAGATGTACTCGCCGCACGCATTGCAGCGCATCGAAAAGGGAGTCATGAGACGAACGGTCTGGAGTTTGGGACCCGTCCGATCTTTCGTCTTGACCCGCTTCAGCTGAGACGGATCAAAGTCCGGAGGGATGTACTTGTTCAGAACTTTTCGTTCTGCCATGATCTAGTGCGTCCTATGTCTTCTTGGGTGTGTAAGTCCTCCCAGCGATTTCCCTTGAATTGCTCTAAGTGACGGACCAGCTGCGCAAGCGCTATGCAAAGCGGCGAAACAAATGACAGTTGTTGTTATAACAGAAGATGCAACATAGATGGCGAATAAATCTAAGAGCATACCATCTCAGTAAAGCTCGTATCTCACCGGCAAGAAACCAAGTCGAGATGAACGGCAAGAGATGAAAGGCAGCGAAGGTCGGAATGGATTCACTCAACTGCTCCGCTCCACTTGCAACCGCATCTTTCTCTCTGCCGACCCGTCTGTCTGCTCTCTTGCTTCGACCTTTTCTTATCAGGCTGGTCTTTGGAAGACTTTTGTTCTTGTATCTTAATAGAAGTCATGAAGTCTACTGCCGCCATTGTATGTTCACAAGTTTTTCGAAAAGATTATGTTTCAGCGGCTGACAAAAGACTAGCGAGCGCTGGCTAACGCCAAGCCATTTGGCCAGGTCCGATCGTACTCGAAGGCTGCTGTAAGTCCCTGTCCAGTCGTCTTCAGCTTCCGAAATGCGGCTTATCATTCCACGAATGGATATTGATGATGAGTTAGTCGCTGAAAGAGACTCTTGCTGCCATCATCCCACGAGAGCAGGAACTCGTCAAGCGAGTCCGTGCCGAGCATGGTTCGAAAAAGACTGGAGAGACTACCGTCGACTCGGCCTACCAAGGTATGCGAGGTCTCAAAGCTATGGTCTGGGAAGGATCAGTTCTCGACTCTGAGGAAGGTATCCGATTCCGAGGCCGAACCATTCCGGAATGTCAAGCCGAGCTCCCGAAAGTCCCAGGCGGCAACGAGCCATTGCCTGAGGGACTCTTCTGGCTTCTTTTGACTGGTGAAGTACCAACCGAAGAACAGGTTAGAGGTCTGTCCGCTGAGTGGGCTGCTCGAGCGGATCTGCCAAAGCATGTCGAGGAATTGATTGACCGATGCCCAAGCACTCTCCACCCAATGGCACAGTTTGTCTTGGCCGTTACTGCTCTCGAGTCTGAGTCGTCCTTTGCACAGGCTTATGCCAAGGGAATCAACAAGAAGGAGTACTGGGGATACACTTTCGATGATTCTATGGATCTTATTGCCAAATTGCCAAACGTTGCTGGAAGAATTTACCGAAATCTGTATGCCGATGGAAAGGTTGCAGCCATTCAAAAGGACAAGGATTACTCCTTCAACTTCTCCAACATCCTCGGATTCGGCGAGAACAAGGACTTTGTCGAGCTTATGCGATTGTACTTGACCATCCACTCTGACCACGAGGGAGGTAACGTCTCTGCTCACACCACCCACTTGGTCGGATCAGCCCTCTCATCTCCAATGTTGTCGCTCGCAGCAGGACTCTGTGGTCTCGCTGGACCGCTGCACGGTCTCGCCAACCAGGAGGTCCTCAAATGGATCAAGAAGATGCAAGCCGCCATCGGAACTGACGTTGGCGAGGAGGACATCAAGAAGTACTTGTGGGACACACTCAAGTCTGGGCAGGTTGTTCCAGGATACGGTCACGCCGTGTTGCGAAAGACCGATCCTCGTTACACTGCACAGAGAGAGTTCGCCCTCAAGCACTTGCCAGACGACCCAATGTTCAAGCTTGTCGGTCTGGTCTACAAGGTTGCACCAGGCGTCTTGTTGGAGCACGGAAAGACCAAGAACCCGTACCCGAACGTGGACGCTCACTCTGGAGTCCTGTTGCAGTACTACAACCTCAAGCAAGAGGACTACTACACCGTCCTCTTTGGTGTCTCGCGAGCCCTTGGAGTCTTGCCACAACTCATCTGGGACCGAGCCCTTGGTCTGCCGCTCGAGCGACCAAAGTCCTTCTCGACCGCCGCGTTCGCCAAGATGTTTGACGGAAAATAAATAAACTTTTCTAGCCGCCATAATCTGCTATAAAATGTTTAAATTTCTTGATTATACTGTAAGGTAGTGTCAGGCTGTAGGCTTTCGTTTCAGAAATTGAAGCTTCTTTATAATTTATCCTTCCCTGCTCAGCAAGATGCGATGTCGAGTGCTGTGCGATGGCCATCTCGTGTCAAACCGGTCGTTTTGCATGCAAATAGTAATCATCTTGTTTGTTGCGAAAAAGTCATTGAATTCATCCTGCCAAAACATACCGTATACTACAAGTCTAACAAACTATATATGACGCACACGTCAAGCATAAATCTCCTCGCGTCGGGCGGCCTGCGGAGCGTCCTTGGAAGCGAGATTGCATTGCCAAAAGAGCCTCTGCAGGCCGTCGAGTTGTCCCGTGATGGTGTGGGAGACGGCGTGATTGTTGAAGATGACGAGGTCGTCCTTTTCGTAGGCGTGTGCGTAGATGTACTGCGCGCGCATCATCTTTGCCTGAATCCCGTGGATGCGTTCTCTCACCTCCCGCAAATCCGTGATGGTCTCGGTGGTGCCTGTCTCTGGGTCGGTGGTGGTGGTGGTGGTGGTGAGGCCGAAGAGGCAGCATCCGAGGGCTTGGACGGCGGGACGGTCGGGTCGTCCGGGATTGCGCCAGACTAGTGGGTGAGACTGCACTTTTGACCAGTCAAATTCCATGTCCGTCAGGGGCGTCTCTTTATCCTGCGAGACGATGGTGAGGCCGTCGGAGGAGGCCTTGCAGTTGATCATAAAGTTGTATGGTTTAGGCGCGTAGTGTACGGTGGTATTCAGGGCCCATTCCTGCTCGGCAGGGGTGAGGAGGTCCCAGAGTTTGGCGCCGGAGAAGAAGCAGGTTGCGCCGGCACTCAAGTCGAGACGGTCGCCATTCTCGAGGGAGATGAATTGTGGTGCGGCGGCGGGGTTGATGAAGGAGTAGAGCATGGTCACTTTGGCTGGCTGTAGTTCATACAGCGGCGCATCAATGTGCCAGCGATAAAACCTCGTCTCACCGGCCTCGATGCGTGATGCCGAGAGTGGCTCGTGGTGAAAACTGGTGTGCTCGACGTGTCGGAGCTTCAACTTGCCCGTCCCAAAGTGGTCCTCAAAGTCGCCGTTGCCAATGATGGAGACTTGTGGTGCATGAGGCACGCGAGCGGCGTGGTTCGCAGTCAAGATGTTGCCTTTATCACTCATGCTCTTGCCGTGTCCGTGAACACCCAATTGATTCTCATCCCAAATCTTGCATAATTCCGGTACCAGAGTGGCGTCCAGGTCCTTGACACCCTTGATGACCAGCACCGAGTGGTCATACAGGGCCTGTCTCAATATGGAGACGTCATCTGGTGATAGAGCATCAAGTGTGATTCCATTCAGATGGACCTGTGCTCCGAGCTCCGACTCCTTCCTGAGTTCCGCTGGGAGTGGCACGATGGTGACGTGTGAGCTTCTCTCTGCGACTGATGGCATTGTATTAAATCTCCCTTTGTATCTGGGAATGGCATGATGAAGTGGCGAATAGGATACTCCTTATATACTTGGCATGGTCCGACGAGAATCTCGGTCACAATTCGCTGCGATGCGATGCCATGCGACGCGACACCGGAGCCTCGCACGACGCCGTCAATAGTCTCGTAGTTGTAGGGAAGGCTTCGGACGTTTCCCCGAACTGATCGCGGTCCTGCTACTGATCATCTCCTCGCACTCGCGCGAATCCCGAAAATGTGATGCACGTGCTTTCGGTCTTGTGCGTACGACGGACAAGATATCTGATTGTCGTATACAAGAACGAATGACAGCGGCTCCGCTCATTCTAGAATTGCTGCACTCTTCTGTGATTGGTCGTGTTTGGCGAAGTGGCGAATTGCTTGATGGGAAGGTGGGAATTGTTGTTGTGGCTGATGTATGTTGTCACAGTACATGAAGTGGCTCGGTCATTCTTCATGCTGCACTAGATGTCAACGCAAGTATTGGGTCATCGGGGTACGATCCTCCCCTTTCACTTGTGATGTACACTGTTCTGGGCACATATATATCTGTTTCGAGGTCAGAGGTTGCAAGTATAGCGGATCATGGCGGAAACATGGATGACCACTATCCATGATCAGATTCGCTCGCGATCGGTGCTTCAGCTCGCCATCCCGGGGTCGCATGACTCGGCAATGTACAAGGAAGGTATGGGCAAGACTATCGGTCCAGACACGGAACCGGAAGTGGTCAACATCTTCAATAAAGGTAAACAATATCAGAGAGTAACACAAAATCGGACGAAAGGCTGACGTGAATGCAAAGTCGGCTCGCTGCCCATCATCAAGGGCATAGCGTCGCACGTCACGCGGGACATCATTTCTCGTTGGTCACGCACGCAGTCACTGGACTTGGTGGGTCAGGTGCAGGCCGGGGTACGGTACATTGACTTGCGGATCGCCTTTGTGGACGGGGACTTTCACGCGACGCACACGCTGATGAAGTCCGCGTCAATCTTTGACGAGTTGACGGCTCTGCGGGACTGGTTACTGGCCCACCCACTCGAGCTGCTCATCATTGATTTCCAGCACTTTTACGCCCTCGATCCCCCGGCTCACACCGCATTCTTCGATCGACTCGCCGCGCTACTGCAGCGCACCGACACCGGCACCTCCATGATGGTCGATCGCGGTCGCATGGGCGCACCGATCGGGGAGTACCTCGACGCCGGCGAGCAAGTCATCGTGCTCTACGGCGACGACTGCAAGGTCCCCGCCACGGGAGCCGTCGGATCAGGCAGCGATGCCCTCTTAGACGTCCAGACGAGATTATGGCCCCGTCGCACGAGCATCAACAGCGTCTGGGTCAATAAACGCACCGTGACCGACCTGATCCCGGCACTGAGCGAAATCGTCACGCAGCGCGCACAGGAGAGCGCTGAAGGAGACCGGCTCTGGGTCCTGCAAGGTGTCCTGACAGCCGACGGTCAAGACATCAAGAATCACCCACAATGGACGCTCAAAAAGTTTGGTGCCGAATCAGTCAAATCCACGCTGGCGGCTGAAGTGCCTCGGTACTTCAACGAGACGCAGAAGGGATGGATCATCATCATGGACTTTGTCGAGGTGGGAGACTGGATACAAAAGGTGATTGAATCAAATCGATGACAAGTCGTCGCATCGCCAGACAATCTATATGATATATCGTCTATCCGAAGCAATCTATGTCGTCCACGCTCTACTCTAATGACAGTGCGTGAAATGCATTTTGTGTCTTTGTAGTGACGTCCCGCTGGTACGTGCTATTTCCTTGCTTCTTTCTCGACTCTCGGTAAGCCATCTCGCCATTCCGATCGATCCAGCACAACTCGGCGGCGTTGGCAATGTCCGCCTTTGTGGTTGCCTGGCGAATGAATGGACGCAACTTTGCGAGCTCGACCTCCACTTGTTCGGTGCTCAGCTCGCTGTCTTGTGGCTTCAAGTATGCGTACTCGCCATCTTCGGTGATTTGCACGTCCAACACGATGCTCGTTGGCATGGTGGACTCGAGCGCCGTCCTTAGAAACTGTCGCACCTCTTCTTCCGTCGTGCCGAAGCGCAGGGCCACCAAGACAAAGGCATTATACGCTTGCCCTTTCTTCTTCTCCATCTGCTCCAGATTCGTAGTTGCCACGGCCGATCCTCGAGCTAGCGATGCTTGTGCCAAGGACTTTTGCGGAGGTGTGGTGTGCTCGGTCTTTTGGATCTGAACACTGCGTTTCGGCTCGTCGTCCATCGCCTCTGATCGCATTCTATACGCCTCTGCCATCTCATGAACAAATTGGCGCAAGTCGGCCTTCATGGGCTTGAAGTTTTTGAGCTTGTCCGGCGACTTGAGGAAGGTTCGGAACGCCTGCTCGATGGTGCTGCACCAGATACGATTGTCTCGGTAGTACTCGAGCGTCGACTCTTCATACAGATTACTCTCCAAAACCTTGTGATCCTCAGTGACACCTAAGGCGGCAGACAACTTTTTGTTGCGTTCAATGATTGCACAGAAATCCGTGCAATTTAGCACGCGATTGCTCTGCGCTGCTGGATCTGCATCCTGACTGTTGCATCTGACTGCCATCTTTGTGCTTCCACAAGCACAAGATGCCATGACACTGGTCTTGCAAGGATGCTCGGCATCTTGAGGACAGTCTCCCGCATGGCATGGCATAACACATGGATGTCCGCAACCACTTCGTGGCTTTCCACAGGTTTGTTGGCAAGGATTTTCGCATTCACCTTGTGGATGGCACCTTTTCTGACACTTGTGGTTACCACAGCTGAGTGGTTCATCGCAGACCTGACCGCACGAGACATTCTTTTTCCAGCAAGATTGATTCTTGACCATTTGTTTCGTGCACATACATAGCCGCTCCACCAGATAAGGACATCGAGGACAACTTTCATCGTCCAGATGACAATTATGCGGCACGATCGGGTGTCCACATGGTGGTCTTCGAGTACATGGGTACTTGCAGGGTGGAGGTTTTGTGCCGCACGCAATCGGTGCTGGAATTGAGGTCCGTCCGCAGTGACAACTTAGATCGTCAAAGGAAGCGACCAAGCAAGTCGGACAAGATCCAGAGTGGCAAAGGATACCGCATGAATGATTGCCGCAAGAGAGTACCCGGCCGCATGGGCGTGTACAAAAGTGCTCTGCCTCGAGTTCCTCATGACGAGCTGCCAAGAGGGCTGCCTGCCGTCCTTTTGGTCGTTGAGCAATTCGTTCTTGCGCCAGAGGCAACCCAGAGCAGCAACGATTTTGACAAATATGTCGTGCACAGCTCAGCGAAGTCCGGCAAACACGTTCGCAGCTGGGCTGCAAGCCTAATTGCATATCCTGACAAGTGGTAGAAACCTGCGAACTGCCGCACTGACACAGTACATCAATTTCGACCGTACATTCTGGACAAGGACCTTCGTGACACTTTACCTGGCAAGAATGACCGCATGCGAGTGTCTTCGAACATCGTTTTGAGCACGTCGGTACTGGATCAGAACAGGACTCGCGAGGTCTTGCAAGCAGTTCCTGCAAACGTGTCTGACCACAAAAGCAGGTCTCTACCAGGGCTGGAGAAAGAGGGCATTGCGTCTCCGTCGGGGTGCTTTTCGTGTGACACGGTTTTTGGCACTTGTGCACACCACAATCAAAGACTTTGTCGCACTGATTGTGGCACTGCCAACGAGCTTCGATCACTTCACCAGCATTGTTGTAGCTTCGAACAGGATCCGCCAGCTCATTGCAAGGAAGCGAATGTGTCGCTTGTCCGCAATAGCATACTACCTCTTCAGGGACCAAGCAAGCACCACACAAGCCTGGATGGCATGTGCGGCCACAAGTATGGACATCGCATGGCATGAGCTCACCGCATATTTCTTGACAAGCCCATGCCCCGGATGAGTAATCTGTGTCGATACATCGTCGCTGGGTAGAATTCTTGCCACAGAAGCACTGCTGCTGCGGCCCAAGATTCGTACATGGCGAGCATGGTCCTGGATGACATGGTAAAGAGCATGGATGTGGACAATTGTTACTCCTTGACTTGCCACAAGTCTGTCCACAAGAATGCGGGGCGATCCGAGAGACTTCAGGATCTAATTCCTTCGTGCACCAACAAGTATATGCTCCAGGCATGTCCGTGTTCGCGGAATTACATGCAGGACATCTCCAACCATCGGACGCGACACCATTCTCTGGACTCAACTGTCTCTTCGCCCACTTTGTGATGCATGACAAGTGGAATACAGCCCAACAGTGCTGGTCTTCGAAGACTGGTTGGTGGCGCTTGATTGTGTCGCAACAGATACAACATTCGTATATGTTGGCACTCAGAGCCTGTTGTAATCTTTCCATGATTGTGTCTGCTTCCTTAACCTCATTGACCAGCGCAGTACTTGCACTCTCCGAGACTCCAGCATCAATATTCAGTTCTCGAGCAGCTTCGACTTCTTCTTGAGCATTCTGCGGCTGGCGTTGTTGACCGTTATTTCGTCCTTGACCTCTGCGATGTCGTGGTCGATTCCTCGACCCTCTATCTCGAGCTGCAGGCGCTGAGTCATCGATAAGGGTGGTAGTACTGGGGACGAAATTGGCTGCAGTCGCTGAAAGTGTCGTGTCGTTGCTTCTTTTCGGTCGCCTTGTCCTTTTGGTGTTTGACTTTTTGTGAGCCTGTGTCGATGACTCCGAAGGTGGCAATGTCGTTTCGGTCATCAGCCTGGAATGCAAGCAACCAAGAGTAACGAAAGACTAGAACGCCTGAAGAGCTGACATGATGAATACTAGAAAAGCTGGAAATCTGAAATTCGCCGCGATGAACGAATGTGGCGTTCGGGCGCTTTCTCATCTCATCACAAAGATTCATTCTACGGCATTCGGATCTGTGTTCACCGCCTATGGCTACAGTAGCTGTCTATAGTGACAATAGATCTTAGGCAGACTGCGAGTCCCCAAGTATACGACTTGATAGTACTCGGAACCAGCATTTCGTATCATGAATTGAAGTATTGGCCGACACAGGGATCTGCCGTAAGATCTTGCCTTTGTGATACATCAATAGCTAGCCCTGGTTGCCAAAGATGGCCAGCCTTGCGATTTGTCCAGTAGCACAACCGATGAAGATCCTTCAGTCGGACACACAGAGCCGCCTTTTGACTCACACATGACGAGTATTACGTGCTGAGCTACCGGATGCATGTATGGCAGTGTCGACACTATTTTTGTGGACACCGTCATCGGTCCATCAAATCTCATCCTCGCTGTCCATCAATTCATCATCTAGGTTTCGGGCAGGAAAATCGCCAACTTGTACTTTGGCCGTCCTCAGAAATCCGCCAAAGCTTGGCTTGGCATCAAAGTACCTCGCCCCTTGAATCGTGCCATCATTCTTGCCCACGGGCTCATCATACTCTACACCCACCCAGAGTCCACCTGCCGGTATCTGCGGCACCTGTCCGACGTACCGTATACAGCCTCTCCTGTCCGCCTCGCCATCGACACGGCACCGCGCGCCCTCGACAAAGCCCAGCGCGTGCGCTTCCTTGAGTGCTGTCTCTTCGCGTGACCCAGCTTCCGGATCGAAACGTCCGAGCTGATTGCGCTTCTTGAATGCCAGCACCGAGTCCGTGCGCGACTCGTACTCTTCCTTGCTCAGCTCAAATTTGTCGACATTCGAGTCGTCCGTGTAGTTTGGTCGCTGTCCTTTCGGACGTTTGTCTCCGACCTTTAGGACAGATAGAGGTTCAATATTGAAAGAGGCGAGGATGTCGTCCTCGGATTGATACGGAATTGACAGTGTCTGCGAGGCTGGAGGAATACCCGTGATGGGCCATAACTTTTGTTTCAGCGTCGCAATGGTCCAGCTCGGCGTGATACGACGTTCCGAGCTTGTGTCTTCACTGTCCACAAACACACTGAAGTCGGCCATGTCGTCGAAATACGCTATACGTGATGTTGACTCCTCGAAATACGTCAGTCCACGGCGTGCCCTTGTTTATATGTATACGTACGCGTGCAATTTATAGCTTCATTACTGCGCGTACCCCGGATAAGTGTCGGCAAAAGCTGTCTTCAAGATATGAAATTTGGCTTGCAGATCTAGCGCAGCCCGCCACAACGATTCGTCCATCTGTTCGCATCAATTGCAGGTCGCAACTGCAAGTGGATGCGTCCATGCATGAGTCTTCAGCTCACAAACTTCATCAGAACTTCCAGTGGATACATACATGTAGGCGCTCTTGGCCTTCCGTTCTGACTTTGCATTGCGAAGTACACGGTCAAATCTTGTGCGCGATGACGACTTTGTGACGACCAGTCCGTCCGTCTGGAGTAGTGCACAAGAATGGACAACAACAAGTATGATGCCAAGTCGATCGTCACCTTGGTCTTCTTTGTCATATCAATCTTCTTGATCCTGTGTCCGGTCAGGATACCGCGCACACGATTCAGTCTCAATCTGGCCACGGCGCCTCCACTATGCGTCTTGATACTGGTCGCCTCGACATGCATTCCGATCGAGGTGGTCTGGGACGGCATTAGGGGCACGGATGGCGTGAAGCCTTACAATATCCTGATTCTCTTCTTTGGACTGGCGTACATGTCCATTTCATTGGACATGACGGGTGTCTTGCAGGCCGCGGCGTTCTGGATCTCCAATAAAGGAGGAAAGTCTGGGTACAAGTTGTACACGTACTTCTTCCTCATGTCGCTACTACTGGCGGTGATTCTGGGGAATGATCCAGTCATTCTCAGTGGCACGGCATTCTTGGTTTACTTCACCAAAGTGGCCGAAGTGGATCCTTTGGCATTCTTGATTGCGGAATTCGCGTCCTGTAACATTGGTTCCATGGTCTTGTTTGTCGGCAATCCCACAAACGTCGTGCTTTGCGAGGGTTTCGGTCTTGGTTACCTCGCCTTTTCTGCTTGGACACTTTTGCCTTTCGTAGCATGCTCCTTGGCCGCCTACATCACTCTCTTAATTCTCTTTCGCAAGCATGTACCGAAGGTCATCATTGCACCTGAGCTTAACCCGAAGGAAGTTCTCAACGATGCATTTGGAGCCAAGGTCGGAAGTTTTCTGATTTTATCCTGTCTCATCACAATCATTGGCGTCTCGTTCGTCGGGGTCGACGTGTGGGAGATTGCGCTTCCGTTAGCACTGTTCAAGGCACTCTTTGATATCTTTTGGGACTACTACCGCTACAAAAAGGACAGACTGCCTTCGGTCATCACAAAATTGACAAGTACCACCACAGATCATGTTCCGCTGGACTCTGAAAAGAGTGGAGTGAATCACGAACGGCCCTACCAACGCACACTGCGACGCCTTGCGACCGCTTATCAAACGTGCAAGCGCAAAAGTCCGGTATTCTTCAGCACCTTGGAGCGACTCCCATTTCCCTTGTTATCCTTTACATTCAGCCAATTCATGCTGGTCGAGGCACTCGTGTACCGGGGCTGGACGCGCACATTTGCCAGCTGGTTGAGTCACCTCACCACTTCCGTGCCGGCCACCGTCTTCTCCGTGGGCATCATCTCCATCGTCCTCTGCGGCATCGCCGGCACGAATATCCTCTCCACCATCCTCCTCACCAAGATCATCCAGCAGTACAGCACGCCCCTGGACGACAAGACACTGAGGGCCGCGTCGATCGCGCTGGCTGTCGGGTCCAATATTGGCGCCGTCAGTGTCGTCTTTAGTGCTTCACTCGCGGGACTCCTGTGGCAGGGCATCCTGAGACAAAAGGGAATGCCCATGAACACCAAGAGCTTTGCCAAGTGGAATAGCTGCATCCTGTTGGTCATCGCTGCTGTAGGCTTCGCCGTGGTTTATGCCGAAGTCGAGGTTTACTTTGGCAAGATTGCGAGTGCCTAGATACACCAATGACTGCGTCCACTTTTGTTTTTTCTTGCATATATTCAAATTCAGGTCATCATTCGATTGTGGGTTGCGGGGAACAAGACGGAAAAAAAGCTAGAATGAATCTTCAATAATGCTATATTTGCTGATCGATCGTCACAACCATTAGATCCTCATCATTCTTCCATGGCGTCTTCGCCTGCGTCATTTCCTTCCTTGTCCAGAGCTTGCTTGACTGCTCGCAGGAATGCTTCGACTCCAGAAGTACCATGCAAATTGCTCGTGTCGAGGCCCAAGCTTCTAATCACAGATTCACCACCATGGTTCAGGGCATATGACAAACCAGTCAGCGCTTGACGCCATTGTACAGATGTCATGATGCTCCGGACTTCGGATTCTGTTGGAGGATCCGAGATGAGGCTCGATGGCAGATGCGGGAAAAGAGATCTTCTGGTGTCCTCGTCTGCAAGTAGAGGTAATATGAGGTCGGGTGTAAGTACGTCTTGTAAATCGATGGACTCCGACTCAGGCACCTGTTGTGAAGGCACTTGTATTCTAGAGAGAATATCCCGTATAGAAGCGCTAGCGTTGGCGCGCTCGTCGTTGATATGAGGAATTCCTGATGTTTGAGAAGCACTCGAAAGAGTCTCTCCTGAGGGCACGTTCGGCTCCGGTATATCTCGTGCAAGTTGTTCGTTCGTATCCCCAACGTCCGTTGCATCCATCGCTTCACCTGCCATATCGACATCCGCGTCAGCCGTATTGTTGTTGTTGCCGGCGCCGAAGAGTGCCTGACCAGGAGCACTTGTCATGAGCTGTGACAGGTCTTCCGAACCCAAAATCTGCATCAGCTGATCCTGACTCAATCCCATGGATTGTGCGGCAGCAGACAGATCGAGGCCACCAAGAGCGTTCCCAGGCGCTTGGCTGCTCAGTCCTGCCAGGGATGCTAGTCCTTCTAGAGCTGAAGCACCTCTGTCTTGCTGCGGCGCCACCGCCTTTGGATCAGCAATCAAGTCATTGATGCGCTTGACGTCTGCTTCGTCGTTAGAGGAGTCCTTCTCTTGCATCCAATAAAACATGATTTGTGAGGAGGAACTGAACTTTAGAGCAAAGACACGGCCACTGGGCGATTGCTCGACCTTGATCAATTCAGCTTCTTCGGGGAAGATGATTAGATCGTCCTCCACGCTACCAGTCGAGCGGTCTTTCCAATAGAAGTGAAGCAACTCGTCGACTTCCTGTACATAGATGAGGCCTTTGCGAGGGTCTGGTTTGACTCTCTTCGTGCCTTCCACTCGAGTCAACTTTCCAGCCTTGAACGAATGCAGTCCAATCTTAGGTGCGACAGGTCTGCCATTCTGACGTGGTGCAAACATCGACATCTGACTAGCAATTTTTCGAAGGCTTGATGCGTTCAAGACGAATGTATTGCGAGATGATCCTGTCTCTGACTTTGTTATATCATTGTCATGAGGCCTAGGTGCACCGTGTTGTGCAATACACTCAGTAATGCACAACTACCGTGCGCCGCTGACTCGCGTCTGCGAGCTCCTCCAAGTTCTGATCAGTTCAGATGTGATCACAACTCTTTTGATCAGCTCTTCTGATCAGTTCAAGCTCAAATAAGGGACTCATCAAGTGTAAATACCTTAGGCAGATAAATAGAAATGCTGATAGATAGACACAGAGCATGCTGGGATATGAACGCTAAGTGATCCTCCTTGGCTGGCATTATGCTTTCGTCATGGCTTCTGCAACAGATTGAAGCCGAGCTTCCATGTCGGACACAAGAGCTCAAATCACTTAATGCTCTTCTCCATTTACATCAGTCCACGCAGCATTTAGAGACGGAATCAGCTGCCGTGGCATGTGTTCGCGCACCATGCATCCTGGTCTACGGTGCTAGTCATACAGGCAAGACCTCTATCCTAAGACGGCTTCTGGAAAGCTGGGACGAACACAACTACACCTACATTGATTGTCGGAAATGCATCTCGAATCGGGCTCTATTCGAGTATACCATAGATAAGCTTAGCGCTCGGGAGCCGCACGTCCTTGAGAATGGCGATCTCAGTTGCGACTCAGAGTCCGTTGAGAATCTCGGTCTCTTCACAGCTAGCCTCAAATCTAGTCTCTCTCTGCCAAGCAATAGCGGAAAGATCCTGGTACGAGCTCTGCTATGCAGCATCAACCCCTTCTAATCTTCTAGGTCTTCGATCACATATCATCAGCTCTTTATGAGGATTTTGAAGGACTCATTTTATCAATAACCAAATTATTTAAAAGTCTTTCAACAGGTCAAACGGTCCTCTTCGTAATTTCGCAACATCAAGACATTCCACCACAGTCAATGCCTACTATCACGTTCCAACCATATTCTGCAGAAGAGCTTTGTCTCATCCTACAAGAGACCACCGATATACAGGTTGACATTGAGAACTCACTCATCAAGGATACAGGTGAGCTGAGAGGTCTTTGGGAGCGATTCTGCAAGACATTCTTCTCTGCATTTTATGACACTGTTGGCCAGGATATTGAGCTCTATCGTACCATTGCTGTGAAGATGTTTCCAAAATACTTGCAACCAATCAACGACAACATTTTGTCTGTCAAGAATCACACGCAGTTGGCTCGAGCTGCACAGTCTCTACTTGTACCTGAGCCGTGGATTTTGGCCGAGACATCACTGGTCCAGACACCATCGAGTGTAGACAAAGTCAGAGTAGATGAACTAAGTACTTCGGCTCGATTTCTGCTCATTGCCTCATTTCTAGCCTCTTACAATCCCGGCAAGACTGATAGAACTTTCTTCTCTCGTGGCAAAGGAGAAAAGACGAAAAGGAGAGGTGGCAAGAGAGCGGTGGAGAAGGTGACAAAACAACCGCAAAAATTGCTTGGTCCGAAAGGATTTTCTGCGGAACGAATGCTGTCCATCTTCCAGGCTATCGTTCCCACAACTTTCCGACACTCAGCCCAACTCGACCAGCAAATTGCAACCCTAAATGCACTTAGATTGCTGCTCAAGCAAGGCAGTTCAGGCGATTTGCTCGACGATGGTAAATGGGTGGTCAACGTCAATTTGGAAACAATTATAAAGATTGCCAGGAGTGTTCAATTCGAACTCAACAGGTTCCTGGTGTCTGACTGATTATTGAATCTGCTTAAGATCAAGCATCAAAGTGCCACTGATCTAGTCTGCCATGCGACATTGACCATAGAGTGTCATGCTCCGCCAAAGCAGCATGCGGAAAGGACAAATCATCCACCAGGTGCTCTGTTTTCAAAGTTCGCAAGCCATGGCCATCAAGTTTCCATAATTTTATGTCGCGATGCTCCTGTGCAACGGCCAAGACCTGACCACAAACGGCCATTGCATTGATGCTCAAATCATAGTCATTCCTATGACCATTGAAAGAGACCAAGGGTCTATTTGCTTGCAAGAAACGAATGTCGTACATGTTGAGACTGTGCTGCAGGCCTGCGATGACAAGGGACTGTGAGCCTGTCGTCTTCACACTGGCAATACCGCAGGGCTGTCCACGATGGCCATGATGAAAGCGGATACTGGTGGTAGGACTCTTTGACCGGATGTCGTACAGCTGCAGCGAGCCATTCCGGCAACCCAGAGCTAGAATATTGGTATCGAGAAAGTCCATTGACATGATGTCCGTCTTGCCCTTGATCTTGACCTCGTGCCGAGCCTCACTTGCGCCTGCGACATCATACAAGAGCAGCGTACTGCCGCCGGCGGCAAAGTGATTCATCCCAGGTCTGACTGCGGAGCACCAGAGTGTGCCGTTCACCGTGGCAATCTTGCCGCCGTATGCGTTCTTGATGATGACCTCTGCGGGCCGGTGTGCTTCGCCGACAGAGGTGCCAAGCAGGGTCCCGGCACTAAAAGTCAGGGAGGAAGCAGAGGACCGTAAGGGAGCGATGGGCATCATGCGACGGATGCGGGCGTCCTGCGATATGGTGCTGTAGACCTCGTCGTCCGCGCCCTCGAGCAGACTATGGGCCTCGATGAAGCGGCTGGCGGCGATATATAGCTCGGAGCTTTCCGCATTGTATGCGAATTTTGTCCGGTATCCAGCAGTGTTCAAGAGTCTCGAGCGGCTCGTGTCTCGTTGGAGATGCCGGGCATAGAGTCTGTCCACGGACATGTCGCCATGGCGTCCGAGTGAGCGTCTGAGTAACAAGTCATTGCCTGAACCTAAGCTCAACTGCTTGCGAGTTGCGGTGTTTTTGGCTTGCGCCGTGGATAATTCAGTCGCGCTGAGGGCGTCCCTTTCAGTCTTGTGACGCTTTGCTATGGAGGACGCCGTGTACTGGCCTCCCGAAGCGGTGTGCGCGACCTTGAAGTATCGCTTCCGCGTCTGATCATAGTAGAAGCCCGGGATTTCTCGCTGTCCAGCTTGAAGTGAAGCATCAGACATGTAGCGTTATCTATCATGAAGTTTTATAAGAGTTGTGATTAGAACTGCATTGCTCTAGACTATGACAAATTTCTGCATGGGAATGTCTTCCTCTGAAGATGAGATCGTTTATCCAATTTGTCCGACCACAAAGCACACGAGCCTTTCGGCTAGACAATGCTTTGCATCGTCATGAATGAATCGCTTGTCAAATGACTCGAGATGGAAGAACTTGAATCTCAACTTTGTAGGACGATCAATAATGTGGGGTTCAACTACGTACCATCACAGGCAACTCATCTTTTCCTTTGAACTTATCTCACGACTGGGAATGTCCTTATACTCGTGACTCCGTGCATAGAGACTGTCTGGGAAGATGTCAGGCATAGCTCATGACTTTGTGGCATTCCTCAATGCTTGTCCGTCTCCTTATCATACAGTTTCGACAGCCAAGACTTTACTCCTGAGGGCCGGCTTCACGCAGCTCTCCGAGACCAGCAACTGGTCGACCAGTGCTGCAATAAAGCCCGGAGGCAAGTACTTTGTCACGAGGAATGGTTCATCCATCATCGCCTTTGCGTTGGGGCGGAAATGGCGTGTCGGCAGTCCGGCCGCGATGGTCGGAGCACATACTGACAGTCCTTGTCTGCGCTTGAAGCCTCGGTCAATGAGAAGCTCGGAGGGATACCTGCAGGTGGGTGTGGAGACGTATGGAGGAGGTATATGGCACTCGTGGTTTGATCGTGACTTGTCGTTGGCGGGCCGGGTCATGGTGGCAGGAGCGGACGGGACTTGTCAGCAACAACTCATCAAGATTGATAAACCACTGCTACGTATACCTACCCTGGCCATCCATCTCGATCGCACGCAGAATGAAGCCTTCAAGTTCAACAATGAGACACAGATGACTCCTATCCTGGGGACGGTCGCCGCACAATTGAATGCCACTACCGCGCCGGCAAGCACTAAACCCGCAGAGGGACCCTCTGCCGGCTTGCTAGGGATGCCGGAACGCCATCACCCAGTACTATTGGAATTGATTAGGAAGGAATTACATCTACCCTCAATCGACCAAATCAACGACTTTGAACTCGTCCTCTACGACACGCAGAAAGCGTGTCTGGGCGGCATCAATGACGAGTTTGTCTTTTCGGCGAGGCTGGATAATTTAGGATGCACATATGCCTCCATTCGCGGTCTCATCGACTCACTCGAGAGTGACGCAAATACAGCAGAGGACTCGTCAGTCAGGCTAATCTCTTGCTTTGATCACGAGGAAATCGGGTCCCTATCGCAACAAGGGGCGGACTCGAATTTCTTGCCCGCCGTGCTGGAACGCATCAATGGTTCATCTTCGTCGTCGAGCACGCTGGAGGCCAACAGCGGCTCCTTCCTGATCTCGGCAGACATGGCGCACGCGGTGAACCCGAACTACGTGGGCAACTACGAGAGCGAGCACAAGCCGAGACTGAACGAGGGCGTGGTGATCAAAGTGAATGCCAACCAGCGATACACCACCAACGCACCGGGGATCGTGTTGATGGATAAAGTGGCGAAGAAGGCTGGCGCGAAACTGCAGAGCTTCGTCGTGCGCCAGGATTCCGCTTGTGGAGGGACCATCGGGCCCATGTTGGCCGCAAAGCTCGGCGTGCGCACCATCGATCTCGGGAACCCGCAGTTGTCCATGCACAGTATCCGCGAGACTGGCGGTGCCCACGACGTCGACCACTTGGTGCGTCTGCTCGCCACGTACTTTCAGGAATACCGCGCGCTCTCCGAGAAGATTTTCGTCGAGTAGATGCATATTATATACCATATCTGTGTACCCACATAGCGCAAATGAAGCAGTCATTTGCCATGCTCGCTTGGTACCTAGAATAACCCTAATAATGCTATTGTCACTACTACTCCAAGAAAATATCGCTACCCAAACTCGTGCCTGCAAAGTGACTCCTGAAGGACTCAAAGATGATGAGTCCGAAAGAGGTGGCCGGCGCCCCCCTGATGGCGGTAGATGCGATCCCCTTGAACAACCACTTGTGCCAACCACCATTCTTGGCGGCGACAAAAGAGCACTGTTTCGCGGTCTTCCAGTACTCTGACGCGTAGATGGAGATGGCGGGCCGTCGTTGAAACTTTTGCTCGTAGCGAGTGCGGTAATCCGAAGACTCGAGACGGGCAAGATGAATCTCCTGAATCTTGGAGAGGGGAAAGTGCATCGAGGTATGGGCCACGGAGGCCGCAAGGCCCGAAACCAGCAAGAAGGTGGGCGCAATCAACCAGTACGGTTGTTTCTGTTGTGAAAGACCGCCATCCTTGACATTGTCGTCAACGTAGAGCGAGAGATGTTGGCGGCCGTAAAAGAGACGCAAGAAGCTATAGTATCCTTGATTCTTGATGAACTCGAATGTCCCGAAGAAGGCGCCCATTGCGAGCGACTCTTTCGCGGCCGACAAGAGGAAGCCGCCAAAGACGGGTTTGAGGCCGACGTCCTTCAAGGTGGAGATGCAGTAGTGCCACATTGACTGGTACCGGCCCTCCAGCATCTGACTGACTTCGAAGCGTACCGTCAGCGCATCGATCGGTTGACTGACCAGCGCTTGTGCCAGCCCGGCGATCGCGCCGGCCTTGTACGTAGTCTCAAAGGGAGGCGGCGGAATGGCTCGCTGCACATTGATCGCCGATGGCGGATGCAGGAGTTGCAGACTCTCGATGTAAGTGGTGTACAGCACGACGCCGATGATGGAGTTGGCGAGTAATGGAGGCACCACAAAGGCCGGGATAAAGCTCCACCCATGCTGTCGTACGGCCGACGCCAGCAGCATGGGCGAAGAGGTCTTCCATGACCACGGCTCACCCTTGAGAATGCGCGGATTGATGGCCCGCGGAATAATCATGTAGTCCACGCGAGTCGGCCGGAACAGCTTTATTGGAACACGGAACCATACCGCCAGGAATTGTCCCACTAGAGACCGGGTCACGGCACTCGCACCACCGATCGAGACGCTCTGCTTCGCATCCTTTTCCTTCTTGTCCAAGTTATCCATGACATCTTCTCAATATGAACATGACATCGACATTGGGTTTTTCTCTCCAGAAGCTGTCGCGTAGACGGTACTAGTCGAATACTCAACAACAATGCTTTGTCGCAAATGTGTAATGCACAGTTAAGATTGTTCTACAAAACGTCCATTTCATGGCTGCCATTCTTGGTGGAGCTCAGAATTGTGGAGTCAAATACATGAATGCGAATAATAGCAGCTGCAAGCTCACGCGCAGTACAATTTGAGCCGCAGCACAAGGACGCAATTGAAGGCACCCTATCACAAAGATAGACAGTCGTTCCGATGTAAAATTGACTATAGTACAAAATAATTCTAGATCACAATTGAGTTCGCGCTCGTGACTTATAATTTGGCGGAAAATTCCTTGTGGAGGTTTTCCTGAGCATGCTGATCCTGCTCGAGGATCTTGAGACTGGTGTGGTGTGCAAGGGCCATGGTTGAGACCATTGGATTGACACCAGAGGCCGTCGGGAAGACAGAGGCATCGGCAATCCAAAGGTTCTTGACACCCAAGACTTGCGCATTCTCGTCACAGACGGAGCCGATGGCACATGTGCCCATCTGATGCGCAGACCCCATGGCGGCCTTTCCAGAAATGATGCCGGCCTTTCTGACCTGTGAGATCCATTTCTGGTATTCCGGATCGTGTGTACCCAGCTTTGAAGCCTTGTTTGGTCTGTAAGGCAGGACATTGACTTGACCTGTCGTGATCTCATCGGCCCCTGCCGCCAGGGAGATATCACACAGCTTGATGACACCTTCGAGGATAGACTCTGCATCGAACTTGGAAGGCACATACTGAACCTTAGGTTTGCCTGTCACCGGGTCAGGGAAGACATAGCCAGAGTCCCGATCGCGAGTCAGTGCGATGTATGAAGCAGCGTGAGGATATTTCAGGAATGTCCGTTTCCAGTCCGCTGCGTTTCTCCATGGAACGATAGTGGCATGGAGTCCAGGCTGGTTCGAGATGACCTCCAGGAATGCGCCATGACCTTTCCCATCTCTGTTTGCGGCAGCCAAGGATACCGCAGTGAGCACACCACCCTCATGGGTCCGTGTAAGCTCAGATTCATAGTGTGCGGTAACAAAACTGCAAGGGTGCAGGTGCAAGTTTTTGCCAATATTGCCATTCTTGAGTCCAGACTGTTTCAGGATGCAAGGTGTGTTCAAAGTTCCGGCGGAAAGGATGACTTTATTGGCTCTAATGATCAGAGCTCTGCCATTGTATTTGACTTGTGCACCTATGGCGACTCCCTTTTCAATAATAATCTTTTCGACAAGAGTGTCCTTGAGAAATTGAGCTCCAGCGTCTCTGGCATCAGCCAGCCAGGTGATTAGACCGCCCTGTTTCTCGCCATTCCTACAACCGTGCGGGCAGTGTCCACAATAGTGCTCATAACCGCCAGTGTTCTGAGGTACCACATATGCATGATGTCCGAGTTTCTTCGAGCCCTCGATTAACTTTGCATTGGCAAAGTTCTGCCGGATGTGCTCAGTCGAGACGCCCATACGTTCACAGACGTAGTCGAGGGAGTGCTGGTATTCTGGCTGTTTGAACCACGAATAACCAGTCTTCGAGGCCCACTCCTCCCTCACAACGATCGGGGTCTGCAACGACGCAGACCAATTGATTGTGGAACCACCACCGAGAGTAGATCCCGCCAGAACAGTGAGACCATTGTCTTCCGTGGTGACGACGCCTGAATTCTCATACATTTGTTTAGCAGCTTCAGCCTCTGACATAGGAAAAGATTCTTGCTCATGATCCGAACCTTTCTCGACAATGAGCACTCTACGTCCGGCTTTCGCAAGGGTAGCCGCAGCGACTCCTCCACCACTGCCTGAGCCTACCACGAGGACATCAGTGTATATCTCCTGTTCATTCGCTCCCACATTCAAAAACTCATACTTCGGAGCGCGATATTTGATCTCGTGAGAGCGGGTGTAATCGCCAGTGTCATACTCGACAAACTTCAAATCGTAATGACGTGCAAAAGTGGCCGTGATCAGAGAGACAACGCCTCGTGGCAGGCTGCGAATCTTGGCCAATCTGGAGATGTACCAGTTTTGAATCGCGGTTTCTCTAGCCTCTCTGGGCAGATCCGCAAAGACAGTGAAGGACTGAGTGAGGACCAGCGATCCCACGTAAGAGTCTAAGGCATCAAGCACCCCACCTATCTCGAGTCTCTTGTCGGGTGCCAATAGCCACAAGATGTCGCGCAGTGCAGTGGTCAATTCTATATACGTCAGCATATTCTGTGCCAAAGAGTCGCAAGAACGTACTCGAATCGCTGGAAAACTTGAAGCTGGCAAACTCTTTACACGCATCACCATGCTTGGTGACTGCTACCGAACGTGAGTCCACCAGGATGTTCTGTGTCTCTTCCTCCGTCAATTCTGCAACGACAGTATCTGCGATCGCCAGCAAGACTTTCCACTGTCGCGGCGTCAATGCATTTTCTTGTGGAGAGGCCGTCATAACTGAGTGTCGTCTAAGCTTGGTGATTAAGATAGACCAGAAGAATCGAAGGACGTAGAAATGATTGTGTCACTCTATTTGCTTGTGACACGGGAATTTGTTGCACAATTAAGAATGAAGGAGTTGCGATTGTGCTGACACACCCAAACCACCCGCAATATTACCTAGACCCAGGTAGATACGTGTCAGTCATGCTCGTCAAAGCGGACCACGAAAGCCTCCCACAACGAAGCAGACAGCCCCTGCTTGGTCCGGACAATGGAGGCGAACGTATCTGGGGGAAGGATGGAACGAAAGGCTTGCGGGGGAGGAAATCCCGAGCCACGAAAAAAGGCGGAGAACCGAGCGCATCTTCATTTGTCCAGTTCAGGTAATGTGTCCCGCAATTGCATGGCTGTCTACGATCGATACGACAGCATATCTGGTTGAATCTCGGGAGGAAGAGCGGGATCAAAATGAATCGAGTCAGAATCGCCGCGAGTGGCTCTGCCGGTGACCCGCGCAGAACGCAACCTTGGAACTCGTAGGTACCGGGAGTGCGCTCCATTACCACCGACAACGCGCACCCTGTCGGCGCTGACAATCTGAGTCACTGGCATCAGGCTCCGGAAGGATTGCTTCCCCTTGATACGCGTGGTTCCTTGGTTCAGGTTGAACATCTGAGGTGGGCAAGTTACCAATAGCCCTCCTGGTCATAGGTTATCTAGACCTCCAAGCAGATCGGCCACCTCGTATCCTACCGGAAGGTCCTAGCCTGAGAGCAAGGCATCATGTCGAAAAGTCTCGGGAATGTTGGAGAGGTCGCAGTATTTATCCCTAATGCTCAGCAGAAGAACAACTTTGGCACCAACAAGTCGAATGGCTCGACACGTCTCAACAACGCCTCGCCACAGAACATGAACATGCCTTCCTCAAAGATGCCTCGCAACACGCACAGGCATCATCGGAAGCCAGAGGCAAACTTGAATCACTTGCTGAATTTCTCCTACGTGCGACAACCAGCTCCTACGCATGCTCTGCCAGCCAGACGCTCCACGAAATCGAATCCGACTTATGGACGTGGTAGTGGCTACCACCCTCTCGACAAGGCTCATTTCGTCAATGCAAACTACAGGTTTGTAGTCCATCCTTCTGGCGACTATCGACCCAACCTCACCGAGTCCGACATTCCTATTCCATGGGAAAACGTGTTACAGGTGTTGGCATCTGTCCAGAGTCAGTGCAATGCTTGTCCGATATGTTTGGAGGACGTCCCCGTGGCTCCGCGAATGGCCAAATGTGGTCACATCTTCTGTCTACCATGCGCACTACGATATTTGGACAGTGAGGATATGAAAACTGGTAAAACGACCGGCAAATGGCGCAAATGCCCGATATGCTTTGATGGTGTCTATGCCAGTGAATTACGTCCCGTCAAGTGGTTCTCGGGTGATGATATGCTACCTGTCAAGGGTCAGGACATTACACTACAACTCATCATGCGAAAAGCTGGCTCAATGTTTGCCCTGCCTCGGGACGGTCTTCAGCTCGCAGCTGATACCGTTCCATGGCACGATCAATCGGACGCTTTAGAGTATGCGCGCCTCATCAAAGGTGATGAGCAGTATATGACCTCTGAATCGGAACGCGAGGTGAACGATTTAATCACCATGAGAGAGGATGATGCCACTGCCTATGGTGAGGAGAACCAGTGGACTGCTACGGCCATTCAACACATTGATGATCGAGCAACGACGCATCATCTGCTTGGTGCGGCGCCGAAGCGTAAGGTTTCCGCCAAACCAACTGCAAAGGTTGCTAGACCACCAATACAGTACCTCTCACAAATAGCGGACGCTGCTTCGGATGTACCCTCGACCTCTTCCAGCCCTGCCATAACACAATCAGCTAAGGAGACTGCAGATCTGGACATTGGCAACGATGCCTACTACTTTTATCAGCCGCGCACGGGCAGTCATTACTATCTTGCTTCCTTGGACATTCGTATTCTCAAGCGTGCCTTTGGCTCCTTCTCGTCCTTTCCTTCGGCTCTAGTCGCACGTGCAGAACACTTGACAACTTTGACAATCGACGAAGATTTGAGAAGGAAGAACAAGTATCTTTCGCATCTACCACTCGGTTGTGAGGTGACATTCCTGGAGTGCGACTGGTCCGGTGTCCTGTCTGATGATGTTCTCGCGACATTCAAGATTGAGATTGAGAAGCGTCGAAAAAAACGGCACGACAAGGCGGTCTCCGAGGAGTCTGCACGACGGCGGGCTCAAGCTGCGGAGGAGCGTCGTGAGAGAGCAGGGCTCGGTGAGCTTCAGTGGCATGATGAGGACACGAGTTACTTTGCTCGCAACGATGTGTCCAACACTTATGAGATTTTTGGCCAAGAGGAACACCACTTGGGCACATCTCCAAGTTCCCTGCCATCCGAGCCAATGCCTTTGGGATCTCTGGAGCGCCGGTCAATCTGGGGCACCGCTCTTCCTCCAGTCGCTAGCGAACCGCAGCCTGCTGAGGAGGACGACGAGTGGAAGGAGCAGTTGGAGAAGTTTTACCAAGAAAGTGCCATTGCCGCGAGTGCCAGTGAAGCTGCGGGCGCGTCGGGCAAGAAGACAAAGTCCAAGAAGAAGAAATTGGTTTTGATGACCAGCGGAGGTGGCAGGGGATCGGGTTGAAGAGAGAGTATATATGGCAATGGAAGAAGGCACGGCATAATGAGACATATGATGAGAGCGGATTTGTATGGGGAGCGATTGCTGGTATCATGAGGTCGTGGTTTAGCAAGAAATACACTTGCGAAGTGGATCTATAAGCTTAAGCTATCTGTAAATCATTGAAACCTCTGTACTCGTGCTTGCTTCCGTAGAGATTCTTTTGGTAAGTGCGTCAGCTGGAGACTTGCTATTAGACGTCCAATTTGATCTTCGTCCTTGGCAGCTGATCACCCGCGCCATCAGGGCTCCACCATCCTTCGATACGCTCCACAACGTATACTCTTCGCTCACAAAGAGGTCTTAGTATATATAACAGAATCAAGATTGCCGGAGAATGTCCTTGTCATAGTTTCAAGGAGTACTGTGCTGTGGACAGGAAGTATCTGCAGAGTCTATCATGTTTCGATCCAGTCTGCACACTCTTTCGCGGCGTGGTGTGCCGGGCAATCATCACCGTCGAATCCTGCTACTGTCCACGGGTCTGGCGACACTTTCCGCAGGTCTCTACCTGCAGCAGACGCAATGGCGGCACCGCACTGTATTACATCTCGAGTCGCCGCTGGAGCACGACATTCGGGCGAAGAAGGATATCGTGAATGAGCACTCGCCGATGCGTCTGCGGATGGAACGGTTCGTCAAGGAGAAACAGGCGGAGATTGTGGAGGCATTGGAGGACATTGACGGGCACCGGTTCCGCATCGACAAGTGGGAACGCAAAGAGGGCGGGGAGGGCATCAGCTGTGTCCTGCAGGACGGGCAAGTCTTTGAAAAAGCCGGCGTCAACGTCTCGGTCGTGTATGGCAAGTTACCCCCGGCCGCAATCAAAAAAATGAAGGCCGACCACAAGGGCTTGGACGAGACGGACACGGCACTGCCCTTCTTTGCCGCGGGACTCTCGCTCGTCGTGCATCCCCATAGCCCCATGTGCCCGACGGTACACCTCAACTACCGCTACTTTGAGATTGAGAATGAGGACGGCACGCCGCGGGCGTGGTGGTTCGGCGGCGGCTCAGACTTGACGCCGACCTACCTCTTTGACGAGGACGCCATTCAGTTCCACAGCGAACTGAAAAAGGCCTGCGATAAACACGACAAGCAGTACTACGAGACCTTCAAGAAGTGGTGCGACGGGTACTTCTTCATCAAGCACCGCAACGAGTCGCGCGGCATCGGCGGCATCTTCTTTGACGATCTGGAGGATAAAGATCCCGAGGAACTCTTTTCCTTTGTGCGCGACTGCGCCGACGCCTTCTTGCCGGCCTACGTGCCCATCATACAGAGACGCAAGGAATTGCCGTACACCGAGGCCGAGAAACAATTTCAAGCGGTGCGCAGGGGACGATATGTCGAGTTTAATCTAGTCTATGACCGCGGCACCGCCTTTGGACTCGCCACGCCGGGAGCGCGCATCGAGAGTATCCTCATGTCCCTGCCGCTCCACGCCAGCTGGATCTACCAGCACGTCCCAAGCGGTCCACGCGAGGAAAAGATTTCAGAAGTACTAAAGTCGCCCAAGGCGTGGGTCTAAAAGATCCTGATGCATCGAGCCTGTCGTGCACAATAGGAAGAGTAGACGAAATCTAGAGGGAAGAAAGAAAATTGGAACGAGTAGACTAGATTCCTCGGGCGATTGAAGTGGACGGTTGTAAATAGCAAAAATGTAATCGCATCACTCAATCAATTTGCACGCACTCTATGGCACGGCGAGTCTGGCGCGGGCCAGGAACGTCCGGGGATTGGCATTGGCGCGTTGCAGGGACAAATTACTCTGCTGCAGCCGTGCGGCGAGGTCGTAGAATGCACGGGCGACGAGCTCGTTTTCGCGGCGAAGTCGCGCGATGCGTTCCTCCGCCACGCGCCGGTACATTTTGAATTTCTGCTCGCGCATCGCTTGTTCTGCCCGGATGGCTGCATGACACTGCGTCGCTTGCAGGGACTCGAAGCGCGCCCGGTATGTCCGGATGATGCCGTCTTGCTGCTTCAACAGGCGCAGGGTCCGAGTCATGCGCGTATCCTGCGTACCCGTCGATGCTGATTCCGTGTCCGCTCCTTCCTTGGTGTTTCCTGGAGACGCGAAGGAGTCACTCGCTGCGGCCAGTCGGCGGTAGTGATCGAGTTCTGCCTCTTGTGCCCTCCAGACACTGATTTGTTGGAGCATTGCTGTGGTGCGTTGACGCTCATAACGGGAACAGGGCTGGCGCAAACGAGTCTCCAACTTTTTGGACAAGCGGCAGGTTTCCAAGCTGCCATTGTTCTGAGAATCCAAGTTATCGCGTGTTTCTCCCCCTTCTTGCTGTTGGTCATAGAGTCCCGCGCCGGAACAGTTTGTATCTTCTATACCTGAACTGTGCAAAAGTTCTGCCTCTAGATCTTCCAAGACCACTGGGCTACCCCCAAATCGATTGACACTAGCGAGACCACCATCAAGTTCTCGCTCAAGGAGGTTCTCCAGCAGATCAATATCTTGTCTCAGGTTTGTTGAGTGCGAAGCTGTACTTGATACTGAGTCTTGTCTGTTGGCACTGGCATCGAAAGCTGGAGAAGGAGCCGTCTCCGGTCGCGCTTCATGATGCATCTCTGCAACCATACCTTCCAACATTGAGACTTCCGTCTGCGTAGCCGCAAGGACTTCTTCAATTGCCGCAACTTTTGTCCTTGCAGCGATGAGTTCGCGCTGAGCCGCCATCAACGCACCTCGCAGGTCTCGTTGCTCATCAACCTGGGCACAGAGTTCACGATTGCGCATTTCTAGTTGACAGATCCGCTCTTCCATCACCTCCATGTCTCGGACATCCTGTGCCGACTTCTTCCTCAACTTCTCATTGATGCCTTGCAGATCATCCATCTGTGCCAGGAGTTCTTGTTGCTTTGCGATATCCACGGCTTGTGACTCGTTGTGCACTGAAATGGAACGACCATGAGAGGAGATTTTGCCTGTCAGTTTCGCTATCAGGTCTTGTTGTGCAACACATTCCGTGACCTTCTCTGAGTATCTGGTCTCGGTAGCAAGAAACTGGTTCTGTAAGTCCTGATACTGCTTGGTCAACCTTGTCAGCTCTTGATGAAGTGCTTGAAAATTGCTATTCTGCTCAGCGTCATCATACTGAAGTCGGGAGCTGCCGTTGATGGCACCGGGGCTGTAAGTGCTGTTTCCTTGAGATTCAGCCCGTGCAATCTCAGTCTCCTCTAATGCTCGTCGTTCATACACCGCTTCTTGCCATTTGGCCATCCGATAGAATCAGATGGTAATCGTGAGATTGACGAAGGTGAAATGAGATGAAGGAAGTACACATCATTTTCGGGATATTCGTAACATAGGGGCACCGTAGCAGTATGAAACGCATGTCGCTGCAGCAATATATCCGTGAGATTGGACATCAACCCGCGAATTCCGCGAGACGACGCTCCTATCTGGAAAGAGTCTTCCTGGGGACGACCTGGCTGGTCCGAGTTTATAAGAGCACGTACTGACCGAAACGATCTAGCGAATTTGGCACTGGACCAAGCTCAGTTCTGTGCTGAGGAAAAGCCTGTAGCATGTGTGCGTATGTTTTATGTTAGAAGCATGGACAGGAAACATGAAAGAGTTCCCCACAAAATGGCCGCTCTCTCAGCCTCCAGGACTCCCAAGCTTCCAGGCGTGGAAACTCTTTCTCTGCAGGAGCCACTCCGCCACATCTTGGGTCCAGGTGTCTGAACACATCGCGGTAAGGTAGACGGACACAGGTCAGTCATCCTTCAGACAGCCGCTCATCAAAGTTCTGCAGCTGCCTGGGGAGCAGACATAAGCGAGATGCAGAAGGCAAGGCTAAGTACTGATTGATAAAGATATCATTGCGCAACGCTAAAAGCACTAATCGTTCGTGATCTAGCCGTTGTGCTTACGAACTTGTATGCACGACCTGGTCTTCTTCAACTGTGATGCCCTCCGATAGAGTAGCAATTGTCTGCATCGCTTCTTCACTAGCTATGGCCAAGAACCCACTACATGGTTTAGCCATTACCCATGCCTTGGTGCATATAGAAATGACGTACTTGATAAGGTTGAAGACATGTGTTATGGTGCCGTCAGTGTCACGGACTCTCTGCATGGCTGAATCGACCACACTGGACCGTTAGACAAGCTTCTCGATCTCATGTACTGACTTACGAGGTGCTGACACTGTCGGAAAAGGAGACTATGTAGCTCTTGAAGGTACTTGATTGTGTTAACACGCATCGCTCGACATCCTTGACAGCAGTACATACCCTTGACGTGTCAGTATGATTCACTTTCAGAGTCAATCAGTCTTACTTTTTGATTGCGCAATCTTGTTCTTCAGCGGGACGGCAGATATTGTGCTCAGTAGCATGCCGAACAAGAGTGTGATGAATGTCAAGAAGAACTTCATAGTAGTTGTGTCTCGAGTAAGAGAATCGCTTCAGTCGACGTTACAGACGAATCACTCAAGTAGTCAGACAAGACTGATTGGGAGAGACTGGGTGCGCGAAGCTCAGCGCTGCCGTATGTGCGCAAGAGAACGAGACGATCGATCAGCGAGGCTGCAGCTTGGGGAAAGAGAAGCGAGAGACTCTAACGCTTAACTCGCAGAACCACCCACATGCGCTGCAGCCAAGCAAGTCGCTGCCCACCTCCAACGGACGTCCCTCTTCTGCTCGTCCGTTCCAGGAAGGAACTTTTCTCGTACACCTCGTACCACACAATTTATCGCAATTGCTTCTAGATGCCACTTTATTACAGGGCACGCAGTATACCTCATACATTAATCTAAACACAGAGCAAAAGACATTCATTATAAGCCTGCGTTGTACTGATTATTGGAATTGGTCACCTCAGGAACAGGCACCATGTCGGACGGTCTTGATGACGGCGAGATTCCGAAAGAGTCGACCAACGAACCCATAATCACAAATACTCGCGATGAACGCAAAGATCGTCGTGACTCTTCTCATGCGTCGCTCTCAAGGGATCGCTATTCTCAAACAAGGCCTCGTCCATACGACCGGCGTTCTCGGAGCAGATCTAGGACGCGATATAGATCTCCTATAAGGGACGATCCCTATGCAAGAAGGCGACCTCGTTCTCCGCCACGGCCATATGAAAGACATCCGCCTGATGTTCCTTCTCAAAGCGCACGATCGCGCTTACCACCCGCACGCAAAGAACCATCCGTGAGAGATGCAAATACAAGAGCGGACATTGGTCGATTGGCAAGAGAAGCAGAAGCTGCTGCGTATAAAGCTAGGACCGCTGCCACGAACAAGTCCACTACTTCCAGCAGCACTAAACCAAATGAACCTCCTTATGCTGCACCCCCGCTTAGACAAGAGTCATCCACTAAAGTCGATACCAGCTCCTCTATACGTGGGAGAAGTAGGTCGCCTTTGTCTGCAAGGAATCGTGATGATGCTCGTCGACCTGCAGGCAATTCAACACCGCGCCGACCTGCAGAGCCTCGATCGCCAGTCCGTGAGAGAAGGCCAAGGAGCGTGTCCCGGCGATCTTCCCCAGAGTCGAGCCGTACAGGTCCTCCAGCGAGACGAGGATTGACAGCTGCCGACATTGGACGTCTGGAGCGGGAGAAGGAAGCGGCTGCGTATAAAGCAAAGGTTCTCGCCGAACAAAAATCACAGGCCATGCCGACGGAAGCAAGTAGCCAGATCAGACACAACGACTCTCAGGATCGCAAGACAGTTCCAACGATTAGTAGCACTGTCAAGGCTGCGACCCCAGTCGAAAGGAAACAGCAGACTCCTCCGGCTCCAGCTGAGGTTGTGATTCACATAAAATCCATATGTCCCAAGCTCGACTCGCAACTCGCCAGTCTCAAGGCAGAGTATGAGATTCTCCTGGAGGAAGACCATAAGAAACAGGCGCTGATGCGCGCAAGTATGCGTCAATGGATCATGTTGGAACGTGAGGCGCATCGGGAAGCATATAAATCCGAGCTTGCACAGCTTTCACTGGAAGCCACGTCTGCAATGTGATATGAGCTGCTCGGCACGATAAGGTCATGTGTATAAGGCTATTCAAGAATGTATGTATTCGAGCAGCATTGTCTGCAATGTACATAGGGAGTGTATCCCAATTTTCATGGAACCTGCAAAATTGCAAGCTTCACAATTGCAAAGAGCGTGGCTCGGGTGTCTCCGGATCCATATGTATGCATATGCATGAAACTCGCTGCAAGTGAAATTGAGCGCCTGCTGCCGACTTTCGTTCGTTTCCCCCGTAGCCGAGCGCCGCGCGTGAAACAATTTCAAGGCTTCCCAAGTACTCCGCCCGGGAGGATTGAGGAGTTCCGGCCACCCTTCTACTTAATGACGAACTCGAGATTAGCTTCTGGCGTGGAGTACTTGAAGTGTCAACAACACCACTCATTTGCATTCATTACCACCGCAACTCACAGAGATCTATCATGCGATCCTCATTCAAAGACGTATGTGACCATTGCGCGCGCTCCTTTCTGGCGCAAATATTGCGTGTTGCGCACACCGATTGCTGACGTGTTTGTGTAGGAACATCAGTTTGAGAAGCGCAAGGCCGAGGCCAACAGAATCAGGGAAAAGTACATCGACAGAATCCCTGTGATTTGCGAAAAGGTATGGGCGACGCCGATTTTGAGATTGCGCGACACTAATTCGGCGTTACAGGTTGAGAAGAGTGATATCGCAACCATTGATAAGAAGAAGTATCTCGTGCCAGTGAGTTGTCCCTGCCAGCACCAGTGTAGGAATTGCGACTCATCTCATTAGGCCGATCTCACTGTCGGACAGTTTGTCTACGTGATTCGAAAGAGAATCAAGTTGTCTCCAGAAAAGGTGGGTCAAGCACCTCAAGCACATGTCTAGACACGAGTCACTAAATACTGATAGGCAATCTTCATCTTTGTCGATGAGGTCCTTCCACCAACAGCTGCTCTCATGAGCTCCATCTACGAAGAGCACAAGGACGAAGATGGGTTCCTGTACATCACTTACTCCGGGGAGAACGTAGGTCCCACACGCCACTGCAAAGTACTCCTGCTAACGCATCAGACCTTTGGAATGTTTGAGGAGGCTTGAGCATGGTCGAGCGATGGAGACATGGTAAACGTATGATTGGAGGACAGTATAATGCGACAGAGCAAGGGAGAGTCGGCGGCGAATCAGCAGGAGTTTATCGAAGGGTTAATGCCCAATATGTATTTGTCTATGAAAGAATTCATCCATTCACGTGAGAATATTCATGTAAAGTGATTGCTTGAATCGTTGACTTCGTGCTATGAAGCGCCATGGAGCACTGCGCTCCCCAAATCCCTATTCCTCAGGAGTATTCTTTGCAACGCAATCAGCCTTCCCACATAATTTGGAAATTGATACATGAGATTCTTGATGCACTATCGTCGTGGTCCTGAAGTGCTGAACTGTTGCTGAGGTAAGACATCTGGACTTTGTGCATGAACTACCATCCTGGGCACTGCATATGAGCATCATCTGCAGTACTCCTACCGATCCGACAAGTTGAACAACATTGGTAGAACTTTTACTGGATTCATCTCTTCTTGCCCTTTGCTGCTCTTCTGCCTTGTCCCTTGGGAGGCGGACCTTTACCACCTACAATCATCAATATCTCCACTTCTTCGATACATGCGTGCTGAAGGAAAACTTACGTCTCTTCCTTGCATCGACATCGGACTTGCGAATCTCCTCGGCTTCGTCGACGAGCCCCAGTTCTGGAAACGCCCGAACAATGGTCTGTAGCTTGACATTTTCCGTGGGATAGTAGTCCAGTAATGCCTGACCTCGCAGCCGTTGACGCAATATCTTGTTGCCGTTTCGTGATGCTGATGGGTTGAATGTCGTGTTGAAAATATTGCAGCTCACTTTCGCCAGGGCCTGCAGACGCGCGGCTGTCGGAGGTGACATGCTGAGAACGAGAGACAGACACCAGAACGATACCCTGACTATATATTTCGCCTGATCTGTTCGTGTGTTGCAGCCCAGGAAACCCCAATGATGCTGATGGTATATTCAAGATATAACCGAAAATCAGAGTTAAGGTTGCTGCAGACGTCTCGCCGATGACGGAGCGGATTGCCCGAATGGGACTGGAGGCCACCAGATAATGATGCCGCATGCGTGGAGGCAACAATGAGGTGGACACGGTACTTCAATCATCACATGCGTTGAAATGCAATGCGTGCTATCGAGACCTTCTTGATAAGCGCAGGCGCGCTTCCACCGCAGTCGGTTCTGCACCGATCGTGTCGCCCTGTATAGGGCATGTTCTCGGAATATGCATCGAGAGTGATCCAGCACTCGCAGCTACGTTTCTCACAGAACCGTCAAAAGCCACTCTTCTACTCCACACATGATGGAAGGGAGGATATTCGTGAGAGCATGGCGCTCAGACAATCTCGAGCAGGACTCGGCAGCAGATTCGGCATCTTCCAACCGATCGACGATGGCGCTGAGCATGAGGGAGATGACGAGGAGGGCGATCACGAAGCTATGAAGTCGTCTTGGGTGCCGCCGGATTATAATCGCAGTCGCAGTCGCTATGCCGCCGCTGCACTGGACGATGCTCCACTAGAGATATCAGCTTCGACAGAGTCTATCGAGCCATATGACGAAAGGTCGACATATGACGTGAACGACGATGTAGACTTGAACACGGACACAGAAAGCCAACACAACGACCCTCCGCCGGACATTGCTTTCGAGGCGCAACTAAGCGATTCTATACCGCCTCGGAGCTTAACAGGATCCTTTGAGGCACAGAATCGCTCAGTCGTCTCCGATGATTCTGTTTTACAGGCCCGAGCGGCTAGCGAGCCAGCGAAGATTCCTTTAGCTCTACTGGAGCCACAGATCACATCAGTCCAGCACGATCGAGCCTATACGCTGCTGTTCATGGCATGTCAGGCTTCAATCTTTGCGACATCACTCTTTGTCTACCTCACGACGGACACAAGCGCGACTCCGATGACAGATACAATTTACAGCACTCTTGCGTCGTCCATGGGACTCATCTCAAAGGACACTGGCATTGCGTTGGCTATATCCGCAGTATGGCTGCTAGCTCTAAAGACCTTTGTCAAGCCTCTGCTACATACCATCATCATTGTGGTACCAATCGTGATTGTCAGTCTAAGCTCATACATCTTGTCATGGTCCTATCGAGGCTCGCTAGGTGGGTATGAAGTACAGGCGAGGGCCATGCGATGGTCGAGTCTGTTCATGTTGTGCTTTGCCGTCATGTGGATGTACAGTGCTTGGAAAAGCAGGCACACAATGATGAAGACTATCAGTATCATCAAGTTGGCGTGTACCATTTTGCAGCAAAATTCTTCGCTGTTATTGCTTGGCATCGGTTGTCTTATCACAATTGTCCTCTACTCCTTCGTCTGGCTGCATCAATTTGAGCGCATATTCCTGCGAGGGACATTTGAGGGCCTCGGAGCAGCCCGTCACTGGTTAATGAACGGTAACTCGTGGTTTCTTGGAGGTTACTTTGTCTGCACGTTTCTCTGGACATTTGGCGTCATCAGTGGTGTTCAACGGTCCACGACAAGTGCGACAGTGTCTCACTGGTACTTCCATCGTCACGATCTGCCAAAGGCAGGACAATTGTACGTCACCAAAGCGGCTCTGCTACACTCTCTATCGACTTCCTTTGGCAGTATATGTGCATCGGCACTATTGTCTCTCATATCACGATTGCCGCTCGTGGTTCTTCCGAAACGAATCAGTGGTTTCTTGTCCATGGGTGCATATTTGATTGTTTCCGCACCATTGCAGGGCCTCATGAGTCCGCTGACACTTTCTTATGCATCGATACATTCCCTGGATATCGCTACAGCTTCTCGCAGCATCTCACATCATCCTGTCCTCAATCCTAGCAATTCTTTGGCACCATACAGGACCGCCAAGATGCTACTAAGTGCCGCGCGGGCAACCACGGCGCTTGGACTAGGCATAGCTGCCTGGATTGCGGCTGCACGCGCACCGAATGGTAATGCATCAGTTTATGGCTACATAGTGGGTCTTGTGGCAGGCGCGATTGGGTGGGCCGTCGTGGGATCGATCGAGGGCGTGGTCAGCATGATTGTCGATGCCACCTTTGTATGTTATGGCACCGATCTCCCTAGTGCCCGGGAAGGCAGGTCACATTGTCTCGAGGCCAACAATGCCTTCAGCACTGCTCGCTCCTCGACGATGGGCGCATTGCATGTTTAATGATATGGTTTTAAACGGAGTTCATGCAATTGTAGATATAACTATGGATGGAATAGGTCAAGGCGTCTACAATATACATAGATTATGCCTGGATATGCATAAGCGAATGAGGTCGCGTCCCCTGAGCTTTGGAGATGAATCCCCGTGTCTACCTGTGTAAGGGTCCCGACAATTGCGTGTAAGGACTCTCGAGAAAGTCCAGCGATGCGCGCCTCAAATGGTGGGCTTTCCGTAGTCTGACGCTAAAGCTAACCAGATGGAGTATGACACTCGAGACGAGCTTTTCGTGCCGTTGATCAGACCCCGGCAGCATACGAAATCCGTGTCGCCATTTTGATGGTTGACTATGTTATTTATGCCTGACGCTCACGACACTTGATCCTTGAGTGCCAGACTTTTCGAGTGCGCATTGATCTGATTTACGAGATCGCTGATGCGCAACTGTCCCGCATCGACCTCGACAATCTTGCCGTCTTTATAGGTGACTTTCAAAGTGGATGTCGCCGTGGCCAGATTGTGCAACTTGGTCGTAATCTTGGTCGCGTTTGCTTGCTTGGCAGACTCCTTCATGAGCAGCGACAGGAAGAGTTTTGTCGATTTGCTGGTCTTGCGCGAAAATGGCACAATCTGTGCATCTACGGCGGCCAGGTATTTCGTTATCAGCATTTTCACACCAGTGTTCTACGCTCCTCAAGGCCGACAAAGTCCAGACACGACTTGAATGGATCTCGTATATGGTTGGTTGACTAGTCTATGCAATGCGTGGATGGGTAGAATATTATTATTGCTTGACGGTTGAGCAAGGCGGGCGCCACAGGCGGTCATTTCGGGAAGGATGGAGTCATCCCATGGATCCCAAGTCGCATTCGCCTTTCCTCCTCCAGCTCAAGTTTATATGCATATACATATTCAATGTTATTGCAATTAATCACACTCCGGATGAGCTGCGGCTTCATGTTTCGGTAAAGCTGAAGGAGTATCTTGTGGCAATCTCCAATAGCCCACTGCATGGTCTCGCAGACGACCATAAGCCTGCCATGGCTCTCTGCCGGACCATTGCCGCCAAGAAGAAGGAAGAAGGGCAAGACCGTCAATAAGCATGCTTCGCCTCCCACGACACAATCTGACCTCACAACAACTCAGCATCAGGTTTCAGCTGGCGTAGCCTTACCTCCAGTCACACTCCCTGATGTAGGGACGAATACTTCGACTACACCAAAATCTCCACCGGTCAAGGTTGCACCGAAGAATTGGGCCGATTTATTGCGATCTCCAAACTCGTCCCTGAATAACATGCCGAGCAAGGCTACACAGAATGGTATCGTGCCTCATTCTTTCACTAATTTATCCGATCTCGTCTCCCGCTACGACCCTTACACTCATGCTACTTCACCTTTATTACAGCCTCGAGGCTTGGTAAATCATGGAAACATGTGCTTCATGAATGCAATACTACAAGTCTTGGTCTACTGTTCACCTTTCTATAATCTATTCGACCGTATTGGCAAGGAGGTACGACAAAAGATGTCTTCGAAAACGCCATTGATGGATGCCATGGTCATGTTCATTCGAGAGTTTCAGTTACTCTCGGTCATTGCTGCTCGAAGCGGGCATGTAGGCGAAAAGGCGAAGCAGATAGCGCTCGAGAATATTGGAGAAGCCTTTGGACCGGACAATATCTACAAATCCATGAGAGGCAATTCTAAATTCAATTCGATGCAGCGCGGCCATCAGGAAGATGCGGAAGAATTCCTTGGTTTTCTCCTCGACGGCCTGCACGAGGAGTTTCTGCAGTCTCTGGACAGCCCAGCGAACGGTCACACGTCTCAGATCGATGGTGCGTCCTCGCGAGCGACTAGTGTAGATGGATCTAACGACGACTGGCTCGAAGTCGGCAAGAAACAGCGGACAGCACATACCAGATCGGCTGTCATTACAGAGTCCCCCATATCCAGAATCTTTGGTGGCAATATGCGGTCGATTTTACGTATCGGAGGTGCAAAGGATTCCGTCACACTCGAACCATACCAACCACTGCAGCTAGATATTCAGTCCAGCAGTGTTCGAAGCATAACTGACGCCTTGACGCAGTTACCTGAGCCCGAGATCATATCTGAGGACTGGACGAACGGCAACGGGATCAAAGTCAGGGCCACCAAGCAAGTCTTCATCGAGTCCTTGCCACCTGTACTGATCCTCCACCTTAAACGCTTCCTATATGACAACGTTGGTGGCACTCAGAAAAGCTGGAAGCAGGTAGGTTATCCATTGATGCTCGAAATACCGTCCGCCGCAATTTCTCCAGCGAGAAGATCAGCATTGAAGACCAGGTACAAGTTGTTTGGCGTGGTGTATCATCACGGCTTGTCGGCTTCAGGAGGGCACTATACCGTAGATGTCCTTCGTCAGGATTCCAAGACATGGATACACCTGGACGACACGAGCATCGAGCCTGTCGATGCGATGGATGTGGCCGTCGAGGTTCCTGAACACGAGAGTTTCAACACGAAAAGACCTGACAAGTTGGCATATATTTTGCTCTACGCGCAAGTGTGATTCGAAAACATGGCTTTATTTTTCCCTTGCGGAGGATTTTCTGGTGTAGCGAGCATTTAGCGGGCATTAATGACTAGCGGAACTCTGCTTTGTGTTACACCGGGGGCGAGTGCTACACATGCTTGAAAATATTCATAGATATGTATTCATGGTCAACCTCACGAGATCGCTGCTGTATTTATAAACTTTATCGTACGAATCATCAGAACTTAATCGTAAGTGGTGCTTATATATAGGGAGAGCTCGAGGCATGTCAATACGAGGTCAAGCACTGATCAGACCACAATCTTTAACCGCCTCTGATCAGCCCCCAAGAATTCGTTCTCTCACACAGCTAGTTCGTCATTCATCGAAGAAAAAAGCACCAACAACAACAACAGCAACGACATTAATCGTTAGGCTTTGCCCAGGCAGAAGACTCGAGCTCTCGTCTGATGGTGCAGACCCGTGGCAGTGCTCAGGCCACGAAGAAGACGGATGTCTCTTCGAGACCAACGCCCGAGGACTTCAAATGGGACAAGAGCGGGCACTACGAGTTTGGAGGGCCCGTGGGATGTGCGGCTCTCATGATTGTCTTTCCTTGTCTCATGTGGTACTTGTGGATCTCGGCGACCTTCTACGACGGTCACTTTGCGACTCCCGCATCATATGAGTCCTACGGAGATTTTGCAAAGACTCTCGTCAACCACGTCTACACGAGCGCTTTTCCCTCTGCACGAGCTTGGGCAATCTATTGGGGCTTTCTGATCATTCAGGCAGTCTTTTACATCACGTTGCCGGGGATCGATGTCAAGGGACTCCCCATCGAGGCTGAGGGCGGCAAGAGGCTCGACTACTATTGCAATGCCGTATGGTCATTCTACACGACCATGGTCCTTGCTGCGGTTCTACACTTCACCGGCGTCTTTCGCATCACGACACTGATCACAGAATTCGGACCACTCATGTCCGTTGCCATTCTTTCTGGATTTCTGGTGACGTTTGCAGTCTATGCAGTCACCTTGAGTATGGGCAAGGAGGTTCGTATGACCGGGTACTTTGTGTATGACTTATTCATGGGCGCCGCACTGAATCCCCGTCTTGGACGTCTCTTTGATATCAAGATGTTTGCCGAAGTTCGACTGCCCTGGTTCATTCTCTTCTTCACCTCTGTGGCCCTCGCCGCTCAGCAACACGAGCAGTATGGTTACATCACGCCTCAGGCCTATTTCGTCATCTTGTGTCACTATCTCTATGCAAATGCCTGTAGTAAAGCGGAGCAGTGCATTGTTCCCACATGGGACATGGCGCACGAAAAGTTTGGCTTCATGCTCGCGTTCTGGAACATGGCGGGCGTTCCCTTCACGTACTGTCACTGCACCCTCTACCTCGCCAACCACTCGCCTTCGGAATACCAGTGGTCGACAGCGACGAATGTCTCCCTCTTTATCCTGTTGTTGGCCGCGTATTACGTCTGGGACACCTGCAACAGTCAAAAGAATTGCTTCCGCGCACAAATGAACGGACACTTTCAGCCGCGAAGGACGTTTCCGCAATTGCCGTGGGCCATCATTGAGAACCCGACGTACATCAAGTGCGCCAACGGCGGGACACTGCTCACGAGTGGGTGGTACCGATGGGCACGAAAGATGCACTACACCGTGGACTTTGTGCAGTCCTTGGCATGGGCACTCGTGACGGGCTTCAAGAGTCCGATCCCATACTTTTACCCCTTCTTCTTCACGATCGTCTTGATTCATCGCGTGAGTCGCGACATTCAGCGCTGTCAACGAAAGTACGGCAAGGACTGGGACAGGTACACGGAAATTTGTCCATATATTTTTATCCCGTACGTCTGGTAGATGTATACTAGCACCTTGTGTAGATGCCCCTCCATGGCTGCCAGCACGGACTTCTTTTGTGAAAATAATAGCCGCTACGCATGCCTCCCGAGCTAGAGGAAGTAAAGCAAAAAAACAGTGATAATAATTACAATTCATCCTTTACTTATCGTACGTATGAGACAAGGTACGAGGTGATGAACATTGCTTACATCGCCGGTCAGAAGACGTGTAAGGTCCAGGAGAGCCCTCAGCAAAAGAGGAACGAAAGATTTCCCGGACGAGATGAGCACAATTCGGGCCAAAACCATCGCTGTCATTGCTATTGAGTGGTTGGAACTTGTGATTTGCAGTTGAGTAGTGCAAACCACTAGAACGATTCAATCTCCGTGGAAGCTGAGAAGTAAGGACTAGTCAAAGCACGCTTTGCACTGAGACGCTCAGCAGGATTGTACACCAGCATAGCCTATTCGAGTTAGTCACAGGCAAGACGCAGTATAGTAGCTTCATACCTTCAGAAGATCCGCTCCATCAGCGTCCAGGGTCGGCACCAACGTCCTTAGATTCTTCTTGCGCCAATTAGGAAAGGTGGCTTTATAGTCCGGCAATTGCGTCACGCCAGGCCACACAGGTTCGCTAGGTGTGCCCAGTATTCGGAAGATTTTGAAGATCTCATCAATTTCAGAATCACCAGGAAACAAGGGTTTCCTCAATGCCATCTCCGCAAAGATGCAGCCTACACTCCACATATCGACTCCTGTGGAGTAATGCCTGGATCCCAAAAGCACTTCCGGAGCTCGATACCACAACGTGACGATTTCGTGAGTATAGTTTCGTAGAGGCACGCCAAATGCACGAGCCAGCCCGAAATCTGCTAATTTCAAATTGCCTTCTTGGTCGATCAGTAGATTTTGAGGTTTCAGATCTCGATGAATAATTCTGTGTGAATGACAGTAATGGACTCCTTGAATGAGCTGCAATGTAAATTTCTTGACAAGTTCCGGCTGTAGCATAGAACCCTCGCCTTTCTCGGGCAGTTTGTCCATATATTTTTTGAGATCGAGGTCCATAAATTCGCAAACAAGGTAGAGCTTAGATTCCGCGTGGACTATGTCCAGTAATCTGTACTGTTTAGTCTTATTGTGTCATTATACTCATTTGATGGCTTACTTGACACAATTCGATTCATTATTCGAATCATTGACTTCTTTGAGTAGAGAGATTTCGCGAATTGCTGTACTCGGAACTCCTTCTGCTTCATCTTCGAGTCTGATCTTCTTTAGAGCCACGATTTTGCCATTGTTCTCGAGATCTCTGGCTTTGTAGACGACGCCATACGTGCCTATACCATAAGCTCGCGTGGTTGAGAGGATGTAAACACGATCAACTTACCCTCTCCAACTTTCTCCAGCTTCTGATCTGTACGAATTAGTCATGAGTCACCGTGTCATCAGTATGCTACATACAACGATCCATGTGTTATCGAACTGGCAAGCTATAGGTGATTGGCATCATTCTTTATTATGACCTGATAAATGTCAATCGACGCGGAGCCCATGCTTGAGTACGGCAAACATAAGAACGCGATCTCGAGGCAAGGAGAATCACGTGCAGTCTGTGGCTGAGCAGGCAGATCAATCGCACTGAGGGATGTTGAACGATTCGGAGAGCTCCAAATCTCGGATTAGCAACCTCTGTCGGATGAGTGATGCTCCGAGCGCTGGTACAGAGCTTCGGCGTATCAAGCGATTAGTATACTACTGCAGCTGTAGTGCATAGCAGAAGGAATATCGCTGCTTCTGAGTCGCTGATATGTCATTGCCCAATGGCACAAGTGATGATGCGCCAAAAAAGTCCAGAAAGCCCGCAAATACCGCCTTTAGGCAGCAGGTATGTCCAAAGACAGGACGTTGCATTGTTCTCGGTTCTAAGCTGTCTAGCGTTTGCAAGCTTTCCTACCATTACTCACACCGAAAACAGTCTTGCCATTGTTCTTCGCGGTCGGCTTGATACTTGCGCCCTTAGGTGGAGGCCTGCTCTATGCTAGCGAGGAAGTCCAGAATATTGAGATCGACTATACAAATTGTAACACCTCCGCCACCTCTACGGCATCCCCCATCCCGACAAGCGAAATCTCAAGCTTCTTCAAGAGCTCGAAGAACTCATCACTCATCAATCAAGCTGCTACTTGGACGAAATTTGACAACACAACTGATCCGGCTACTCCGACCTGCCAACTGCAATTCACGATCCTCAATGACTTGCCTGCGCCAGTCTTGATGTACTACAGATTGACCAATTTCTACCAGAACCACAGAAGATACGTAAAGAGTGTCAGCCAAGACCAGCTGAAAGGCAAAGCTGTCTCTCTTTCGAGCATCAACAGTGATTGCGATCCACTAGGTTCGCAGAATGGCAAAATTTACTATCCCTGTGGTCTGATAGCCAATTCCCAGTTTAACGATACTATCTCTGCACCAGTACAGGTTGGCTTGCCGAATGGCAATCAAGTCTATACAATGACAAAGGACGGAATTGCTTGGACTTCAGATCGCAACAGATATGGCACCACGAAATACACATTGGATCAAATCATTCCCCCGGAGAACTGGGCGAAGCGCTTCCCTGATGGTTATACTGAAGCGAATCCTCCGCCAGACTTTACCACAGACTATGATTTCCAAAACTGGATGCGAACCGCTGGATTGCCTACCTTCAGTAAGTTATACTTGAGACAAGATACAACCACAATGCCTGCAGGCACATATCAAGTCAATATCACAGATGCCTTCCCTGTCACTGCATATGGAGGTACCAAAACACTGATCATCTCGACCCGAACGGTCATTGGTGGTAAGAATCCATTTTTGGGCATAGCATATATCGTGGTTGGCGGGATATGCATTCTTCTCGGCGTGATTTTCACAGCCCGACACTTCTTCCAACCAAGGAAACTGGGAGACCATCGATACCTGACTTGGAATCAAGGACAAGCAGGACTCCATGGTACCGCGAGCTGAGGAGTGCTTATGCCTGTATGTAGTCTATCCCAAAATATCATGTTTGTGAGCGTAGTCATGCTTTAGCGATGGATGGTAGATGTTGTTCAGGATGTCGAACGAATATTACGAAGTAAAGTCGAAGTCGTCAAGGTCTACTTGTTTGTTGTATCGTGCGAATAATGGTGCTCCACATTCCAACAGGATACTCCCGATCAAATGTTTGCAATAGCTTACATGCTGTGCTGTCCTTGATGTTCGTCCTCCCCAAACGACGCCCTTTGACCGAGTTTTTCTTCTTCGAGGCTCGTCATGAGTCGTGCTCTGAGAATGATAGACGAATTGAGCACATGAGCAATTCCAACTATTCAACCTCACTTCGTACGATGGTCCATATGAAGCAGTCGCGAGGTAGACAAGTGGCGCGTTTGAGCGGGCCGCCATCGTTCTGGAATCGTTCGGCCGATGCATCACAGAAGTGCCCGACACGAGTTTTGTGAATCTCCTGTTATCCAGTCCATCCAGTGCCAAGAGAAATGGTTCTCCGAGTACTTGAAAGGCGTTTAAGAAATATTGTCTTTCATCCTCCGTGACGTTCCTGATGTCCGTTGATTTCAATTGCATCAGATCGAGCAGCCACTGAGGTTGTTCAGAGGACATGATCGAGCCACTTGTGATGCTTCAAGGAATCATAGAACTGTTGTTGGACAGCTCGCACGATTGGTACCGCATCAAAATGGAGAAGGCTTGGCAACACGCAATGCGATGGACTTGATGAAAGGCTCATCTTGTGTTGTTGACTAGAGATGCCTAGGACGTCTGATCAATATTGTGATCAACCTCGTGGAACGTGATCATTGGATGCCCAGGTGGCTTTGTGTGCCACTAAAGTCGATTAGGAAATACGGCATGATCGAGGGCAAACCCCGGAAAGTCTAAACATGCAGTGATCATGAGAAGTAAGACAAGATCGAGGATACCGGTCACAAGTACGTATGCGCATGTCAATCGAGATTTTTGTTCACATCGAGCAATTTGCACATTGCAAGAATTTTATAAATCATATACTCAGCCTGAGCTCTAAAGATAGCTCAAGCATAGATAGATTGAGCCTGCATTGTACAAGACGAAGGCTGTATCACAGTGACCCAAAGAGTACGACTTGAGAGATCTCATCCAGTGATAAGCATGTGATGCGGTCTTGCTCATAAATCCTATGACATTCGTTGCGTGAGATCATCTCGATGATAAACTCGGTCGAGCGAGGCACCCGAAGTGTGAAAGGATTGCGGGTCCGTATAGTGGCAACGAGAGGCACTTCCGTAGTGTCCTCTACTCAGACCCTGTTGCACTCCATTTCCGTCTTGCCAGTTTCTATATTCTTGAATAACCAGTGTCAGATGATTGTGCTAACATACCTTGTGGTAATATGCAAAAGTAATTCAATCGCTGCATCTCAGCGAACAACTTTGTTGAGGGCATCTTGAGCTTCAGACACGTTGTAGAGCCATTGTGGAGTCGTCGGCATATTGTCGATTCGTCTTCGTCACGGTTGCCATCTATCAGGTAGGTGTGCTTCGGATCCTGTTCACGAATGAAACTTTCAAGCCTATTGACTTCCTTCTCAGTGGTCTCCGAGGACATGACTGATGATGTGAGACCGTCGTGCGACCTGTCAATTGAAGAAAGAGTGCCCCACGCAAGTATTCAAGCAACAGATTACAACTATTCGAGCTCTCGACGTAATTTCACATAATATCCCGATTCGACAACCCGGAGTGGAAGCAATTCCCGAGCTACTGCCAGGGTGCGCTGCACGAGACGCGTCGCGAGCGTGAATTGCGACCTCGAATGGCTTCATTGCCCCACGAACGCCACCCAATGGCTACTGTACCATAAAATAGTGCACGACAACAGATGTGCGGTACTGCTCCTGGACCCATCTAGTGAATTTTGCCCTGGACTGCTCGGGCTAGTCAGCATGCTCAATCTCATCGGAAACCGTGCATAGTCAAGCTCGTCGAGCTCTGCAAAAACAAGTGGTTCAGGCACTAATGAGCTGAGATGGACCAATACATTGCAGCAATCTGCAAAGAGGCCGAAGAGAAGCTGCGGGCGACTATGAAGGGTACTGAGCAGGAACTTGTGGATGCTCGACAGCAAGTATGTGGACAATTCGCCATCGACCACTGCTAACTTGTAGAACACGCATCTGTCTGCACATGCGCAAGCATTAGAAGTCCGTGTAAAAGATTTAGAAAGACTCGTGCAGCAGCATAAAGAGCATCAAGAACAACAAGACGAGCAGCACAGGGATCAAGTACCAGCGAACAACCTTACTGTCACTGTCAAGTATGAAAAGTTGAAAGAAAACTACGAGGTGCTGCAAAACAGATATCGCAAAGAACGACAAATCTGGAAGAAATGGATTGAGTACTTCCAGCGAGAAGAAGAACGATTTCGATCGGTCCAAGCAAGCACAGGAGAGAAGCAAGCGAGAGTGGCAGAAAGCAATGATGCAGGGCAAGCGATGCCGTTGCATGATTTGTCACCCAATCTTGGCTCATCCCCGACTCCGACAACGATCAAGTCGCATGAGGCAAACACCAAACAACAAAATAGTTTGCATTCCATGGATACCCCAAAAACAAAGAGGAAGGATAGAGTCGCGTCTAAAGCTAGCAACCTCATCAAGATAGAGACTGTGCAGGATCATCTGGTCCTTCCATCAAGTAGTCAAGACGCAGGTAGTATCGACTTGGACCAAGTGACCGTCAGAAAAACTCGGCCAACAGTAAACACGAGTTTCTTCGCAGAAGAGACGACACACATTCGTCAACCTGAGATTGTCCGAGACGACATGGTTCCCTCAACCGCTCAGGCGACGGATCGTATCAAGGCCCTTCACGAGTACGCACGCGTGATTGGTGAGGACGACTCCAGTCAAGCATCCGCGCATATCAAGCACGAGAATGAGTCATCTCCACTCACACATCTTCTGGCACACCGCGATTCAGAGAGGCCTGGACAGCGGCCAGCCGCGACGAAATTTTCTGAGACTCATAATGATGCTAAACGTCCTCCACAAAGCAGAGGCATAAAGCGCAATAGATCCGAGGCCATATCTGACACCAACCATAGGACGAGGCGAGCAGCGCCCGAGCTCGCGGATCCAAGAGATAATCAAGGCACTGGACAGTATGTCCCCAGTCCAGTATCACGGCAATCTCGTAGCATGATCGAGTACGGCACACACACTGAGACTCACAGAGTCACGCCAAAGAATGACGGTATCCGAGTGGTACGCGGTGCAGCACGAAGAGCCCTGCACGCGGTCGATTGCAAGTGCTGCTCAGACTTTTATCGCCTGGCAGGTCCACCACCTGAAAGCACAGAACCTGCCTGGAGATCGCCGCCGAGGGATGCGCTGCCGCACAACGCCGACAGTTCAAAGCAGCAGGTTGGACGACATCGAAGTGTATGGCGCAGATCACCAACTCCTCCCGAATTTTGGGATCCAGATTTTCCAACGACACAGCAAATTTCGAAGGAGAAGCAAGACAACAAACGGAGACGGTCTCGCAAACTTTCGTGTGTGGATGCTTCCTGACATTGATTGTGGTAATTGCGATTGTTCATGTAAAAAGGTGGCGGAATATGTATAGTAATTTTTCGTCTAGAACAACTATCTGTTGGGCGGACTCACAGTACCACTGTTGTATTTAGTGAGGCTATATGCACTAAATAGCAGCACTAGTTTCAGGACGCTCGACTGGACAATTCTGTTGGCTGTACTGTCATAGTTTTCAAATCCACCAAATGCTTGTCTGCATATTCGTGACTTGTTGTAATCGAGCTTTGCTCGATGCTTGATGTTTGAGTCTTCTTTGTGCGCCTGAGCATTTGAGACAATCTGTGGTCTGGATTTGTCTCTTTGAAACGCATGACAAACAAAGCCGCCGTAATCGCTACCCAATAGAAGATGTAGCTTAGTACCGTTGCATATGTTCCTGTATTGTTCCAGCCCAGGACGGCATTAAAGATTTGCCAACCGTAACCGGATGTCTTGATCTCAGGATTGCCAAGGTTGACGTGCCAAATTGTCCAGTGAATGTTATACGATCCAGGACCACTGCCATTCCTGCCAAGTTAGTCATAAGCGATTTGTTGAGGTACCGACAATCACTCACTCAGCTGCATCACCTCCAGTCATGCGATTCCATCTGTAAGCTTCGAAATATCCGACGCCTTTACTGAATAGACCTGCACCCACGAGATACAAGATCCACGTGGATGCAATGAGAAAGTACTCGATTGACATATACCTGTTACCCTTGTAAATGAACAATCCTACCAGAAAGCCGGCTAACAATCCAAGAATTACTGGAATAGGAAATGCCTTGGCAGGAGTTGACAATCCTACGCCGCCCACGAAAACGACTGCTTCGAGGCCCTCTCTCAGAACTGTGACGAAGGGCAGAACAAACATTGAATCTATGCTGTCAAACTCTGAAAGTCGTCAAAATCTAGACATCTCACATTTACGAGTCCAGTCTGTGAACCTCTTCCAACGACCTATCGCTGGCCCTTGATTGGCGTCGGACTTCTTCTCATAGGCAGCAGACAGCTTGTCTGTCCATTTAGTCTTCAGCTTATTGATCCGTAGCATCTGTGACAGTCAATGACAGATTCTATGCGAAAATCCTTGTCCTCACAGCAAGCCCCATGATGGTGATAAGAGTAGTTGCTACCAAGGAAAAGCATCCTTCCCATAGCTCTTCGCTCGAGCCCCAAAGATTTTTCTGTAGAGCATAAAAAGCACCGATGAACGCCCCACTGAGAGGAAGTCAGTTTTAATCCGCATGCTGTGTGTGAAGCAAGTCTACCCTATAATCAGGCAGATCTAATGCATCAGTCAAGTATATCAGGCATGTGCATATTACGCACCAAGAGTCCCATGCCAGCACCGAACCACACTTGTCTGACAAGTCGCTTACGAAGAAACGCATTCTTTTGAAAACTGGCTCCATCGGAAGGCAAACTTTGTGAGGTGGATTTATTGATGAAGGCCAGTAGTACCGACACGATGATTGATGCTTCCAGGCACTCTCGAAAGATGATGAAGAATATTGGAACCTTGCCATTAGTATGATGAAACGGACCTCGTTGACAGTATCTTACTGAGAAATAATCTGCTCCTCCCATGCTTCGTAGACGATTTTAAGCTTATGGAACTCGACTTATCACGTTCGAGCCAAAGAGTGCAAAAGTGCTGTACACAAGCACGAGGAATGGGCAGATATCGATCTCTTGGTCCCAACGATATTTAATGAGGCCGACACAGTTGCTGTATGATAGTGGGAGGTTTGTGACTGAGCTGAAGTACTTGCATAGGACTATTACTCAAATCTCAGGAAGCACCATGCATGCATAGGTGTGTGTTTCCAAGCACAAGCGAAAGTTCGCAGCATCGGATAAGGGCCACCAAATCTTGCTCTCCGCGAATTGCCAAACCAGCGCCTCCGTTTCATATCAGATTCTAGCCATCATCCTTTGACGTGCGGCTACATCCGATTGGTTGCAATTAAAATTGCTGCACAGAGTGGTGCTTCCTCGTGCTCACAAGCTCGCGGAACATGAAGAAAAAATAGTACCTACAATTAGTGGCCATGTACATTATCATGACCCGCAGGCCAGTTTGGATTCTTGCAGTGGCTGTTCTTTGTCACGCTGTGCCCTGGAAGGTAACATATCCCTATACAGCTCAAACTTTTGACAGCACAATGAAATGACTTCATTCAGTGTGCATCAATCATAGTGTCACTTATTTACACGGCATATAGAAACTCATATAAGACGAAATCACTCTTTTTATTACAACACGATGGTTGTGCATTTGGTCTTTCATGTGTACGAATTGCAGCTCAAGAGACAGCCATGCATATGCATTTCGTCCAGTATATCTATATGCGCGTGAAGAAGCAGCTATCATGTGGCACCCAGCTCTGCATTGAAGATCTTGTCCTACAACAGGGACAAGACCACGCGCGCACTGACGGCAGTCTATCTGATCCAGCCACTAGAATACGCGAGGTGCTTTTACAGCCCTGAAGCTGCCAAATGCGCATGTGTATGGCTTGAGGCTGCAATCTAGCCATACAGTGGTGAGATGAGCTGCCACTTCCGCGTATCTGATCTTTGCCAAAATTTCCTAGGGATGCACTGTAAGTCCTTTGATATGTCGGACCACTTCTGAGATTGACTGGAGCCTAGGTGGTGAGCAATAGTACACGAAAGAGGACTTCACAGTCATCTTGTACAAACCACGAAACTCGCACTCGTCCGGTCACTCTGCTCCTCGACTTCGTCCAGAACAAAGATTGCTGGTGCATACCACAACAACCACCAAATTAGTTAGCCAACCTCATTCTCAATTCGTCCGACGTGAGAGATGAGAGGCAGGCAAATTCTAGCACTTCTTTTTGGGCTTGGCGGAACTTTAGCAGATGTTGTCAAGGTCGATTGGAACATCACCTATATTGATGGTGTTTCGCCTGATGGGTCTGGATTCGTGAGAAGAGTGATTGGGTAAGATTGGCATATCTGGCTTCCGATGAACCGAATACTGAACGAGGTCAGTGTCAATAATGTGTGGCCCATCCCGGCATTGTCCTTCAAGTATGGCGATAATGTTGTAATCACTGCGAACAATCATCTTCCAGATCAGCACACATCTCTTCATGTATGATGACCGACGAAATCAAGATGATGACTACTGATAGCTCAGGCTCACGGACTCTTCCAGAATGGTACCAATTGGGCTGATGGACCTCAAATGGTGACACAATGTGGTATTCCTCCCGGTTCATCATTCACATACAACTTCACAGTCGAGCAGAGCGGAACGTATTGGATTCATTCACACACAATGGGACAATTTCCGGATGGTCTGCGGACGCCGTTCATCGTTCACGCCACTAATGAAACATATCAATATGATGAGGAGTACACGGTCAGTAGCTCAACATCAAAGAGAAACAAATCCTGACGTGTTAGGTCTACTTCTCAGATTGGTACCATAAACCAATGATCAATGTTCTGTACAACGAGTTCACCTCTTACAAGAACCCGACCGGTGCAGAACCTGTCCCAGATGCCGCGCTCATCAATGACTCACAGAATGTGACCTTTCCAGTAGAGCCGAACAAGACGTACAGATTTCGCTTCGTGAACGTCGCTGCATTTGCCGCTTTTCACGTCTGGATAGAAGGACACAGCATGGATATAATTGAGTAAGCGCCAATAGGTGAACTTGTAGCACGTCATGTACTGACTGACAGGGTTGATGGAGTAGACACTGAGCCTATGACGGTTGATGGTTTCGTGATAACGACCGCCCAGCGATACTCAGTTTTAGTCCGGACCAAGAATGCCACGAGTTCAAACTTTGCGCTGATGGGTTCCATGGACGAAGACATGTTCGATACGGTTCCAGCTGGGTTGAACAACAACGTGACCGGTTACCTAGTGTACAACCCTACTGCCTCCATGCCAGTTCCCACAATTTTGCAAGAATATCCTAGTTCGAACGACTTTGATCTGGTTCCAGCAAGACCGATGTCAGCCGTTGATGCTGACACAACCTTCAACCAAGACATACTCTTCGACAACTTGGGAGATGGGCAGAACTATGCCTTCTTCAATGGGAAGACGTATAAACCGCCGAAGACGCCGACGCTTTTTACGACCATCATTGCAGGGAAAAATGTTAATACGACCTTAGTCTCTGACCCTTCGATTTATGGTGACTACACCAATACACATGTTCTCGAACACAATAAGATGATCGAAATGGTATTGAACAATCAGGATCCTGGTAAACATCCGTTCCATTTGCACGGGCACAATTTTCAGGTGATCAAGCGATCCGAGCCGGATGAGGGTGACTACAATCCGGCCAATACCTCCTGGACGATTCCTGCAAATCCTATGCGTCGTGACACTCTTCAATTGCCGCCGTCGGGACACGCGATAATTAGATTCGTGAGTGCAAATCTCGAGGCGAGACTATAGCTAATTAGTCTTCCAGAGAGCAGATAACCCTGGCATTTGGTTATTCCATTGTCACGTATGGCCTTTAACAACATGCCCAAGTCTTGTGCACTGACAAGCTCTTAGATTGAATGGCATGTCATGGTCGGCTTAGTAACCACTATTGTGGAGGCTCCTGAGCTATTGGCACAACAATATGTCCCGCAAGCATCATATGATCTGTGCACCGCCCAAGGAATAAGCACGGCTGGCAATGCCGCTGGGAATGTCGATCTGCTGAACCTTAAGGGTCAAAATACCCCTGCAGATCCGTTGCCAAGTGGTTTCACGGGGCGGGGAGTGGCTGCAATGTTCTTCACCGTGCTCAGTGCTCTTGTAGGACTCGCTACCATTGCATGGTACGGTTTGCATCAGCTTGAGACCGATGCTACTGTGGAAAGCGGCGGGAACTCAGAGGTCTTGGTGGTTCATGAATAATCTCGGTCAAATATATACTTACACATATGCACCCGGCATACGAGCAAATCTCGTGACCACGAGCAACGCTTTTGATAACGCGCTAGCGCTTGACCAAGGTTACTCAATGTTGTATATTTATTCATATAGACCACAAAGCACTTTTAATGCGTATATCTACTTTGTGCAAACTGCTGAAAGAACGACTAAGAACAAGTCAATTCAGTCAGGACATGCCAAACTAGCTTCTAGAATGATATTTCAATAGACTGTATGAATTTTGCTCTGCTTTGTATATACACTAATATCTATGATAGAGGTAATCATTGCATTGAGATTTATGAGTTGGGGATTACTCTAAATTAGTAACATCAGTATAGATGAAGTAGGATTGCTTAGGATTGTTTAATATAGTGCTACAAGCTTGTTATATTGCAAGTAGTTGTATAAGAAAGGAGATTTATTCTAAGAGTCTCAATCTACTACAGATTTACCTAAACTCCCGGATCAGAAGTTTTTACAATTTGGCAAATTACTGTATACAATGATATACAGACTTTTGCATCTTCAAGGCTTACAAGCAATTGCAGTAGCCTCTAGATACTAGTACTTGGCATAGTCATCTCTTATCTTAATACAAGCTGCAATCCTGCAAAGCATGCTCTCTATAAGCTGTTGTAAGAGGGTAGAGTCAATCTAATCTTATACTTTTAGTACTGCTGACTTAATTAGCTTTAGATATATGTAAGGTCTTGTGTGAAAGTCTTTACTTCTATGTACTTCTACCTAAATGGTGTCTAAAGATACCTCTATATATGATCTATAGAATTGAAGTCAGAAGAGTAGAGTAGTCAGTCCCTAATATAGGAATAGCTAGTCATATCAAGCTAACTTTTGATAATGTATGCCGTGTGCATTCTAGCATTGTCCTGCAAAAGATTCTATGTACATTTATTAGATCTATGATCTTTGGTATAGAAGATTGTAATACGTCTAAGAAGTTAAGTATTGTAATGCGCCCTTGGTATGCAAGCATTAGTCTCTTTGTACTATTGTAGAAGCAGATTCAAAATGTTACTGAGATATCCGCTTGTTGCTACCCCGTCAAGCTATGTAGTCACTACTCTGCTATTTATGTAAAGTACAAGTGTTATTCTTTATCTACATTGCTATAGCGGCGTACAGGGCATTTATCTAACTATATCATACCCGACTAATTACTAACTTGCTATGTTTTACAAACTTTATACTTGTTTCCGCCGTCTAGCCGCTTTGTGCTCACAAAAATTCAATCTTATTGATCTTAAGATATTACTTTGAGCTGCAGTGTTTAGATGCTCTTCTGATTGTACTTTGTAATACTAGTGGTTTCACGTTATAACTAATCTCTGCTAAAGGGATGCGCAGCTTCTCTAGTACCTGTAGCAAAGCATTCAATAGCTCTTTCAGCAGCTAGACTAAGCTACTGAGGTCTTCTAGAACAAGAGGTGTTAACTAGTAAGCCGTTACGCTGCTGTATTTCTCGAAGGCACTACAGATAGTAGTCTTATTCTGTTTTAGTTTCTGCTGAGTCTAGATAAAGATCTTCCTAAACTCTCAATAGACAATTACTGGACATGAGTCACTCTTTAATGGGCAATGACGAACTCTATATGAGCTCATAGCCTCCAAACTAAGCTATAGCGTAACTCTAAAGTTACTTAGCTTCCTGCAAAAGATTATATCTCAGAAGTCCTTACTACAAAGCATAGCAAGGGCGTTTACAAGGTCAAGTACTTCAGGAATAAGCAATAGCTATTGTCACTCCATAACGTAGACCCTTATCTAACCTTAGTTGACTTGTCAATCCTTTTTGTTATAAATTTATGTGTAGTTTAGAAGGAGAAATTGCAGACTCTTTTCTTATACTGATTTAACATGCCGCTATAACTATCTAAAAATGCCTAGAAGCTCAGCCTATGAATCTGATTTCCTAAGATTCTAATCAAGCTGGCTTTACCAATGTTCAATTACTATGCTAGCAGTGTATACATTCTTGGTAAGATGTTATCTGAGTAGTAAGATTTCTGCATCGAAGTCTTAAGTATTGTGTTGAAAAAATAAGAATTGCCAGAAAGACTAATTCTTGCTCAAAATAGACTAAAGTAGTATCATTGTAAAGAGCTTGTCAAGTACTTTTGAGAGCTATCTAGATCAGACGTAAGAAGAAAGATATTCTATGTAGCCTAACCTTCTGTTTCTATTTACTCGCAATCTTTATCATTGTAGTAGGGCCTAAAACTTTTTAGATCTACCGTAACATTATTCACAAGATGTCTTGACTAACTTATACTAGTGAGAATTATATAAATTTGTAAAAGATCTTTAATAAAACGTTTAAATAAGCAATAGATAACTTGCTATAATGAAATCATGAATTCCTATACTCTCTATACTTTGTTCCTGGCTTACTAATATGACAGATGGACTTTTTTACTTCAGTAGTATAGATATAGCTAGACATGGCTAACCGACCGGGATCCGGGATCCCGGTTCAAGAAACCCGTGCACAATTACCTCGTATCACAGATCTAAAGCCTTGTCAGGTGACATATTGTGCTGATTAGTCCATTAAACGCATCACTAGTTACCTAAATTAACATTCGTAGCTATATCATATAGCTACAAATTTAGATTGTAATAAGGACTAGTAGAAACAAATACTAATACTAGAACATGTGCCTAGCTATAGATATAAGCCAGCTTTACATCATATAGCTTTGTTCAAATGTAAGTTAGCTATACAGCCTCTGAGACCATATAAGTTTGGGTAAATTTGTATAAACTCATACGTCTGTGTACCAGCTTTACAATTCGAGTCAGCTAAATGTCTTTTAAATTAGTAAACATAAGTGTTGTAGTATCTATTCAAGCTAGCTTTCAATTATCAAGTGTTTTAAGCTAACCTAAGCTATAAAACTACAAAAAGTCAAGCGCATTTAAATTTCTAGTTTGCTATCCCAGTTAGGCTTGGCACAAAGGTTCGGTTCGAACCGGAAACCAGTAGTTCGAACCGGTGAACCGGAAATTTGTCTCAAACCGGTTCAGGTTCGGTTCAGGTTCACAGCCACTAGGTTCAAGCGGATTGCACCTCCGGTTTGGTTCTGGTTCAACCTATGGTTGAACCATGGTTCAAGCACGTGTATCATTCCCGACTTTCTCTATAAGGTAGCTATAGCTATAGCTATAGCTAATTGGTATGTTACTGCACGAATCTAGAGGCTACACACGGCTTTGAGCAAATCCATGGCTTCAAGCGAATCTTCACGGCTTTGAGCGAATCTATGGCTTTGAGCAAATCTATGGCTTTGAGCGAATCTTGACGGCTTCGAGCCAATCATCACGGCTTAAAGTCAATTTTCGGGTAGATATTAATCTCGTGTAGCTCGTATCTGCACGTGGGTGAACCGGTGAACCGAACCTGGTTCACGCGCCTAATTTGAGTTTGGTTCCGGTTCGGTTCAAAAATTTTTGGTTGAACCGGATTGACCCAAAAATCCGGTTCGGTTCAACCGGAATGCCAAGCCTAATCCCAGTTGGCTTTGTCTATCTACATGTAGATATAACTTAATGTTATTATATTTACATGTACGTAGGCATGGCTAACCAACCGGACCCGAGATACGGCTCCTGTTCTACCGACCGTGACCGGGATCCCGGCCGGAATTCTAATTAGAGAAACCTGCGCACAATTACCTTGTATTATAGATTTAAAGCCTTGTCAGGTGACATATTGTGCTGATTGGTCTACAAAATGTGTTCCTAATTATCTGAATTGACTTGTGCGCAGTTACTACAGCTGAGTCAAATTGGCACGACATCAGCTCGAATCTTTACAGCTTTGCAAAGCAGGCTCAAATTAACTCGATGAATTACCACGCATGTTCAATAAATTAGATTCAATTAGCTTAATGAATTGACTCGACGAAGCGGCTCAATGAATGGCTCAGATTGGCTCGCACGAATTAACTCGCGCTAACTCGCATTTACTCAACGACTTGGCTCGAATGCGCACGAATTTGCACGACTTTAAAGCTAGCTCGACTTTGCACCAATTCAAACAAAACTACACAAATTTGCACAAAGATGAATTAGCTCGATTTTGTATAGATTTATACAGAACCACACGTTACAACATGAAGCCGGCTTAAATTTGCACAGATTTACATGAAGCCACACGAATTTGTACGGATTTGCATTACGCCGAGCCAGCTTGAATTTACACGGAATCACACATATTTGCACAGAACTACACGCATCTAGACAACGAGAAGCTTGCTCAAATTTGCACAGATATTCCTGAAACTACACAACATAGGACTAGCTTAAATGTACATGACTTTGCGCAACCTTGATTTACCATGTAGCGGTGACAACAAGATCTTTTCATTGTAGATACAGGCTATACTGCCACCAGATAAGTTTGCAGATACATACAGGAAATAGATTTGAAATCCCGGTACGGTTTTCAAATCAAACCGGAGAAAAAACTTGAACCGGGACCCGGTCAATTAGCCATGTCTAATTAGCAGATTTCCAGATTCAATGTTATAGGCAATGATACTTAATAATAGAAAGAATATACAAGTATAGAAGTCTACAGAGACTATAGATTATTAGAGAAAGATAAGAAAATATACTTGGGCTATATAGATATATACCAGGACTAGATCTGTAGTCACTATACATTTCTTTGATACAGCTAGTTAACAATTAATATTTAATCTTCTAGTACAATTGTATATCTCTATATAGTAGTAAGTGGTTATCATATTTTGGTACAAAAGGTTTTAAATTGTATGCTAGTTAGATATCTTGCTGGAAGTTAATTCTGTTTAGACAAATTATTTGAATTTAAACTACTAGATCCATGTATAAAATCCTAAGTATACTAGATACATTCATAAAATATGTACTTACCAGATCTACACTTATAGATTATGTAGAACTAGAAAGTTACAGAAGTCCTAATTGATATTATTATAGGTTTGCAGTAAGGAATATACTGCCTAAGGGATACAGAAGATCTTCGAGATGATACATACACAATATAGCCATGTATCTATTCTCTGGGATAACTCTGCAGCGTCGATCACAAACTATCTTACAACGTAGGTACGTCTGAAGTATAATAGCTACCAGCGAAGCGTTCGGTCCATTTATACTCAAAATATCTAGCAGAACATGGCACGTAAGTGCCAAATGAAGTTATATTAATCATCAAGGGAGTCTAAATTCATGTATTTGACCTTGTTACTGCTTGAGAATCTAGCTGCCAAAAGGTATAGATTCACGAGAACTCTGCGTCATCGATATAGAAATTCGATAAACGTGAAGAATTCCATGGTCGTATTCGTAGTTTGCATATGGGCTGATTGCAGCTACTAAGGCACCACGGCATGTTGACGGATAGGACATGCTTCCGTCAGTCCTAAGTCGAGGCAGTCTGCTTCAGAATATGTCAATGGTCCACAGCTCCATATCATGTCAAAGCTTGTGTGATGCAGCTTGAACAGTCTCGAGGTCGTGAATTACCCTGCTAGATATGCAGACACTAAACCTCGAAGCTCAACTCAAGTCTTTCTGCTAATGTTCGATTCTCGTGATATTCCCCATGTGCCGTGACTGTGCTCGGGTCGAGCATGTAGAGCGTAAGCGGGTGTTGCTGCACCTAAGATTTCAGCACCACAGCCTCACTGAACAATGACAAGATAGCAAATATGGAGTAAAAGAGTGCCACTGGATATGCAACCAGTACTCGCATGTTTGCCATGTTCAGTACTGAAACGAAAATTGCACTGGCCGAATTCGTGGACCACAAAACTGCTGCGGCCGTCAATCCATATCCTACAATGCCGTCCATATTCATCACTAGTCCAAATGCCGAAACAGAAACCAATGGAAGGAGACAATATCCGAGAACACTAGCTATACGAGCAAACGAGGCGGTAGCTGGTGCCATTAGAGACAGGATTGTCCACAAAGATACACACCCCATGAGAGCACAGCCGTAGACATAACCAAAATGAACTTTTCCTGACAGTAATAAGATGAAACCGAACAGCACTCCAAAGATCAGGGGACCAAATAGATCTGTGTCGTCCATAATATGGGCATCGATACTTCGTAAAGGATTAAGTACTGTCAGCGTTTTGACTTTGATGTGGTTGAAATTGACACCCAACTCTTCATATAGAGAGGCTTCGCCCTCGAAACCCGCAGCCGTAAACGCGGCCAACCATCCAGTCGGAGAGTTAAACGACAAGTCGTTGTAAGTAGAGCTGCTATTTCCCATGCCAGCTTGTGCCGCATCATAGTTAGACTGATAGAAAGAAAGTGGTTCATTGCTCGCATAATTACTCATGACTCAAACTGCCTGAATATCCTTGACTTGAGTGAGGTCGAATGGCAGGTTGTCGGAGGGAATGAGTTCTTTGTATCTTCGTCGGATAGAATGACCAGCGATATAGGAAATAATTGCATGAGTATAACCGCGCAAACACAGGCTGAGATACCTACAGAGAAGCTCAGGTCATGTTATGTTTAACGGAGTACTATTCTCCAGGGTTTTACCGAAAGCTCGGACATCTTTTAATTCTTTATTCTCCTATGGTTCAGTTATAGCGACAGACAAATCAGCTACGACGTAGCATGATTATATATGCACTTGTATCTGAGCTTGTCAAACACGGACAACGGACGACTCTCGTTTTGCACTAGCCCCGACATACTTGTTCACACCTCGTCCTTCCCCACACGAGCTGGAAGATGAACCTCTTTCGATTCTTAGGCGATTTAAGTCATCTTGCCAGTATCCTTATGTTGATTCACAAGATGCAAGCTTCGCGGTCTTGTGGCGGTATCTCCTTCAAGTCTCAGATACTCTATGCTATAGTCTACTGCACGCGATATCTGGATCTATTTTTCTCTTTTATCTCAATTTACAACACTACAATGAAGGTAGTCTTCATTAGCGCTCAGCTATTCATTATATATATGATGAAGTTCAAGTACAGGCCAACGAACGACATGCAGATCGATACCTTTCGCATAGAATATGCACTTCTAGGCGCAGGCGTTCTGTCACTCATTGCGACGTATCAATATAGCTTTCAAGAGGTAATTCTTGATATGTGCATCACAATACAGGTCACTAATGCAATAGGTCACTTGGTCTTTCAGCATTTGGTTGGAGTCTGTCGCCATTTTGCCGCAGTTATTGATGTTACAGCGCACCGGAGAAGCAGAAAATCTCACGACGCATTACCTGTTCGCACTGGGCCTATATCGATCATTGTACATACCCAATTGGATGTGGAGGTATCTTACTGAAGGCTACTTCGATCCTATCTCAGTTGTCGCTGGTCTAATCCAGACTGGCTTATATGCTGATTTCTTCTACATATATATAACAAAGTAAGACCACCATGACGCCAAGTTACACTTATTGATATGGACAGAGTTCTCAATGGACAGAAGTTCGAACTTCCATGAGTCTTGGTAGCACGAACACTTCTGTCCCATAGATCCTAGGAGTGGCCATCAACAATTTGTTGTGCTATATTGCGCATGTTCAAGATGACAGGTGGGTCAGTGTGCCATTTAAGCACGATTTGACTCACTAGTGATCTTTGTTGCCGTTGACCATGGACTCAGTCATCTTCCATCAACAAAGCATAGATATCCTGCAGATAAGTTCGATCGTCGCTGTCCTCTCTGCCCACGAACCAACCTCGCGTATGTGTCATCCATGTCAGCTCCTCGTCCCTCTGCTTCTTGATGAACTGGCGCCCAACATCGAATTCTTCCCCGACAGAGAAGTGCTCTAGATGCAAGCGAGAAGATTGCGTACTGCCTGAAAGGAGCTGCTTAGAGGTTGCCGGATTATGCTCAAAATCGTCCAGATGCTCAAAGGGGTCGATTTCGCTGTCATCTTCATTCAACTTTCTCCAGGACATCTGTTCAGGGTCAAAGACCATGCCATTGACGACCTGTACTGTGGACTGAGTCGTCCCGACATTCGATATCAGTGCTGGGCGCGGAGGAGATTTGAGAACTTCGTCAAAGTGGCTCAAGACTTGCTCGTTTCCATCCCACCTGTACGTCCTCGGATTGTAAACCATATTTTTTTCCACTTTTGCGATTGGAGTGGTATTGATCGCACTGATCAGACCAGGTAAGGTAGCACGTTTGCGATTCTTCCTACGAACGCCAGCATCATTCCCGAGTGGTTTTGTCCTTGAGAACGACGAATGAGCTTTTGCGCCTGGTTCGTGAATCTCATGCTGAATTTGAGGTACCTGCATGATCGTAGCAGTTTGCTGTGAAAGGCGTGTATCTCTATAACGGCTCTGTGGAAGATGACGAGACACCTGAGGATGAGTAGGCAGATCATCAATATCGTCTAATTCGTGTCCATCGCCATAAGTTTTGGCCCTCACATGAGTACTGCAATGCAGTGGCTCAGATCGTAAGGCTTCGGATGTCGTGGCTCGTCTCTGATACGTTGCAGACATATTTGACTTCGCCAATATGTTTCTTTCGTGTTGTGCTGAATGATCAGATCTCTTATGCAAGGCACTGACATGGTGTGACATGTCAGGCGTTGCACCACTAGGTAGGAATGCAGGTTTTGGCTGTCCAGTATGGAGGAGTCTAGGCTGCCGTGCCTGTACGTCCTGGGAAAGGACAAAATCGTTGTCCTCCCGATGACGACTCGGGCGCTTCATGTTTTGTGTGGCATGAAGTGAAGCATTTCGTCCTTGTGCATGAGCTTTGGTAGTCCTCGAAGATGAAGCAACATTGTACGTTTTGTCCATATCTCTCTTTGCCGAGCTAATATATCGAGGCCTTGAGCTGACTATGTCTTTGACTGTACGTGGTGCTTTGCTGAAGCTGTCTTTATCTATGACTAGTCCATCAGCAGGATTTTCGATTTCATGAGATTTCGAGATCTGCTTGATTGTGTCTCCGGCAGCACGTCTTTCTGTACCTACCAGGAAGCGAGCGCGGAAATCAACCATATCGTCAGGCAATTCTAGACCGTCAAGTCCGTCTTGTGACAGGTCAGTCGTTGTATTGCTAGCAGAAATTATGGATGAAGTCGTGGACGCCCGAGCAGACCTTGGTAATCTGGAAGCGCGTCGAATACCAAGACTTCCTTCTCCCCAATCTTCCGTGTCACTTTCGAAAGTAGGCATAGTCTTACAAGCGAGATTATCGCGGGTAAGTCTGACACAGTCTGGAGGTAACACTAGACCATCGATATCGTCTTTCAAAGGGAGTGCTTGTGAAGCTTGCCATTGAGATATTGCTTCAATGCGACTAGGAGTCTGTAAATGTCGTCGAGGTTGTAGACCCTGCTGCATGCGCAGCTGTAGCTTTTGTGCAGACTTTGAAACATGCGACATGTTGTGATCCGCTACTGGTAAGCTCAAATGTTGTGTTGCAGCTATAGAAGGAAACGGAGGTGACATGTCCGTGGATTTTGTGGGAGCAGTACTTCTCTGACAATTCTGCACAGTGGATTGGGTAGCACTCGGGAACTGCATACTAGCATGCTCGAAGCGCCTTGGTCGCTCAAGGTCTGTCGGGACAACCGGCGCGGGCAGCTTACGGTAAGTAACATTGCCGCATTCGCGCAGTTCAGCATCTTTTCTTGGTGAGTTTGTGACTTGTGCTACATTCTGAGAAAGTCCACTGTTCGTTCGGCGTGCGTGGCTTGCGGTTGAAGCTTCGAAGGATGTTAAATCAAAATCCTGCCAATCGTCCTCACCTAAATCCATTGCCAGACAACTTAGACTTGTGGGCGCATCGTCGCTCTTATTCTTGGTACTCAGACCGAGCAGCTTGATTTCGTCCCAATCAGCAAGTTCTTAAGATTAGCTATCAGATACTTCTGAAGTGCTGTGCCCTGTATTGCAATCTACTGAAGTCCTCTCTATGTATGCGATTCTCTTTGTCAATGGTGAACATGTCGAGGACTAGACTGCCATGGTCGCTGTATGTCAATGCGCACGCGGGCACCCACTAAGTTGAGCCATTAGGGAGCGAGTAAGCAGATGATACGCCATGACTTGCTAGGTCACATCGTCGAGCCTCCGAGATTGTCAGTAACATTGCTCCGCCAGAGTCAGTCGGGTTACGTCCTTGATGCGCCAGTAGCTAAATATCTTCGAAAGAGCTCCTCTACCATATTGTCAAAACAAACGGCAACTGCTGTGGGGTAGTAGTTCTCAGCCGCTGCCGACGTGCGCGCGTGCATCGATATCGCTACGTATATATACGCCAGCGCTAGCTAGAAACATATGCGTTGCAGTTGCAATATTTGCAATTACATTAATTTTACAAATCATATGCTTAAGCTTAGGCTTATAGATCGGGGAACTCCAAATGCTCGCACAATTGCGACGCTACTTGAATCTTGCGACTCTATAGGTTGAGTGACTGTCTAAACTCAGGGAAAGACATTGTCAATGAGCAAGGTTGTAGCACACAGTGCGCGGCCTCGAGCATGATGATATAATATGGTGAATCCCGGCCAGGATAAATTCCACCATCGTAACAATCAGGTCGTGTACTTCAAATTAGAATCCTAGGCCCGTCTCACAGCATCTGCTATCTAAAGTCGCAGCACGGATTGCAATTGTTCAGCTTTTCTTGCGCCTCGAATGTCTTTGACCACTAATGGGTTTTGCGCTATACCCTTGACGAATTCCGATCAAGATGATCTCAGTCATATCCTAGCACGAGTCGAATCTAGTGCAGATAATGGATTAATTATTACTCTTACAGAAGGCGTCTGCTCATACCGTAGACAAAGTACGTGCACGATTCACCACTACAGGCAATGCGAATCTAAAGTTAGTAGTGACGGAAGAGGAGATAGGCTCTCTTGTAAGCAGGGCACGGCCACATTGGAGTAAAACGTTCAAGAGTCTGCTGCTAGGTTGTGAAAATTGCGCATCCCTAGAGCTCGTTGCGACAAGATCTGTGGGATTGATCACAATCTTGATCAGGGAAATCGCAAACACTCCACTTAAGGTTTGCACCTTCGAAGTGCAGCAATCTGATGAGGTCCTGGATGATCTGATTATAGTCAATTTGTCATCGTTGCTGACTTGTCAGGTCGAGATATCCTTGTTCACATGGAGCGTTGAGCTGGTGCAGAAACTCAAGCACGAGCAGCAATTGCGCAACATTACTGTCTTACAATTGCAAGAAGAAAGTACAGCCACTACAAAAGCCCGGCTTCGACTTGAAGAAGTCTTGTCAACAACACGTCGTAATGAGGAAGTGATGATGAGTAGCTTCGGCAAGCTCTTGAACTCCAAAAAGGAATTGATTCGCGGATTGTATGCTAATGCTGGCGAAGTTAGAGTAAACAAGAAACCTCGGGCATCATCTGTCAACGATGGAGACCGCGCCGAAAACGTCCATTCCGATGTGACATCACGTTCTGAGTCACCGGATCTCATATCGCCAGCTACAAGCTCTCAACACGATAAAGAACAATCACCAGGAAGTCACAGAAGCGATTCAGAACACGGCCTTGAGGAGGATGAGGAGTTGTAAGATTGTGAAAGGTTATGACCTTCAGATTGGCTGTGCATGCCATGATTGGTTCAATAAGATATGAGGTACTGCTCCTCAGCCGTCCGAAGATCTTACACTACTAAGAGACAGTTCGTACTGCACAGTCTCTAGATATGTATGTCAAAGATCTTGTTTGGTAGCATCACTGGTTGATCGATGGATAGCACACTCAGTAACACAAGGAAAAGTGACGGCCATAGCAAGCTATGACACTACAAGGAATCCTCGATACTTGATCTAAGAATAGTCAGATACTGTGCTATCAGAGGCCATCATTATCGCAATTAAGATCGAAATAGCATTAAAATTGCTGTCGCTTCCTTAGTAGGCGTACTGTAAGAAAATTACTCTACCATGATATTTCGTTTCCAATTCGTGGCTGTCGCCACTTCTCGTGTTACGGTATTCTAGTGACATTTGAAATGATGTTCAGCGGTCACTTCGATCCGCACCCGCGGCCGTCTATATATATACTTCGTTCTGGCAGCAAGAGAATAATGATTCACACTTTTCGAAGTGAAAAGTATTGACCTTCGCGAAGGTGTCGCCACTTGCAATTGAGCCATGATTACCACGTACACCCTACTTGCGAAGTCGAAAGTCTAAATGCGGATCGGCAAGGAAGATACAAAATAACATTACATTTCCGGTGTTGTTCAGAGCATGAACTCAGACATTGAAGCTAGGATCATTGCGTTGAGAAGAAAATTCGGACTTTGTCCATTATTTGAAAATAGCTCTTCAGGAATTGCAGGCTTCGTAGCTGGGCTCGATAACAATCCAGAAGATCTCAGGAGACTTTGCTCTCAGGGTACATTCATTCGCACTACAGATCTTATCTGTCGCCAGGCATTACATTCTCGGCAACACGAGCAAACGCACCACACCACAGCTGACACTTGCAGTTGCCGAGACTTGGCCACAGGCACGACCCACACCATTGATGGCCTTGATTACAATAGTAAAACGATCAACAACGCAGCTGCGATTCATGAATATGCGGGACTACTTAGTCCAGCTTTGCCGCCTAGATATCTACGAGGGCAGTTCTCTCTGCAATCTGATGAAAGGTACGAAAAACTCGATCAACCCATTTGCTTGAGTCCAAAGCTCCCAGCGAGATATGAGAACTATACTCCATGAAGCGGTGAGAGCGTAAGGCAATGGAACGTTTCATGCTCCACCCCATATGGGTGGGAACAAAAATTGATTCGGCATGAAAACAAGTACAGTCGACTATGCAGTCTAAGGCGCGGACATGACCACTCACGTTCCGGCACGAAAAGAATACGTCCCTATGACACCTCCTTAATTCTGTTCATAATCGTTTCATGAAGGCATGGCATATCATTGTCTGGCTCGAGAACGTTGTTCGCGACGCGATCCAGCATGCATGCATCGCAATTGCGCTAATTAGAGGTCCCATAATTATAAGCATATTTATGTGTATGCATTTCCATATGCATGCATATGAGCTCGAGGATCCGGACAAAATATGTGAGTTTGAGAAGTGTATCATGCTTCATGAGTCTCGGAGCTCCCACAACAGAATTCATTCGTGGCTGCTACACGTCGATCATGGACGAGCACTAGTACTATGGACTCTCGGTCTGGTGAAATTGCTCGACGTAATTACCTCGATGGTTTCACAGCAGTAGTAGTGTCTGCAAGTATCAGATTTGACGAGTCAAGACAGGATCGTTCAAGCTCGATCGATCTGATTGCACGAGGATAGTCTCAGACCTAATCCACTGCTTTTACAGTATTGTGGGGAGACACTTGAGACATCTGACTCCAGAGGAAGTATTTTCGTCCTTCAGGTACTGAACTGTTCATGTAATGATGCATAGAATCCAAGCGTATGCACAGATTCTATCGCTCATTTACCATGTACGTGGAGAAGGACTAACGCTCCAGATTCATGATGTCTGACGGTGCCTCTCAAGCTCACGATGCTGGTAGCACGGACATCTATAGGACAACTCCGTATTTCCCAGCGTTTCACGTTAGTCTGATCCATCGTCAGAGACACTATCTAAACGACATAGAATGCTAAGGATAGGCTTTTGGAGCAGAAGCGAGCTGAGCATGAACAAGCACGTCAAGAACATCGTCGACGCTTCGAGGAGCAAATGCATCTTCTAGAATCAAAGCAACAGCGGGACGAATCTCTGCTTCGTGGTGTGGAGGAAGAAGAGCCGCATAGCCTTCGAGCAATGCCTGTAACACCGATCAAGACCCCGGCTCACGGCGAAGCACGATCTCGAGCTAGTACAAACACTAGAACGAGCCCACCCCTCAAGGTATTTGATGCACGTCATGCAATAAACGAGCAGCTCGTCACTCCTCCATCAGATCAACAGACTCGCGCTACGTCAGCCTTCAACGCAATCAGATCAGTCCCTGGAAGCAGAAGAACTAGCACGAGCCTTGGATTTGAAAACCTTTCACTACTTGACACGTAAATTCCTTGCAAGGCACACCTGTATGTCAATTAATTGTTGCAGTACAGATCAGCGACGGACCTCGTTCAATGAGCCAGGCAGAACAATAGGACAAGTCGAACAGCACCGTCTGCCTTTGTCAAAACCTTATTTGGAGAATGAGGGTAATAATTCCTTAAATTTCATTGTTCTCGACTCATCTTTGAAAGTACCCACAACCTCATATCTACAGATGAACACAACAGACGATTCTTTTCCCATTCTAGTTAGACGAGACAGCTATGCTCCGGTGCCAACAGCCACATTCAATGAGCTCTCTGTCGAAGATCGTAAAGGATTGCATAACCCCACAGTATCTAACGCAGGTCATCCTAGTGGCCGAACTCCTATGCCGACTACTCAACCACTTCGCGGCATGCTTGAGGACTTGCAAGTAGCACACAACCGACCTCTACCAGATTTCGCTTTACCACAAAGCGTCAAGTCGCTGTCGAGTAAGTCATACAGGGGCGAAATATTCCTTGCTAATCAATTTCAGACAATAGTCCCGTGCCAGCCAACCAAGAAGCTGCTCGTCGTTCGTTCACGAATGTGCCATCTCCTGGGTTTCGAGTACCGAATCACAATTCCGGAAATTCAATGTCTTCAATGCAGTCTCCCGCGGCATTTGCGCCATATGGTCTTATGCATCACGATGGGCTTAACAACAATTATACATCGTACCCGGTGTATAGTGGTACTTCTGAAATGCCCAGATCACCATATATGCCCATGAATCGTAACACAAATCATTTCAAGCGATCTCATGAAGACATCAATCGCTATGCAGAGGTAGCCTTGGAGAGCTTGGTCGGAGACATCTATTCCTTGTGTAAGGATCAGCATGGGTGCCGTTTCCTGCAGAAAAAGCTTGACGAACGCAATCCAGCCAGTGTTGACCTTATCTTCGATGAGACATATAGTCATGCCGCTGAACTCATGATAGGTATGTCCTGACATGAGTGGTAGCGTGTTGTAGTGCTAACGCCAGCAGATCCGTTCGGCAATTACTTGTGTCAAAAACTTTTAGAGCATTGCGATGATAAGAGGAGGCTCAAGATCGTTCAAACTGTTGCAAACGATCTGGTCAACATATCACTCAACATGCACGGAACCAGAGCTGTGCAGAAACTTATCGAATTTTTGACTACGCCTGAGCAAATAACAATTGCGACAACAGCACTGAACATGAACGCTGTCACATTGATCAAGGATCTCAATGGAAATCATGTGATACAAAAATGCTTGAATCGACTTGGCAGTTCGGAGAACCAATTCATCTTCGATGCAGTCAGTCGACATTGTGTCGAAGTTGCTACACATCGGCATGGTTGCTGTGTATTACAAAGGTGTATAGATCACGCATCAGAAACTCAGAAAGTGCAAGTTATTGCGGAGATTAACAACAATGCACAATTGCTAGTTCAAGTGAGTGCCAACAATTGGGCACGAATCCGGGAGCTGACGTTGTAGGACCCTTTCGGCAACTATGTGATTCAGTACGTGCTTGACCTTGGCGACACTAAATTCTCTGATGCTCTCATTCGCAGATTTATTGGCAATGTTTGTTTGTTCTCAGTGCAGAAATTCAGTTCAAATGTCATTGAGAAGGTAGGATTTCCAAGTATCGAAGGCTCAGCTAAAAGTTGTAGTGTCTTCGTGTTGCCGAATCTGCCACTCGTGCGCTTCTGATCGACGAGTTGCTGTTCAAACCTCGACTAGAAAAGCTCTTGCGGGACTCATTTGCAAATTATGTTATTCAGACTGCTCTGGACTACGCCGAGACTGGTCAAAGAGAACAGCTCATTGAGTGCATCAGACCGCTGCTCCCCGCTATCCGTACTACCCCATATGGACGTCGGATTCAGAGTAAGATCAGTGGCAATGTGGCAAGTTCACATTTAACAAATAATTTCAATTACACGGCACCGTTGTCCGGCTTCCCGGGCTATGGATATCGAATAGCACCGGTCGCATCTAATGTTCAGAATTACGCAAGCATGGGCGACTTTCAGCACACTTTCAAAGGCGATTATGGCTATTGAGAACATACCGATTTTTGGCACCTGTATAATATCTACCACAATGACCTGAGAACTTATTGCATATTGATACCTCAGACCACAAATCATTCTGTATAGGATCTTTCGAATCTCACAAACTTCACGGCATTATCAACACAATATTTAGCATGAGCTCGTCCGATTTGTATACATAGAACATAGCATAGGACTTGCCGCACATTCAATCGACTCTTGTCATTATCATTAAGGAAGCTAAGAGTCTGTTGATGGTGTAGACTAGAATGCGTGTTGCGAGAAGCGTGTGTGGCACGCCCCCGAAATGCTGCATTCAACTAGAGCATGAGCACTGAGTGTTTGCACCGCTTATAGTACCGGTGGGCACAGGTCCGCAAAACCGCCTGCCATCTGGGTCATCCCATTGCTTGTATGGTTGAGTGCTCATCTCCAAAACCTCATGTAGGATGGCTCTTTCTCCCTTGTGTTCTACACGTTGAATGACTTCGTCGAGTATCCAGCTTCTGAGGACAAAGGAAGGGTTGACCTTTCTCATCCTCTCGGTGCGGTCTGCATCAATTTGTATGTCACGGGCGGCGAGTCGTTGGCGGTAGAGGCCGAGAAAGGCGTCAATCTCCTCGATGGCCTTTTCCCTGCCTGCGCCGCCAAAGTTGCCCTGTACGCCGTCGACCATGGCGGCACCGGAAAAGTCCGGCTCACTCAGACGCTGGAAGAAGTGGTGGAAATCGAGCTCGTAGGTCTCCATCAGTGTGAGGGCGTCAGAGACGAGTGTAAAGTCGGCCTCGGTATCGATGGGCAGGTCGAAGCGTGCGGCCATGCATGTCTTGTAGCTGCGCATAAAGGTGTCCTTGTACTCTTGTGCCGTGTCGGCGATGATGCTCTCGGCGCGGGTGAGGATGGGCTCGAGTTCGGTGTCGTCCATGGACCCTTCGAGGAAATCCTTGCGACCGAAAAAGGCGGCCACACTGTCGCCGGCACCAAAGAGTTCGGCGAGCGCTTCTCCGAGTCGTGTCAGGTTCCACCAAAAGATTGTCGGTTGCATGCGATACGCGTATCGTAATTGACCACTAAAGGGGAGTCGTCAGCCATGGTGAAAGGACGGGAAAGGGAGGGTATACTTACTCGTCGTGGTTTGGCGTGTAGGCCGAATCAAAAGTGTCCATGAATGCGAATGGGCCATAATCCATCGATAGGCCAAAGATGGAGGTGTTGTCCGTGTTGAGCACGCCATTCATGAATCCATATGCCTGTAATTTGCCTACCAAGTCGGCGTTCCTGCGCACAATCTCTCGGTAGAGTGATTCGTATTTATTGCCACTCGATTCCTTCTTGGGCAGGTTTTGCGCCAGTGCTTCCTCACCACCAAAAACATGCTCGATACAGTAATCCGCCAGCTTCTTCGTCGTCGCACGATCACCACGACGACGTAAGAGGTCAAATGTGCCTATGCGGATCCAGGATTGTGCGGCCCGTGTCACTATTGCGCAAGGCTCCACTCGCTCCCGCAATGCCTTTTTCGAAAGTAGAGTCAGAGCCAATGCTCGTGTCGTCGGTATCCCCAGGGCATGCAAGTGCTCACTCACCAGGAACTCTCGTATCGAGGCCCGCAAGACGGCATTGCCGTCTGCAAATCTCGAGTACGGTGTTTTGCCGGCACCTTTCAATTGTAGTTCGAATCGCTCGTGGGCGTCATCGGCCTTGACTTCTCCTAGACTGATGGCGCGACCGTCGCCCAATTGACTTGCCCATTGACCGAATTGATAGCCGCCATAACATTGTGCCCACGGGTAGATACCATCCAGGGTTGCATTGCCAGAGACTAAATCCTTGAAGGCCTGTGTGTCCGCTTCTGCCGGATCTATTCCAAGCGTCTTGAAACATGCTGGACTTGTCGCTAGCACTTCGTAATCTTTGGTGGCTTGAGGCTTGACATAGGTGAAGAGGGCACCTCGAACTTGCCGCGGAGTCTGGGTCAACTTGACATTCTCATCCGCTGCTTGTGTTGTCGGTATCGCTGGATCAGGAGGCAAATGTTGTGTGAATCGAGAACTCTTTTCAATCGAGCTCAGCGTAGACATTCTTGAACTCCGCTTGTTCCAGATGAGTGTTATCCTAGAACACGTAAGTCTCTTCATGCACCGATGTGCATTCACCGATTGAGTTCAGCAGAGGCAGAAGGCAAACAAGACGATCACACAAAAAAATCATTCGTGGTTACAAGTGCGTCATTGGCAACTTTGTGGGGAAATCACTGGTGCAAGTGGCGACCGCAATGCAACGACTCACGTGACAATCTCGAAAACGCGTCGAATCGGGCGCCGCCCAATTAATCAACGCGTCGTGCTGAATTCGTCCCAAAGCTCCTGAAATCAGGATAGTCAGACACAAATGGAAGATCGAGTATTGGTACACGCGTTTGCACGACGATTCTGCACAAATACTCGCTGAAAGTCCCTTCGACAATAATTGCTGATCTTGTAGATTCGATGTATTTTTACCTTATTCAGCCTAGACACGCCGCTTGTGACGATATCATGTACATATATAGTGCGCATATATATTCCTTCTCATGACTCCTCAGTGGCAGGCTCCTCGAAATCAGCATCGTCGTCCTCGTCATCTGCCTCGGGGACATTCGCGACTTCCTTAGTGTAGTCGACCCGTCTGCCTCGCGTTCTTCCAGATTCGATGATGTTAGAAGTGTCAATCTCTCCCATATCGTCTTCGGACTCGTCTTCTGCATCTATGCGCGTGTCAGTACATCTGAATTCCTTTGTTGACTTCAATTGAGCACTGACCGTCCTCCTCGATCTATGTTCGTTAGCCAAGATTTTCTTGCTATTAGCGATTACGATCTAACCTTGGAGTCATCCTCTTCCATTTCAGAGTCACTGCCAGCCTCTTCGTTATCCACAGGAGCAGCTCCTTTTCCCTTATCCTCAGTCGTGGGTGTCCTTGAGTTTGTTAATTATTTGTGCCAACTTCGAGAAAACTGGAACTATACGTGGGCTTCTCTGACTCTGTGGTGTTGGTGACTCGATCACTCATCTTCGCTATGTCTGACTGGAATGTTCGCAATATCTGAAGACGTCTCTGAAATTTGAAAGTGTTATTCTGTCTATCACAAGTGCTTGTTGCGCCTAAGCTTGTTCGTTGCCAGGTCCAATTGCAAAGTGGAGGAGACCATTCAGATTGACTCGGCTAAAATCTGAAGTCTAGATCACATCCGTAAGCTACAAGAATCAATTTCAAAGGACCATTTCCTGCGTGTAGAACAATCACTCGTGACCCGATGGAGCTTTAACAGTCCCACAGACTCAAGGGGAATCTCATCAATCTCGATGTGTCAGGCTACGAATCATCTGCACTAGTGGTGCCACGAGATAGTGAAACCCTGGGCATTTGATCCGTTGCAAGATTAAGCAGAGAATATGCTGGAATCGGTCAAGAACTATCCTCAATCTCCTTGTCCCACTGAAGCAGGAAATCTTGCATATATGCATGTCTTGACTCTGCCAATCGTCGGCCTTCCTCTGTACGCATCTTCGTGTGAAGAAGCAACAGTTTGTCTTGAAAATGCTGTGCACACGACTTTTTGTGCACTTGTGTCAAATGTTCATCTGCAGAGTCTTCCGGCTTCTTGACGTATAGGCTGTTACCGCTATCAGAAAGGTCAGCGAGCTGCCGAGGCCCAGCGCGAGTGGTGTGCTTCACCTTGTACCTGCATAGGCACTTGTCCGGAGGATTCCTATAGCTCCAATAGCGTCGAGGTAGTCTGCATCCTGCACGCAAGAGTACTCTCTGGCCAAAGCGTCAGGAACCCGCTCACCATTTCCTTCACGTCTGACCTCTTTCGTGTAGCCGACCAGCTGGACTACATCCACGATTTGCACCGCGGTCGTAGCACTCAAGCCATTGGCTGTCAGAAAAGCTACCAGCGATTCTTGCTGATCGCTTGATGACATGTTCGACTTGTCGTACTTGTGGTCGTACAAGTCATGCAAGAGCGCTGCAACCTCGACCACGAGCAGACTAGCGCCCTCGAGTGTCTTCGCTATCCTCAATGCCAAACTTCTGACCCGCCAGACGTGTGAGACATCATGCGAGCAGTCAAAAGTGCCCATTCGTTCCTGCACTAGTTGTTCGCAGGCACCAACGCATCGCTGAGCATCGTCCATACTGTGAATTAGATGCTCTGAAGAAACCTTGTTCATGTCATCATTTGCGACTCATCGTAGTCTGGCTCCGTGCAACGCCCGCAGAGATCTGATGAGTAGCATTTTGTGTTCTCTAATGTACCGTATTGAGGTATACAAGGTCGAATGCTGATCAATGATCACAAACGAAGAACATCCTCATCTCACTGCTGCTGGCTCATCAATCGACACTGGCGTAGAAAATTATTGGGCTTTACAGTTGCCTGTGATATTTTAGGACCTTAAGCTTGGAAGGCACGTTTGTGATTGTGGGGAGACCGTTGTCAAAAAGCCGCCGTTACAGTAGATGTGTACAGGAAAATTCTGATGGACTAGCAAGTAGGGTTAGAGGAGAGTTCAGAGGATTGAATCTAAATATTTACATTTCTATAGAAGTCTTGTGCAGTTGCAAAGCTGGAACGAATGATCATACTTCGTTCGTTGAGAACGGACCACTCGATGTTGCCATGGATGCTTTGCGATTGTTTTTTTTTCTACCGGGCGAGTACACAATGATGAATTGTGAGACCTCCTGGGTATGCACGGAAACCAGCTTGACCGAGCGCGCCCTTGCTATCTTAGAATATTCAGTTGAACGGCCGTCAATCTCTAATTCGTTGGCAAGAAGAAGGAAGAACTCAAGTCCGACACATCCTTCTTCAAGGCAGCAATCTCTGAAAACTGCTCACCTTCACCTAGATGGTCCTTAAAGTCCTTTAGCTTCTTGCCAGGAGCTGATGTATTGACCTTGAGAGTAATTTCTACGGCACGGTCAATAAAGTCAACGACTTGTCGGAACTCCGTTGCTTCGAAACCCCGAGTAGTCATCGCAGGTGTACCGAGACGGAGACCATGAGGTATCAGAGCACTCTTATCACCCGGCACCGTGTTTTTGTTTGAAGCGATGTTCACGAGCTCGAGCACTCGCTCAACACGAGCGCCGTCGATACCCTTCTTCGTGAGGTCGACCAAGATCAAGTGATTCTCGGTGCCCCCAGTCACAAGATCGTAGCCCTTCTGGAGGAATGCCTCGGCCATGACTTTTGAGTTTGCCAATACCTTTGTCTGGTAGTCCTTGAATTCTGGACTCGCAGCTTGTTTCAGAGCGACAGCCAGGGCCGTGATTGTGTGATTGTGCGGACCTCCCTGATGGCCTGGAAAGACTGAAAAGTTGATAGGACCTTCGAGATCGTACATGATCTCCTTGCCCTTTTTGTCGGTGGATCTGACACCCTTGCGGAAGAAGATCATGGCACCCCTAGGTCCTCGTAACGATTTGTGCGTAGTCGTGGTAACGACATCGGCGTAGTCAAAGGGAGTCGGGACCACTCCTGCAGCCACAAGGCCTGAAATATGAGCCATATCAGCGAGAATGTAAGCACCGCATTTGTCGGCAATCCGACGCATTCGCTTGTAATCGATCAATGCGGCATAGGCTGAAGTGCCTGCAATGATAATCTTTGGTTTGAATGCGGCAGACATCTTCTCCAACTCATCATAGTCGATGAGCCCGGTCTTTGGGTCAACTTGGTAAGGCAGGTTAGAAAAGTATGTCGAGACGGCAGATATGTTTTTCGTGGGTGTGGCATAGCCATGAGAGAGATGGCCACCTGATGGCAGATCAAGCCCCATCAGACGTTCGTGGGGCTTCATCAATGCTTGGTAGACGTAGAGATTGGCGGGCGAACCAGACAGAGGCTGCACGTTCACACCCCACTGCTCAGGGTCCAGCCTGAAGGCCTCGAGTGCTCGTCGCTGACATGCTAGTTCTGCTTGATCGATAAACTCATTGCCACCATAGTATCGTGCATTCGGGTATCCTTCAGAGTACTTGTTTTGCATGGGAGAACCCAGTGCTTGCATGACTGACTTTGAGGTGAAATTCTCAGAGGGAATGAGTACGATTGAATCACGTTGTCTGATCTTTTCATTCTCGATGATACCATAGATTTCAGGGTCGACTTCTTGTAAAGGAGAGGCGAGAATAGTCTGCGCTGAAGTGCTCAGAGGTCGGCGAAGTCGAAGTGCCAAGCTAGCGCGTTGTGACAGGTTTCGAGAAAACATTGCTGCTGTACTTGGTGAACCTCGATATGTGTAGCTAATTCGAAAACCACACCCGAAAAGAAGACGTTTCGAAATGCCTACCACTGAACGGAAGCAGACAAGTTTGCAAGAGCAGTCTTAAAAGGACGACTTTGCAGGAGGTTATGGAATCGAAGACTAGCACAGGCCAGGCGGGACTCACAAGATTAGGCAGATTGAATGAACGAAGAAAGAAAGAAAGCAGAAAACTCAAAGTGGAAGCACAGAATTAGAAGTGAGTGGCCACGGTGTAGGAGGCAGGAAAGGGTTAGATCAGATCAGGTAAACTTTCTTTCGCGCTCCACCCTTCTCAAAATCTCTCTATAGCTATAGAATTTAATTCCTGCCAAACTCAAGACTCGTCCACGGGTCAAATTCGCGGGCAGGCTTCCGGCGTTGCAACGCGCGCACCGGCGTCTCTTCGGCATATCTGGCGCCTGTGCGCGGTACCCAGGGCACCTTTCGATCGAGCTCTCAAGCTCTACTCCCGCATTGCAATTGGAAGGTAAATTACGCCCACGGATTCTGCAGCTCAGCTCAGCTCAGCTCGATCAGCTCAGCTGCATGTGCTCTGCAGGTGGAACAATCAATTCATCCAAGAATTGCGCAGGTCGTTCATCCTAGCATTAGGTACTTGGAGCCTGCAATGCATGGTCCAAAACTTGGGATTGATTGATTGGGCGGTCATGTGCCAGGGCTTCCAAGGTTGGAGTCGATGTCTGGCAGGCTGCTGCAGCTGGGCTCTGATCCCCGGGAGCCTTTCCCCACACCAATTAAGCACGGCACGGCTGCCTGAATCTCAACCTTCCAAGGTTCCAGGTTGCGAGGTCCAAACTGATGCGCACGCGCCGAGCCTCGAGAGGACGCGCCAAAGGGCACTTAATTTCTGGCCCACACACACACTCACGGCAGGCTCTCTTTGGTCTGAGCACTGCGAGTCGACAAGTCATGACCCACTCCTCTCGTCTCGACTGCGGTCTAGTGGTCTTGATGCTCTCCAGCAGTCTCGAGCGTTCGCTCGCACAGATGTCTTGCGAAAGTCGTGCAAAAGGAAGTATAGTCTACCTAATTTAAATTCGATCCGTCCCGAGGGACGTTTCAGAGGTGCAGAGCTGGGATAGACTCATCTGCGGTCGGCTTGTCAATGATTAACCCTCGCCTAGCGGGTGACTAGTTAGTGAGGATAAGTGTCAGTCAAACGAATCATCAAGTATGAGCCAGAAAGTTATACTGGCTACCGCTTTGGAGCTTGCTCAGAAGGCTGTGCAGCTCGACTCTGACAACGATGTGTCTGCTGCCTTGACGGCATACGGGGAAGCCTGTGAGATGTTATCCAAGGTGCTGAATCACGAGAATGGTAAAGCGCGCTTGCGTCCTTCGCTTGCAGCCCACTGACTCGGTGATTAGTGAAGGACGACCGCCGAAAGCTCACCCAAATATACGAAACATATGCAGATCGTATTCGCCTGCTCGAGGCCCTACATTCTAACGCGGACATCGAACTCGAGGTCGAGAGCCCTGAAATACAATATCAATTTCTGGCTGAGGATGTTGTGGACCCTTTTAGGCCGACCGAGTCAAATTTAGATCATCACTCATCAAATCATCCGGCGAGCGGTAAACGCACAGCGCGAATGCTTGGCCTTCATATAGATACGGGAGTCGCAATGCATGACAGGTCTATGGTAGTGGCTAGTAAGGTAGCTTCTGCGCCTATACCCGAACTGAATCATGCCTCAGTTCGGGAAAGGAGAGCCATGACTCTTGGCTCAAGGGAACGCATGCCACCCGCACTCTATGCACCTCCCCTGACCGTCCTAACACCGCTGCCGCCAATTCCTGGGCATTCCGGAGAAAGGAGGGCATCACGAAGTCTACGAAAATTATCAGACTCTTCACTATCGCTACAAAGACGTCCACGACAAAATTCTCAAGGCATGTCAGTCGCTACGACTCACAGGAACTCCGAAATGTTCAATCCTCTGACAATCTCGAGTCACATCACAAACAAAGCATCCCATCAGTCCTTCTCCATCGACATCTCACCTCTCGGGCAGGAAGATGCCTCCCACAGCATAAGTCAGCAAACTGCGACGACGGACACAGAGTCTCGTTCACCGTCGATAGCTACTGCACGCACAAGTACATCTGCCAAATCACTACGCTCGAGGATGCCGAAGGATCCACTATCCCGACCGTATTGGATGATGCGCTTACTACTCAACACTTTTGCTAGCTCAAGGACGGTTGGCAACGGTACATACATCACAGATTGTTTGTTCTTCCCGAGGGATCTGTGGACCATCAAGAATGTCAAGCTCAGGGGTGAGGAGGAGAAAGTGCACGCATACCAATTGGTCGTGCATGAGTTGCAACAATTGGGACGCGTCGATAAGAACGACATTCGCTCCCTCTTCAATGCCCTGGAGTCCTTGGAGAAAGTCATTATGCAAGCGCAGAACATTCTCACCAAAAAGCTGGGATCTGATGTCGTGGATTCGTTGACACTTCCCGCCCTGGAAAAGCATCCTGTCCCACCAAAAAAGAGTACGGGACTCTCCCTCTCGAAGCTACTCAAAAGCTCGACCATGACAAATTCCCGGGAAGGTGACACACCAGCATCTCTCAGTCGAGACTTTGAGGGTGAACACATTGTCCTGCAACGAACAACCTTTCAACTATTTGGACTCGCACAACTCTTGGGTAAGACTTTTTTCGGTTCCCATGCAGCGTTTACAATGACTGACCACTCTCGCACAGAACAAATCAATCTCAACCTCAACACAGAAACACTTTCAGCCAAGGACCAGTTGCGACTTGACCAGACATATAACAGGGCTGCGGATTTCTTCAGGTAAGAGACCTTGCGAAATACCAAAGCATAAGCTCAAGAATATACCTAGCCGTGTCGTGGTCAAACTCTATCTAGCGGACGCCTCGCAATTGCTCCACAGCAGACTGCTCAATAGTATGCCACCGACGTGAAGAGGAGCCATTCCGGGAGTGTCTTGAATCCCTGGGCACGAAAATACAATGGTATAAGGAAGCTTTTTACATGTTCCGAAGAAGTGCAGTGACTTTCGTCCTCGTTCTGACAACATGATTTCCACAATGTATTCGACTATTATTCTGCTACACAATAAAAATGTAGTGATGAGGCTGGGTATGCCACGGGCAGCCTGCCTCTGACTTATAGTACAAGTAGACTTCTTTTACTTATCGCTTGGAGTGCGCTTGGGCCATGAGAGATGCGATGAACTACAGTAAACGTCAGCTTACTTCAGGCTCCAGCCCTGGATCACTTACCGTCCATATGAGCTTTTGTCGCACAGCAACAATATCTTCCGGCAGCAAGAAAATCGTTGTGCCCAGTTTTCGTGCAATCGAGATTGCTAAACGTGCTACATGAGATTAGACTTTTGCTGACACGACTTGAAGAAGGAGACGAACCATTGGAGTAGGCATCTTCATCAGAGCGGCCATCGGTTACGATATCATAGTCGACATAGGAACTATTGATTCCATGAAGTAGATCCAACAGAAATCTGCCACTGTGGATTGATGAATCACCGAAATTTCTGATCGTAGATTTACCATTCGCAGTAGCATTCGCCCACTTGAGTATTTGCTGGTCTGTGACCTCGCCGCCCATTTTTGAAGCAAGTCTCTTTAGGGTCTCAGTCAAGTCCTTTCGCATGAGCTGCCAACCGATCGAGAGAATTGCGATACGTGATCCATCAACGATATCGGCTCCCTGAATTCCCACCAGTGAAAACCTATTCTGAAGACCAAGATCAACAGCATAATTTGTGTTTTCGACAGCCTTGAATCTTGACATTTCCCTATCGGCTGGTCTTTTGCTCGCGTGACGCCAATTGACCGTGTCCGGCTTGATTTTATCATATGCTTGCAGTAGAACGACCCCATCACGAACATCCTCGAATAAATTGTGCACTGCTGGCTGCACATCGAGACTGTTGAGCCATAAAGTGAAGACTCGTGCTTCTCGCTCTCCTTCGGCATCAAAGTCCTCGATCTCGGGCTTCTCAGTCTCATCGAGTGGATCTAGGCACGGATGTGTATTGAACAGGTTAGCCACAAAAGCGAGGTTCAACTTGGGATTGCCGGCCACCAAAGCTGTCGGTGTCAAGTACTTTCGGCAATCGATCTTATCAGCGTTCTGCAGCACCGCTTCCGCCCGTTTGTGTAGATCCTTGGTTTGTAAAGGAGCTCGACTACAATACTCAGGCTTTAGCTGATTCAGGAGGACTGTGTAGTTCTCTCCATCGGAGACATCAGAGCTAAAGTTGTTGACTCGTCTTTGCCAGCCAGCAGCTTTGAGGTGGTAGTTGAACCATCGCAACAAAATTTGTTCTGGAGGCAGTCTTAAGAATTGCTCGATTGTCTCGTCCTCGTCCAGTAGACGGTAGAGTTCTGGATGCAATTTAATGTCGATTTTGCTCAGCAGACCCCGTCGAATAATTTGCCAAATCAGTCCCAAGATGAGATGCTCGCGGCCTTCCATGAGGTCCTGTGCACCGATGTTCACGACAGAGAGTCCTAGAGATTTCGCGGACGATATGACAATATTATTGTTCTCAGTCATTGTGAAATTATTCAGTTTCTTGGCGCCCTTCGTCCTGTTCAAGACCCGCTCATCAATCGTATCAGGTACTGCATCATTGATCAACTTTGACAATACCAATCCGTCTTTACACTGGTCAAACATTTCGAACGTGTCTGTCGGGAATGGCAAACGCGCTCCTACGTCAGCGTCACCAGCGAGAACGCCATTGATGTGTCTCGTGAATTCGGTCCTTTCGTCCTCATTGATCGTATGGGAGACGTTGGCATTGGACCCCGCCACCTTAATCTTCTGCTTGCTGATTTCGATCCCACCCGCAGCAGCGCCTGACCCACGAACTTTCGAAATGAGCTACACGGATCAGTCTCCAGATTCACGAGCTTCTTGTGCCTGTACCTCGACATAGTCGTCCAGCTCGACTCTGCCAGTGGAGTCGAGATTGCATTCCTTCAGGGCAGCTCGGATGCCGTCATATGTCGCACCTTGTTGTGAAGCCTGGCAAGCTTTGATGACTGTCTGTTGATCTACAGAGCCCTTGTCATCTACGTCAATCTTTCTACAGAGATGAGCGACGATCCGATAATGCCAAATTCGCATTACCGAAATTCGTTGATCAAAGAATATATATCCTCTTGCTTGAATTGTGGATACTTGCGTTGAAGCTGTAGACGATTAGCGTTGGCAGACAGTGGAGTGATCCTATAGTACCTTGATCGCATTCATGAGCGCTTGACTGGAAGACTCAACAGGGGGGCAAATGAAGAAGTGACAACACCTGGTCTGTTGGTGGAATACTTGTCGACTATTGATGTAGACACTGGGTCAGGCATGAGTGGAGTAGCAGCAGCCTTGGAGAGTGTGGTGTCATCGCCAATCACCCGCTAGAACAACGGAGCTCGTATTACTCGTACCACTGTTGCGAAGTAACTCAAAACAGCTGGAACGTAGACAGCTACGGCTATGGTGCAGCAGCTCGATCTTCTGACTACAGCTGGGGATGGGATAGCAGAACGTATGTCCAAACTTCATTTCTTTGTGCTCAAGGCAGCTCGCGGCTAGTGTACCGAACAAAAGATTCTTCATCTGGGTACCAATAGCTGTAAAATAGTTGTCAAAGAGAGCAGGTATTGATAGATAGAGAAGCTAGACCACCAAAAACATAATCCAAACGTGATACGGCCGAACTAGCAAAAACAGAGGCACACAGGACCATTAACAGCATTTCGAGGACTTTTCCTCGCTCGGTGCATTGGTAATGGCAATCTTCTGGCCATCAGTCGGGCGCAGTGCGCCATCCGAAGGGTCTAGAGCGCGACTGGATACAATATTGTAGATTTCTGTGTCATCTCAGCTCTGCGGTTTGAATTGGTATAAGTCGTTGTCTTACCTGTAAGGATGTTTTGGAATGCGCCCTCGACATTGCTTGCATCGAGTGCCGAAGTTTCGATGAAGGACAAATTATTCTCGGCGGCGAACGCCTTTGCTTCTTCCGTAGGAACGGCTCGCAGGTGTCGCAAATCAGATTTGTTGCCTACCAGCATGATGACAATGTTGCTGTCGGCATGATCCCGCAATTCCTTGAGCCACCTCTGGACGTTTTCGAATGTGTTTTGCTTCGCGATGTCGTACACGAGAAGAGCACCAACCGCGCCTCGATAATAGCTCGTACATCAGTATTGAATGCCGTGATCCTGATCTATTTCCTTACGCAGATGTTATGGCCCTATATCTTTCCTGCCCAGCAGTGTCCCAGATCTGAGCCTTTATTGTCTTGTTATCCACCTGAATACTTCTCGTCGCGAACTCGACTCCGATTGTCGACTTGGACTCCAAGTTCTACAACCAGTTGTCAGTGACTGAAGAGCGGTCGGCAATTGTGCGATTGGAGACTCACAAACTCATTTCGTGTGAATCGACTCAGGAGGTTGGATTTTCCGACTCCACTACCAATAATTAACAATGCACAAGCTTCGTCGGAATCGCCTTACCTGTCTCCGATGAGGACGACCTTGAACAAGAAATCATACTGTACAAGTCAGCGCATCCTCGCACATATCGGATCGGGCCAGATCGTACTTCATCCTCGCGTGACATGATACAGGATTAGTGGCAACTGAGGTCGTACTGTGGATGTGATTGAGCTTTGAACGAATACTGCCTAGGTGTCTGGACACGAACACTGGATGTGTGATTGTTGTGGTAGGTTGTCTCAACTCGCCATCACATGGTTCCAGCAGAGGCCAGGCCGTAAAGCGCGGGTAGGCACGGCAATGGACACCTGGACAACGGTGGACCTGCAGTGTGCCGCCAACCTCACACTGGACTCGTTCAAACCTCGAGCTTCGAGCTCGCTGCAGCTCCCCAGGCGTACCGTACAAGGCATCAGCTACCGCAGTGAGAGGTCTACTGAGCTCCTCACTCACTAAAATCTCCGGGTAACTCCATGTGGTTGACAGATTGGTTGTGCACAACACCTGCAGCAATAGGAAACAGGGGAGCAAACGGTCCTCCGGAGTTCTGATGGTTGCAAGGGATCTCGTCAGTCGTTTACAAGTTGCTGTAGCACAAGATTTTTTACTACGTATGTACAGTAGAGATTGACCACATCTCGAACAAGGTCAGTATGCATGGGCTTGTCAGGATTTTCTAGTACAGCTTTGCTCAGTAGACACTTCCACTCCTGGAATGCGTCCCGGTGCGTTCGGATCTGCGCCGTTTAGGGCTTTCTTCATCATGGTCATTCCTTCTGTTGATAGGGGGCGGGGTCAAGGACTCCTGTCGATCCTCGAATCCCATGTTTGATTGGTAATATTGTTGTTCAGGATCCGACACAACTCGTTCGCGCTTCTTCTTTCCAGTCAGTGGAGAAGCAACACTGTCTACTGGCTGTTGTGGCCTGACAGGACTGCCACTGGCAGCTTGATATATTTGTTGTCCGTTCTCAACCGGTCTTGGGAACTCTCCACCAAAGCGCGGCTGACCATGTAGCTGATATGCCATTCGACAAGAAGGAGTCTCCTCGTAGATCTGAGGTAATTGTCCAGACATGTGCCTTGTATGACCCCTGCTCGATTGTTGAGGGGTATTGTATGCTAGCTGTTGCTGTTGCTGCACCCAAAGTGAAGCCTGATTGCTTTGTGAAAGGTCACGGTTAGATTGTTTCGGTTGAGCATGCACCGGAGAACCACTGGGTGTCATCGCAGTGCGGCGACCCATCTGAGTGGTCAAGTTCGGAGTGTTAAAAACCTTAGTCGAACTCTTTGAAAGGTTTCTCGAGTGGGATCGATTGTGGCCTGGAGTTGCGGGTCCTGAGCGCTGTTCAGTCACACTATGTGTGGGCATGGATACTGCGTCATGCGCAGATGCCGTTCTCTGAACGTAATGAGGTTGCAAATATCGTGTATCAGGATTGTTGGCCTGAATGTTCGTGACCTGCGAAGGTATGCGGGGTTGCAGGGCAGCAAAATTCTCCTTTGTCAAGCTGTGCGAACTTGATTCGTTGCTCATGTCCTCATCCTGATAAGACATCATCGATGTGTTACGCGAGTGGTTGTACGAGCGCTGCATGTCAGGTTGTTGTCCATATCGGTTGCCAGACGCTGGCGGACGAACGTCTAAGAAGTTTCCGGAATAAAGTTGTGGTTGATTATGGTGAGAGAAATACCCAGGAGCTGGCGGTGTTGTTGCCGGAGTTCCTGGCAAAGAATGTGTTCTCACATGAGTATCTGATATTGGACCATGTGCATTCGTACTGGTCCAGTAATCACTATTTGTTGAAGCACTGGACGGAGGAGTTAGCATAGAAAGTGTTCGATCAAGCGGGGTTGGCATGGATACAGATCGGTCGAGTACCGGCCTTTCCTCTGGTATATTCTCTGCGCTCATTCCATTAGGTTGTGTTTGACGCGCTTGTCGGTGGTTCGCCGCCGCCAAGACGGCAGTGGTTCTAGCGAAGTTTTGTGGGTGATATAAGAATCTTTTGATGTCCTTGACGAATAAAGGATAGAGCATATCTGTAACGTGATTTTTGTTCGCAAGTTCTAGAGCTCTATCGAACGGGATCCTTTCGAATGTCAGCTCATGATTTGCAACGTGTGCTAAAACACTCACCAAACGCCTTTCAGGTGCATCGATCCAACCTTAATGACAGATCGGATAGCCTCATTCTTCAGAATCCCATCACGTTTGCCACGACTCATTTTAGCGACATTGAGTAATTTGGTCCCATTGATCATGTTGTTGTCTACGACGTTTAGAAACAAGTGCATCGTGCATTCAACAAATTACCTTCACGCCTAGCCACGGTCACTTGTCTTGCCTCGACCTGGAAACACAAGGTGCCTTCGTCCTCCCAGATCGTTGTAGAAACTCGTGGACGCCCTCCTGGCGGGCATTGCTGTCCGGTAGAGTCGAAGACTCCTCGACTTGCCGGCACGGTAAACTGCGTGGACTGCGACGGAATATGTACTTGAGGCACAGGTACATAGTCGTAGTGCTCGAGAGCGGTGCCGTCGGAGGGAGATTCATAAGCCGTAACGCTTCCGTTGTTGATCAGCTCAGGGTTCCGCTCGAAGAACTGCTCCGGCAGGTAGGAATTCGGAGGTGCTGGTGATAGAAACCGATCGTTGACACCATAAGGTTGAGTATAGTAGGGCTGATCCCTGTGCTGTACGTCTGAATCGTCACGCACTATTGACTCTTCAACGCGACCATAATTCTTCGTTTGTGGCTCACGATCTTGTGCAGGATGCATGTATGCAAGAAGGGTTCAAGAAAGTCAAAATGACCGCTTGACCCGGGCGTGATAGTCTTGCGAGATGTAGCAAGTTCGTAGTGCTCGAAAGGTTGTTTTCGCGAAAACCTTCCGGACTACAACGCGTTTCTACGCGTCAGATGCTATCCCAACGGCCACTATCGATGGATCGAGATACGCTTTACAATACCACTAGCTGCTGACACGGTATTTTGGTGTGTTCAGCTCGAACAATGGCTTTGTACTCGCGCATAAGCTCTGAGCTCGAAGAGAGAAGAGAGCTGTAGCTGGAGCTGCGGACCGCACCAACAGTCTAGACTTTCAACCGACCCGGCGTTTCCGAAATTCGGAGCTCGTCCCAAGTAATTAATGGTTACTGCACCGTAGTTGGCCGCCAATTAATATTGCAATTGCAAGCTTGCAATTCAATCGTCGACTTTAGGTGGACATTAAAAAAAAAAAGGCCTGTAGGCCACGGCTTCAGCTCCTGCTGCAGCAAAATTCATATGCAACAGAGTCGTCTTAATCATCGTCAACTTAGTCGAGAGTAACGTTATATGCCACATACTTTTCTTTCAATCCTTTGTAACTACTGCCAGAAATCTTTCAATCATTGAAAACCGAAGAAAGCAAGTTAAAGGGAAACACGATATCGTCAGCGTTTGATGTAGTTATTTTGTCATATTCCTATGCTATAGCAAGACTTTGTGATCACGTCAATAGTGTCAGCGGTCAGTCCGACTCGTCGTCATCTGCTATGTCTGACATATCTTCGTCATCACTAGCTTCGGCCGAACCCGAGTCACCAGATGCATCATCGTCATCGTCGAAGCTGCTATCGCTCTCGGAGGCGGAATCCACTTCGGAGCCGATGTATTCACTAGCTGACTCGCTGGCATCTGTGTCTTCGTCGTCAGATTCAGCCAGCAAGAATGCCCAGCCACCCTCGCGAAAGAAATCGATCGGGTCATCGTTCACAGTCTTCATAATTGTACCCCAGTTAAGATTGAGAGGCCCTTCCGATGTGGGAATGTCCGTGGAACTGAAACATGAGTTATGAGGTCTAGACAGAGTGAGCATGCCTTACTCAAGCCACTCCTTGACGTTGTCGAGAGACGTCATTGGTATGGTATTTATGTGCACTGGCGCTTTTGCAAAATCCTTGAACACCAAAACCATGTCGAAGTTCTTCAGCCCAAATTGGATTCGTTCCAGATGAGCAATCTCGATATCAGCGAGTGTGACACACAAGAAAGGCGTGTCAGAAAGATGCACCAAGCAGTCGGTTGTAGGTTGCAGCAAGCAGTTGCTCCGGAATGGCACTCCCGTGAAACCGAGTTCACGGAAAGGTATATCCACTTCTACTCGTCCTTCGCTCTGTCGAGATTAATATGCGTGAGTGACGCAAGCACAAGGAGTCTTACAGCTTCAGCAATCTTCTCGCTAAAGGACTTGAATTCTTTGTTCAATTGGGCTCTGCGACGACGCTCATCCTGCTCAGCCTCCAACTCGTCCTCATCACCATATTTATATTTCCTTTTCCGATTTGCTGTCTCATCGAATTGCACATCACTGGCCTCGCGATAGAATTGCACGTCCTTTGCCTTCTTCTTGCCTATCATGATTGGATTCTTGAGGTTTACATGAATTATAACCATCAACTCATTATCGCAGGGCTGGAAAAACAGGTGACGGATATTGCTGAACAATATGTCAATGCGATGGTCCGAGCGCACAGGAGACTGATATCGTAGACCGTTCTGTTGGATTTCGAGCTCACCCGTAACTCGTTTGCCATCCAGACCAGGCCGTACGTAGATATCAAGCAATTTTTGTGGTCTTCGATCTGTGAAGATAAGTCTTTTTTCATGCTGCGGTCATTGTGTACAACTTACTTTTCACCTCGGCCAGATTGTCCTGCTCGACAACGTCCGCAAGCTCTTTCTTTTCTAATTCTTTCTTGGTCGCAGTTTTCTTCATTTCTTGAATCTGCTTCGTCACTTCAGACATTCGATCCGTGTCTGAGCTCCTAAATGTGAGGCTGCGAATGAAGTTCGCATTTACATCTTCGAAAGGCGTATCATCTTTCTTGCCAATCACTTGCCCCGGTGTCAACAGATTGATTCTTAAGTAGACAAAATCACCTTCGTCATTCTTGCTGACATTCTTTATTGTGTTGATGTGAAAAGGCACTGGTCGTCCATAGATCGGTACGACTATGCTAGAATTTCGCTGGTCCACAACGATCTGCAGATCCTTCGTTGCCTGTGGTATCTGAGCTTCGCGCCGATAAGACTCGAATTTCTTGATGGGCACTGCTGCACTTCCATTACCAACTTTAGCGCCGTCTGGGAATCGCTTGAGTCCTTCCTCCTGTAATTTGGCAGCTAGTTCTTTCTGATGTTCTCTGCGCTTTTGCTCATCACTCTCATTGACCGGTCTGCCAACTCCCCTAGTCTTCTTGGGCAAGATGGCAGCAGTGTCAACGGAGCGAGTAGTCTTGACCTTCGGCTTCTCCTCTGCGTCGTTGAAGAAGTAGGAGATATCTGACTTGCTTTTTGGAGTATCAGTCAAATTCGTTGCACTCTCCTTTCTGACAATGATTGTGTCAACCAAAAGCAGACTATATCGTTTACCCTTTGTTGTTTTCGAGCTAGGATCCTCCAGGTCTTGAAAACCAATGGACAAGTTGAGAGTCATACCAGTTGCCATGGCACGGCTATTCTTCGCGCTTAGGATCAATGACGTGTCACGAAAGTCTATGCCAATGCCACTACCGATGTTTTTGGGGAAATGTGCTTCTAATTCAGGGTAGGTCCGTCGAACCGTCTCCAACAATTTGTGATAGTATTCTTTGATAATGACTCCGTCTTGAGCGCTCTCAATAGCCTGCTTTTGCAAAGATACGAGGAATTCGTAGTACTTTACCTGAACATCGCTCGGATCTATCAAGTAGGTGCGGCCTATATTCGAACAATAGGATTTATACCGAAGTCCAAGCGAGCATAAAATCACTCCATCGTGTAGATTCTCATCATCAGACATTGCCGATGGTTTCAGATCGTACTTGCCGCCACTTTGAATAATGGGGGTGTAGCACCACTCCAATTGATCAGGATCGAAATCTGCACCACCCTTGATCTTCGTCAGGAATTTGGCGTTTTCGAGTATTCGTTCAGTCTGTTCTGCAAGAGCAGAGTGCGTGATGGTCTTTTCGGCATCAATGATGGACGACATGCGATCCACGAAGAACTCTGTGAGCACAGTCCTGCTTGCATTACAAGCAGTCCTCATATGTTGCAGCTCCTGCTCGTCCTTTACAGCCATGCACGGAGCTAGCGCTCCACCTAAATCAATTTGCTCTGTTACAGACGCCTGTTGCAATGCGTCTGACCATTCCTCGATAATTTTCCCTTTGTACACATCCTTTGCGAAGATACCTACTTTGCTATTCGCTTTGACGATACTCGCAATTTCTGCGAACAAGGCCTTGTTTGCTGCCTCATCCTTTGCTCGAATGCGAATATCGATGGCAACCGGTGAGTTGGGCACCAACGGCTCAAGATGTTTTGCTTTGTTTTGAGACGTCACGATGTATAACTTTTCGCGTGTGAAGAGGATAAATGTAGCTGGAAATTCGTAGCCTAGCAACCATGTGTGTAAAGCGGCAGTCTTCTGGTAGGGATTATCCTCATCCGCGCTCCCCATCAACACGACAAACGATCCAAGTTCTTTAAAGACGGAATCGTCCTTCTCGGTGCTGGTTGACCAGAAATCGAGCAATTTCTGCAGTCGAGCACGAAACTGTGTCTGATCTATCTTGATTTCTGCCATAGTTCTTTACCTTGCCTCAAGCTTTTAAGTCCGAGATACTGTCTCAAGCTCAGTTTCAGAATGATCCAGCGAAAGTATGCTCGCGATTTTGTGACGACACCGAGGCTCGGTCGTTGACTTTAAACTGCTCGAATGCGATACTTTTGTTCAAGACCACTGAAATCGCGTGAGCGTTGTGACAATATTCCCAGGTTTCCTTACAACTAGGGACTCAGATTCATTAGGCGACACCCATCGTCTGCGATCAAAAAATACGTGAGACAAACGACTGTTATTGACGTGGTTCGGATCGATATCAATATGCTTCGGCTGCTTGATGCCAATTAACGACCACGTACTCGAGCTCGATGTCGCGTTAATTGATGTTCGAATTCGATTCTGGGACATACGAACACGTGCAACAGTGGTCTGGAGCCGCGCGCGCGGCTGATCTTCGGCTGTTGCTAGAGCCTTCCCGCTGAGCGACACTTTTTTTGTGATTTGTGGCCGATGCTGGGCGTCATGAGCTGCAGTAAGGCGAACATGATCTATGATTCATAGTGCGGTATTGCAATTGGTACGACCTAGCCTGGAATGGCACAGTCCTTATTTCGCTGCATAGTGAAGATCTTCTTTCGAGTCCGCTATTGATCGTCTGTGCTGGTGTTGTGCTTCGAAACACCATCATCTGCAGTGAGCGGCAGTTCATGCAAGACAATGATGAGCACAGCAAGGACACTGCTGGAAGGCTTGCTCTTGCACCACTGAGCATTGAAGCATATGCCAAGCAAGTATATCTTCGCTCTATAAGCTCGAAAGCAACAAGATCCCAGATAAATCAATGCTTTAGCTCTTCTTCTGCCGATAGCTCTTGCAGCGAAGAACATCTGTGCGAGATCATACTTGATCAATTGGATAAATACAACCAAATCGATGCACGTACAATCGCAGCGACCCAAGCATTTGTATCGCTTCAATGGATCAATCGTTGTCTGCTATGTTCGACAGTCAGCAATGAGTTGTTTGAGAGGCTCATATCTGCACAAGCCTTGCTACTGAATACTTGCTGTCAAGGTCACGTTCGGGCAGGTATAAGAAAGAGTGCTCTAAGGACGGCTACGCGGACCCTGAAGCAGATCTTGCACCCTGTCGATGGATCTGCCCGCTCCGTTCAGGTTGTCTTTAATATCCTGACGAGCTCCACAGCTAGGTCGAATTATGCCAGCTTGATCGGACAAGTTTTCATCGTCATGGAGGAAATTCAAACATCCTCGGCGACATCTCCTCAGCTCGGTAGGCAGATAGCCAATTACTATGTGTCGAATTTTCTGTCGTCAAAGCAAAAATGTTCTGCGGCAACTTGTCAGGGCTTGAATCCATATTTCCATAAGATGGAGCTACAACATGTATCGGAAGTAATCTGTCCAGCGATTCTGAAATCAATTCTCCGTTCTCCTGAGCAGGTCGTCGATCCTGTTGTAACCAATTTCATCAACGCCGTCAAGCCTAAAGATCGAGAGACCACAAAATTCCTGGTCGACCATCTTACAAAGCCTCTCTTGGGCGTCTTGAATAATTCCGCAAGTAGTATCAAAGACGCCGGTTACCTTGCACTTTCTGCGCTGGCTACACGTTCGGAACCCTTCACTAATGATTTAATGGAAAAAATTCTCACAGGCTTTGGACAAGATCGGCCGTCCTTGGAGACGCGCACATGTTTAGCAAAGTTGCTTACAGTCATACCACTGGATCAGAACCGTGCGACAAGCTGTCGTCGTAATCTGCTCGCGATGCTAGTGAAGGAAAGCCACGAGATCTTGCTGTTGTCTCTAATAGATGCTGTTTTACGAACCCTGGAATACCTTGAGCAAGATGTTGACCAATTACGCGAGCCAGAATTGCTGGCGGCTCTTAGTCGTGGCATCAAGGACAAGAAAGCAAGTGTCAGAAATCGTTGGTGCGGTGGGCTCGCAGACTTGATGGCAAAATGTCCGGACTCAGTTGTCCTTCTGTTGTCTAAGATCGCTATCGAGGCACTCAATGTTTGGCAGACGGACGTCAAAGTTCCGACACTTGCTGTACAAAATGGCTGGATTGCTAGTACTTGTGCACTTACTGCGCTTTTCCTACAGGCTGCGCATCTATCATCAACAATCGGTTTGTCGAAAACAAATTATCTTCAGAAGCACAACTGATCTATTATAGCTGATGTAACACAAACTTTCAATTTCCGTGCTCAAATATACAATAGCACGACCCCGTTCTTTTTATTTAATCAGCGCATCACACTCAAGGTGTCTTCGAACGACGACATTTCGTGGCTCACAAGCGCCATGAAGTCAGTTCTTGCCTATGCGAACACCGAATGGTCTCTTATCTCCGACATGTGGAGCAGGACGTGTCTGATGTTGCCTATTCGGAATGCTATCCGGTTAGAAATGTGCCTCACGGAATCCATCGAAAACCAGAAGTCTTTGACAGGAAGTCTAACACGCGAGACTTGTGCTGCGATCTGGCACAGGACCAGCATTTCTGGAAGGGATTTGGAGTCATCCTCGGAACTCTCCGACCAAGAATTCCTCGAGTCCGGACTCTTTGCATCGTTACATGGTGTGAAATCACGCTTTCCCGAGAACTTCGTGGAGCGGCTTCTGGTGGATCTCATGCTTGCTGCTCATCATCCTTGTCTCGGTGATCGTCTACTCTGGGTTGAGCTTTGCCAATCTGTCGAGCATGACCCCGCAAATGTTGTTGTCAGAAACCTGGACATGATTCTAGATGACACTTTCGAGAAGATCATTTTCAAGAAAGATGATGCTATACCAGTAACAACATTAGCCGCTCTCAAAGTTATCACGACCATTGCCTTTGTAGCCCCATCGGCAATAAACAAAATCGTCAACCAAATCAGAACAGATCTTTCTTGTGATATTTTACGAGTAGACCCCAATCTAATTGGTATCTGGCACTCAACATCAAAGCAGACATTCATAGATGTCCTTGGATCTCAACCCGCACCAAAAATAGTCGTCAAGAATACAAGAGCGTGGGCAATTGCTGAATGGGAGACATTTGTAAAAGGTCACTTGGAACAGAGGAAAAGCAGATCATCAACGCCATCAAAAGACGATCAAGCTCGGGTCAAGGCCCAGCAAGCGCTTGAAGACCAGAAGCGCGAAGCCCTAGAACGAGAGGTTTCTAATGTCAGACGAGCTTTAGGAACGGTGCACAGCATTAACAAATCATACATCGATGCATCTGACTGGTTTCCGTTCGTGACTCGGGAACTTCTCGGCGATATCCTATTAAATTCTCGACCCTATATTGGTGACGAAGTTGCGAGCACCTTCCTGTCTTGCTCAACATGCATCAGTAGTATGGAAGGAGAAGGTCGTCTTCTCGGTCTCGCTATCTTAGAGACACGTCTCGGCACTGATCAGGAGAAGATTCTCGAGATTGTCAATAGGGTACTGTACAGATTACGTTACGAAAGTGAACGACAACAAAGCGACTTCATCAGCTTCTGTTACGCACAATTTCTAATGAATGCCACACTTCGCAGCACTGCTCCAACACTCTACGGCTCTACTGGGTGCCGCGATGATGAACAAGTCGACGAGCAATTGTTTTTGGCTCTGGAATACCTCAATCGAAACATCGACCATTTTGCTAATATCAAGGCCGATCGACTTGACACAGTTCAAGGTCTCATCTGTCTGCTAGAAAATCGACCTTCTCAAGCTGCCGAGGTACGCACAACACTGAACACAATAATTACTGCAATGGCACAAAACATCTCCAAGGAGGAGTTGAGGGCAATCTGCAAGCACTACTGTTCACCGGATACAAATGTGAGAAACGCAACTTTATCTGCATCTGAGGTACTTGATTTGTCCGAATTAAATTTCATCCCCGAATTATGGCTCGTAATGCATGATACTGAAGAACAGAACTCCGAAATCGCTAAATCACTCTTCCAAGTCCATGCGTTCCAAGTCGAAAGAGGTCTGAGAAGTACAACAGCCGAATTTCTTAAAACAGGTTCGGATTTCGTTAGATCATGCGCAGGAAGAGCTTTGGCACATACTTTCTCTTTCGAAGCTCAAGGTATGTACGATCTGCTACAGACTCTATTCAAGAGCTACAAAGAGGCGGTATCCGAGCCAGCAAAACAGTTCGATCGTTTTGGCCAGGAAGTAAAAGTTGTGTCCAGGTCGTCTGAAACGAGCTCGACCCGTTTAGCTATAGCACGAGGACTCGTGGAGCTCATTTTCACTGACTCGTTTCAACAAGAGGATGCCATCAGTGTTGTAGAATTTCTCTTCAACTCTACCGGGGGAGTATTTTCCGGAAACATCGAAGGTTGTCCTGTGTCTGATCCTTCACAAATTGTTCGTTCTGAAATGCTTCAAGTAGGTAATGCGGTAAACAAGAGGCACGGTCAACTCATTGTGGAGTCATTGCTCCCAATTTTCGAAACTGCTTTGAAACATGCAGGGAGCGCAGAGAAGGATGACTGGATCAGGGAAGCAGCAGTCATCCTGTACGGTGCTGCAGCCTCGTATTTATCCTCTGATGATGAGAGAGTTTTCCAGGTGATCACTCGTTTGCTCGACACGCTGTCTACACCGTCGGAACCCGTACAAATCGCGATCGCGCAATGTCTGCCTGCACTGGTAGGCAAGACAAAGAAGTCGCAGGACGAATATGTCCACCAATTGTTATGTCAGCTCAGTGATGGCAAAAGCTATGCTGCCCGAAGAGGCGCTGCATATGGTCTGTCTGGCGTAGTGAAAGGCTGCGGGCTATCAGTCCTGAGCAGTATGCACATCATGCAGAGTCTCGAGCAGGCGATCTATAATAAGAAAAATCCTAGGGCAAGACAAGGAACTCTGCTCGCGTATGAATGTTTTGCCTCTTCTCTGCAGAATCTATGGGAGCCATATTTGGACAGTGTCATTCCGTTACTACTTGTGACATTTGCAGATCCAGACGGCGACGTACGCAATGCGACACAGGATACGGCTCGAGCTATCATGAGTAATGTTTCAGGCTTTGGCGTTCAGTCTATTCTACCTTCGCTATTGTCAGGACTACACGATCATCAATGGCGTTCTAAGAAAGGCTCGGTAGAATTGATCGGGGCGATGGCATATTGTGCTCCGAACCAATTGTCACTTTTCCTGCCAACTATTGTGCCAAAGCTGAATGAAGTCTTAACGGATTCGCATGCGCAGGTCAGAGCTGCTGGTACAGACAGCCTAACACGCTTTGGCAAAGTCATCAAAAATCCCGAGATACAGCAACTAGTACCCTCTCTGCTGTCAGCGCTGAGTGATCCTGACAGGCACACTGATGCGGCTCTCGATAAACTGCTTAAAACCTCGTTCCTTCACTACATCGATTCTCCCTCTTTATCACTACTCATTCCAATTGTTGAACGTGGTATGCAAGAGAGAATTGCCAGTACTAAGAAGAAGTCTGCCAAGATTTTTGGTCTTCTGGCTTCTCTCACGTCTCCAAACGATCTTGTTCCTCACCTCAAGTCCTTGCTTCCGTGTCTCAGAGCTGTACTAGTAGACACGGTGCCAGATGTTCGGGCTACGGCAGCCAAGGCTCTGGGTTCTCTAGCGGAAAAGCTTGGTGAAAGGAATTTTCCAAATTTGGTTGATGACCTTTTAGATACCTTAAATCGTGATGTCGCGAGTACAGATCGTCAAGGGGCCGCCCAGGGCCTCTCCGAGGTCCTAGCTGGACTAGGTCTCGATAGACTTGAAGACACATTACCGAGAATTCTGAAAGACTCCAGAAGTCGACTAGCCTATGTTCGGGAGGGTTTCATATCTCTCTTGATCTATCTCCCCGCGACTTTCGGTGCTCGTTTCGCCCCGTATCTTTCGAAGTCTATAGCACCCATACTGGCCGGTCTTGCTGATGAATCAGAATTTGTCAGAGATGCTTCCTTGCGTGCCGGCAAAATAATGATCGCCAATTATGCAAGCAAGTCGGTTGACCTCATGTTACCTGAGCTCGAAAGAGGCATGTTCAACGAAGCTTGGCGGATCCGCGTCTCCTCGCTACAGCTCGTCGGAGATCTGCTATTCAAGGTATCCGGAATTGCCTCGCAAAACAAGAGTGAGGACGAGGATGAGGATGATGCTGTTGCGACAGAAGCACAACGTAATGCCTTATTGGAAGCACTTGGGCAAAGCCGGCGCGACAGAATCTTTTCGTCCCTATATGTCGCTCGATTTGATTCTTTCGCCTTGGTGAGATCTTCTGCTATCAACGTCTGGAAGACTCTAGTTGCAAACACACCTAAGACCCTGAAAGATATTCTGCCATCTCTAATAGAAATGATCATCACAAATCTATCTATCCGAGATGCGGAAAAGAGAGCTATCTACATTGAGACACTAGGCGACTTGATGCGAAAAATGGGTCGAGATCTGCTGCTTCACTTGCTTCCGGCATTTGAGAGTGGACTCCGTTCGTCGGTTGCGGACCGTGTAGGCGTCTGTGTCGCCATCAACGAGGTGTTGCGCAGTGGTGGGCCAGAGCAGTTAGACGATCTCCGAGATCGCTTAGTCACGGCTGTCAAGACTGTTCTGATTGATTCGGATCCAGAAGTGAGGTCGGCGGCTAACGAGACCTTCGAGTCCTTACAAGCTCAATTTGGGACAACGGTGATAGATAAAGTGCTTCCGGATCTGCTTGCACTCTTACAATCCGGCGAGCGTGCTGAAGAGGCTCTTGAAGCTCTGAAGGGTTTGATGCAATCAAGAGCGCATACTATACTACCAATTCTTTTGCCAGGACTTCTGGTGCGGCCCATGACTAGCTTCAATCTGCAGGCCTTGTCAAGCTTGGTTCGCGTTGCTGGGCAAGCTCTAACAAGGAGACTGGCTGATTTACTGAAAACAATTCTTGATGCTGAAGTCAATGGCGAAGCTTCTGAGGATGCTTCTAACACTTTCGAGGTCATCTTACTGTCAACTACCGACAATGCCGAGTCCGTGGCGGCTATCATGAATTTGATGCTTGAGCTGTGTAAGCATGACAATTATAAGAAGCGCTCGAAGTCGTGCCAGCATCTTGCCATCTTCTTCTCATCGTCCAAGTTAGACTATTCTCGCTATGTGTCAGACTGGTTAAGAGTTCTTATTTGCCTACTAAATGACAGCAGTGCGGAGGTCGTTCAGAGTGCTTGGACTGCACTCGACTCACTCACCAAGTCCTTGCGAAAGGAGGAGATGTCCCCACTCGTGATCCACATCCGACGAGCACTACAGAGTGCGTGCATCGAGGGCACGAATTTGCCAGGCTTTTCATTACCTCGAGGATTAGCTGCTATCCTACCAATCTTGCTTCAAGCCTTGCTCTACGGCACTTCTGAACAAAGGGAAGAGGCAGCAGCAGGTCTGGGTGATGTCGTGCAACGCACCAGTGCCGAGTCTTTAAAGGTCTTCATTACACAGATCACTGGACCTCTCATTCGAATTATCGGGGAAAGGTCAGCTTTAGAGGTGAAGTCAGCAATCCTCGCAACGTTGCGTCTGCTACTGCAGAAAGTGCCACAAGCTCTCAAACCATTTTTGCCACAACTACAAAGAACCTTCACCAAATCTCTTGCTGGTCCAAGCGATATCGTTCGCACGAGAGCAGCTGCAGCACTAGGGGATCTCATCACATTGCAAACGGCACGTATCGATCCGTTGATAGCTGAACTGGTGACAGGCTCCCGTAATGCCGAACAAAGCACAAGCGCTGCAATGTTAGCTGCTCTGTTTGAAGTAGTCGGCAAAGCGGGGTCTGTCATGAGTGAGGTTTCGAAAGCGAACGTGGTATCCCTGATCAAGGACTTATCAGCCGAGCACGGCTCTGGAAAGGCTGCAGAACTTCTGGGAGTCTTGTTCAAGACTTTAAGCACAGAACAGGCAAGAAATCTACTGAAGGAGATTGTCCTTGTTAAGCCACCAACAGATTTTGCTATTTCAGCATTGAATGGTCTGTTACTAAATTCAAATCACAAATTGACCGAAGTTCAAGCCGGTAAAGGTGTGGCTCAATACCTTGCGACTACGATTCTGTCAGATCAGACAGTAATCTCAGAAGGTTCCGTCATGGCAGCAGGTAAACTGCTTCTCGCCGATGAGATGAACACTACTTACACGGAAACTTCGGAATTGATCCTTGCAATGATCAAGTGTATCGAGACTTGTCCATCAAATTCGACCGAGTCGGTCAGACTTGCTCTCATTGTTATTCGTGCTACGGCGAAGCATACCGATGTCATCACTCCACATCTTCAGGAAGTCGGACTCGCAGTATTTTCCTGCGTTAGGTCGATGGTTCTTCCCGTCAAATTAGCCGCCGAGTCGGCATTCGTGGCTGTATTCCAGATGACTGAACGGCAAAATGAGCTGCTCGTGCCCTTCCTAGACTCACTCGGCGAGGCCAGATCAAGGTCGATCAGAGAATACGCCAAACGAGTAGCGACCAAGGTCGCTACTGCTGAGAACGAGCGCCTTGCTGCTGGCATAGTGGAGCGAGACGATGACATGGATGAGATCATGGGCGTGATTGATCTTCCTGAGAACTAATACCTTCATTCCACCATTCAAGCTTGTATGATGAACACTCTACCACATACAATAACAGATTAAGCACAATGGCAGGCTCAAGTCATGACTGTGCTTGATCGATGAGTCATGCTGCCTCGAGTTCGAGCATATATAGCTAGTCTACAATGCAAAGGATGCGCAGAGTCCAGTGAGGACTATAGCTGCATGTAGCTACGTAGCAAGAGACACCTGGGCAGATTCCTGAGCAGAGGAAAAGTGATCATGATCAACTCGTTGCATCTGTTGAACGCCGCCGCCACGTTTGGCAGACTCCAGTATATCGATAGCGTTTGCAACTTACGAGGAACTCGCGACTTTCGCCTATATCGCGATCCTACGCGGAGAGGCTGTGTTGTGATAAACAAATCCGCGAGGACTACGGCATTTAGAGCATCAGCATTGGATTTCGGCACGATGATATAGCGTCTCCAATACTACTAGAGGATACGCCTCGGAGTTTCGGTACTTTGAGCACGCTTGGCTCGTCCTGTCAATCGAATCGCGGATGGGAAACAAAGTTGTTGGCATTGTGCTAGCAGTGTGCTCTGGTCTCTTCATCGGTGTGTCATTCGTGTTCAAAAAGAAAGGTCTCCTTGATGCCACTGCACAGTCGAATGGCGTGGCTGGGGAGGGATATGCCTTTCTCAAGAACTGGACCTGGTGGTTGGGCATGTCCTTGATGATCATCGGAGAAATAGCCAATTTTGTGGCATATGCATTCACGGAAGCACTCCTTGTGACACCCCTCGGAGCCTTGTCCGTGGTCGTTGCTGCCATTGGGTCGAGCATCTTTCTCAAGGAGAGATTGAGCTTCATCGGGAAGATCGGATGTTTTCTGTGTATCCTCGGTGCGGTCATTATCGTTCTCAATGCTCCGGAACAAACTGCCGTCTCTACCATTCAGGAGATGAAGCATTACGCACTGTCCAAGGTCTTTATTCCCTATGCCGTCATCATCATTCTTATAGCACTGTTTCTCACATTTTGGGTCGGCCCACGGTATGGAAAAACAAATGTGTTCGTCTACATCTCGATTTGCTCAATCATTGGCGGCATCAGTGTGGTATGCACGCAAGGTTTTGGAGCCAGTGTTGTGTCTGCTATCTCGGGAGTTCCGGATCAGTGGAATAATTGGTTCTTATGGGTCCTTTTCATCTTTGTCGTTTGCACGCTTCTCGTTGAAATCCTGTTCCTGAACAAAGCTCTCAACATCTTCAACACCAGTATTGTGACCCCGATCTATTTCACTTACTTTACTACCATGACAATGATAAGCTCAGCAGTCCTTTTCCAGGGCTTCAACGGGACTGCCACTTCGATCATAACAGTCATTCTTGGCTTCCTCTGCATCGTGGCAGGCGTCATCCTGCTACAGGTCTCGTTAGCGGCACAGAACAAATCTGATTCGCAGCTGCTCAAGGCAGAATTGGACGATGTACAAGACGTTTTACACACGGCAGTGGATGATGACACACTCAACCCTGGGCCAGCATCGATTAGAGGTGCGCTCAGCGTGCGCCGCTTTGCGACCCGCAAGGTCTCAAATGCAAGTCAGATTGACAGTTTGAGACGACGGCAGACCTTGTCTTCGGTACGTGCTTCGACTCCTCGGGCGGCCATGACGAATCATCGGGCTCACGACTTCTTGCCATCAACGACGTTCGATCGCTTGGACGAACATACCAATACGATCAAGTTTGTGACGCCGTCCGCAAAATCAGTCCAAGACAATACTAGCTATGTCGGACCGACGACCAATTCTTTCTACCAGGGCCAGCACTTACCTTTGCATGCAAAGGACGAAAATGCCCCGAGAATCCACACCAGCGGCCTTTCGAATGGTTCTGCGAGATCAATCTTCAATCCTGCGCCACCGCCAATACCAGTGGACGACAGGCCCACGAGCAAAGGGTCGACTGCAAGCTCCCGCATGAAGAAGCAATTCAGTTTTGCGGTACGAGGGCGTGCCATACAGTCTGAGGAGGAAAGGATTGGATTGACGAGCGGGGTGGACGGCGAGGACATTGCCATGAACGGGTATTCGCCCCCGGCAGAGAGTGAAGAGGACCGGAGTGATGAGGACGAGCCACGCCGAGTTTGAGGCAAGAACTCGATATGTGCGCGCGCTGTCCTTGCTTTCAAGCGATAGCGATTAGCATGATTTTTAAGCGTCATGCTTCTGGGAGTTTCGGGGCATCTGGAGTCAAGATGTGCACTGGTCTATTGATATGCAATGTAGAGACTTTCACAAAATCTCTTCACGAGAGGAAGCCAAGTTGAGAGAAGGAAAGATTAAATGTATTATATTGTTATGCGCCCAAAGCGGCCATAGTACAAGTCTCGTTTGCCCGTCAGATTCCTCAGCCACTGAAGACCTATGGCATCGTTGACGTCCCCGGCGCGAGGGGTGAAAAAGTCAATGAGGGAGGTGAATTCTACAATGGCGGTATCGCGCCAATAGCAACTCGTCCTACGCACCTGATTAGCACTTGCGGCACGAATTTGAGAGATCGCTAGAAAGAAACTTACGCCAGGAGAGTGAGGAGAATCATTGAGCAGTAGAAGCAGGGACGTGCCATTAGGACATAGCTGATGAGTATCGAGAGGGTCAGGAACGGGCTACCGTATGAGGCGCCGAGACTGTGCAGCGGTCAGTCGAAATTTCGTCCGAAACTCATGCGGCACTCTGTGCATGCGCAAAGACACATTTGCTTACACTGGCAGGATAAAATTGCGACAACAAAACATGTATGACGTCCAGAAACTTGCGAAAAGAGTTTTCGAGTCTCGTGGATAGATTCTGAGTGAAGATCGTGGACTAGATTATTGTTGTTGTGGTTATCGTTGTCGTGCCACAAATTCGCCCTTGAATTGCTAGATGCTGGTTCTACAATTAAGGTCGTCGATGGAGAATATACAGAGACTTGACGCGTCCAGAGAAAAAACCTGCTGCTTTCTCAAGGAGAGTATACAGCGTAGGTGACAGGTAAGTTCGATCGAGGCAACTTCAGCTGTGAGTGTATACGTAGAAGGCGAATACCGATCGAATCTCACACAACAATCATATCTCTTACGGGCCACAAGCCACTGAAAGCGAAAGCACGGACGTTCTTGCGGCGAATCTTGGGATCGAAGATTGACGGGATAGATTACTCGATATGGGAATACACGGCCCGCTTGCCGTCCCGTCCCGCTTCGCCGCTTGATGGAGATTTCCCGGGGAATCTTGCGTCAAACTACCCAGAGTTCCTCGTTTAGCTGGACTTGTGTACAGCTTGGTGTCCGTGTCCTCTTGTCCCTTGTTTCCATTTCCTTTGCAGGTCTGCATTTGTCAAGGATCTCTGTGTCAGGACAGGCAAGTTGCTTCATAGACAAGGGATGGATTCCAGCAGTAGGAGTCTCCTTGACTTGCTTAGCAAATCCGCCTCGACTGAGAAGCCCGCCTCCGACAAGGACCAGTTGTTGGCACTCTTTGGGCAACCACCGACAAAGGCACCAGAGGCGACGACGCCAGCACCCGCGAGCCGCAACAGTAATGCCAATGATTTGCTTGCTGCTCTCATGGGCTCATCGGCAAAGAAACGCAGTAGCGAGGATAAGTCTGCAGATCTTTTGAGCTCCTTGATGGCTACCAGTCGGTCTCCCTATAATGCCAATATTGCCTCAGATGGGTTGGATCCCAGTGGTCCGCAGTCGAGAGACAAAGGCGGTGCCAGTCCACCGACATACGTGCCTGGTGTCTATGTCAATCCTCGCCACGAATATCTCAGCAAATCTCCGGCTCCATCATTACTTCCGACTTCCGGGTCAAGTACCAAGAAGAAGAAGGCTTTCTTTAGCAATTCGAATCCGTTCGACGAATTGGAAGCTGCGAACGAGTCGAGAACCGGAAGTGATACGGAGACTAGCAAGAGTCGAAGGATATTGACTCAACCAGATATTGGGCAACAACTCAAGGAAGCTATACCGAGACATGTTTCGGCACCTTTGCAAAAGACGACAAGCACAACCGAGGAGAAAAGTACCGATTCAGAGGTGAAACACACGCAAGGTATCATTGCTGGTGAAGAACCACAAGCGCCGATTACTACGGCAATAAAGGCCACCGAGTCACTGGTGGTACCGGGCGTACGGGAAATGTCTTCAGCAAAATCGGAAAGTGCATCGCGAGCCATCGCTGTACATCTGCCCAGTGATACCTCTTCCACATTCAAGCTCTCTGGTTCGCCCATCAAGCCCCAAACTCTCGGCGAAGCTTCCCCAGTAACAAAGATGTCACTAACTTATGATGCACTAAACAGAAACATCATTGCTGCATCTCGAAAGTACATCGCATATCAGCTCGCAAAGGAGCATGACGTCGGCTTGATCAGAATTGTTGATCAGGAGACTGGCGAGACCTCTGTACTGTCCCATCACTCATCCAAGGTGATCAACCTGGCTTTTGCGAAATCTAGTGATGAGGATGGCAAGAATGCCTTGATCTCCACCGACATCGACAGTAATGTTGTTGTATGGACCATCTCTTCTGCTACGTCGACGGAAAAAGTGTTTGAGATTGCTGGCCCGAGTGACACTACCCACAAGGCAAGAGCCAAATGGAACCAGGATGGCACCTATTTCGGTGTTGCCATAACTTCTCGCATCTATGTGTTTGATTATCGTTCACTATTGACTACACCAAAAAGCGTCAAAGCCAAATTACACCCAGAAATGAAACAGGTCCTATGCATATGTAAAGCTGAAAAAGCGATTCGAGACTACACTTTTGCGCTGGACAACACTTCGATAGCTGGTATCGACAAGACCGGAAATATCAAGTTGTGGAATTTGGAATCTTCAGGCAAGAGCTGTTCAGCTCTTGCATCTATAACCTTGGGCGATAGATCCCTTTCGTCCATCACTTTTGTTGGTACTAGGCACGTTGTTGTTGGTCTACAGGCCGCAAACTCCTTGCTGCTTGTAGATATCCAGGCCGCGAAAGCGGTGCAGGAGCTGCGCTTGCCTGGAGGCAAGGACGGCGCTTTGAGAACGAAGACTTGCTTCCTACCCGAATCTCAACTACTACTGACCGATTCTATCTCTACCAAGACCATTTACTTCGTCGCAGTGAAAGTGCCTGAGACGTCTGAACAGAAGACCAGTACTATCATCAGTCAATTATCGCCGCAATCGTCACATATAGATGCCCTTGGGCAATTCAAGACCATTGGTGAATTATCAACAAAAGATGAGATTACGGGAGATTGGTTTGACTACGCCGGTGTCGCGAACCAACCCTGCTACGATATCTATGTTGCACATGCAAAGGGATATACACTCTACAGTCCACAGAAAGAGACTATTTCCACTCTTTTCAGAGATGCTCAGCTTCTCAATGGGTCTGGTGTCTCTAAAATGCAAAATATAGGCAACCTTGTGTTGGACGATGAAAGCACAAATAAGGAGGACACGTCAAAGGGAAAACCCGTTGCCGCAGACCAGGAGCGATCCAGTGCTACGCTGCCTCGAACTGCTCGGAAGAGTGGCAAGCTTGTCGAGCCAGCTTCCGCTACCGCTATCGTGACGGAGCCACGGACTGCAGAGATCGCAGCAAGGATTGAAGCCAGCCTCAAGTCGGCCCTGTCGCTGGAACTTCAGAAGAGTAATGCCTCGTTACGAGCTCAGATTGACAAATTACAAAGTGGAAATGACGCCAGACACGAGAATGTCCTTCGCTTGGTCAGTGAGACACTCAGCAAGAACACCACACAAGTACTGAAAACCTCCATCAGCGATGCCATAGAACAGAAAGTCCTCCCGACCATTATAGAGGTGATAGACAAGTCCATTGCTTCGCAGATTCGAAGCAATATAAAGTCGGCATTGGACTCGGTGCTCGCGAAAGAATTGTCGACTGCCACACAGAGTGCTGTCAAGAGCGCATTTGACTCTGCCGGTCTAGCTAGTCAAATTCAGACTGCCACAACAAGCATGACAAACGACCTTGCGACACGTCATAAGCATATGGAGCAAAGTCTGGCCGGAGCACTAGTAAGAATGGATGCGCAGATATTGGAGAGACAAAAGGCGGACTCCGAAAAGATTGATAGCTTGTTGCAGAGTGTGAAATCTCTCGAACAACAAGTAGCTCGTCTATCATCGAGTCAACCGATCCAATCAAATATTACCCAGGCACCCTCTGTACCACTACCATCGATACCGACTACCAATCACAACCTTGCACCTCTACAGGGCCGCTCTACCATGCCACCAACATCACATACCGCAGAAGACTATTCAAAATACCACGACTTGATCATGGATTTTGTGGCCAAGAGTCAAAAGATCTCTGCTGGGGACTTTGAAGGTGTCCCATTCATTCGGCAATTCCTCTCGTGGCAGCCGGACATTCAGGTCAAGGAAGGCATTTGTCAGTCACTAGGCAGCGATCAGCTACAATTACTCGCTTTCGTTCATGCCCTCGCAAGCGAATTGACTGAAGAAGACGCTTTCAACCGCATACATTGGATCGGGTCGGCCATCAGGTTCCTGGCGGTCAAGAGGGACCCTCGACTGGAAACGCTGGGACCGCAGCTATTGACGGTGATTCGTACAAACATCACGAGAGCTCTAGAGCGTGCTCCGGTCGGCTCGCATTACAAGCACCTCCTTGAGGCCGTTCTCGGCCAGATTTCCCAAGCATGACATGTACTACTAGTAGCATTGCATATATATATACATAGAAAGACGAGTATAGTTTTAAGCATATTGAAAATTCATGGCACATGAAAGATTCCATGACCTCGGTGGCGCACAACTCCACGAATCCCAAAAATTGTACCGCAACGCTCGATATGCACGACTAATTGGTAGGACAAAGTATATGTCACCGATCGCCATAAAAAGTCGAGTAGACACACTCTTGTCAGCGCGCCTGCTCCATCACAATACTGTCACACCGATGCGACGTCGAATCTGCGAACAGTGTGCGCTCGTGATCGGCTGGGCCACTCAATCACTGCGTCGCCCCTGGAAGCTGCACCGATACTCGATCCTCGCAAGGTCATTGACCGGTGCTCCATTGTCGTCGTCGTCGCCGTCATCGGATGTCGTCTCAGAATCGATTCACTCTCCTGCCGCCGCCACCACCGCCGGCGCTGGACTTTCGACAAACCACTTCTTCATGGGTCGCGGTGGACTTGGCGGCGGCGGCGAGGACGGTTTGCAGGGGCACCATCATCAGGGAGGAAGGACTAAATCGGACGAACCGAGCGATATCGGGCGGACGATTCGGATCCTGACGACGCGCTTGCCGCACTTGCTGCAAGAAGGTTCGCTGCCGCTGGATATTTTGGCGGAGGACATTCGGCTGGAATTGCTGCCCTCGACGCTGGGCTTGCCGGAGATCAAGGGCAAGACGGCCTATACCACCTTGGTGAAGTTGGGCACTTGGTCCGTCACCACGTTGTTTCGACCCACGGCACGACTCGTTGTCGATTCCCAGAAACTCGTCGGGTCCGCGCGTCGTTGCGAAAAGATGACGGTGCGGTTCAGATTGGTTGATGGAGCTGCTGCTGAATCGGCTCGGCTCGCCTTTACGACGACGACGTCGGTGGATGATGCGACGCTCTACACGGGTCTCTTTCACTTTCACTTTGATTCCCGCGGCATGATCTCGCGGCACGTATTCGAAGTCGTCGATGAAGGGTACTCGCCCCGTCAACTCGTCCACTGGCTCGTTGGCGCGCGCAGTGTTGAGAAGAATCTCGGGTACTGTTATGAACGATACGAGAAAAGGTGACCTGAATATCCTCGACATGGGACTTGTCGAGCGCAACAACAAACGAGGCACGAAAGAGTGATGACAAAGTTTGCTGATGATGATAAAATGATATAGCATTTTTCAAATGACTACGAATTCACTGTGCAAGAGACCAGCTCGTGCAGAGAGCAATTGTCATATGACTGCCTCGCGCGGCGCGGCACAAGAGTCATCTCTCGACTCGACTCAATGATGGATCAGTGGCGACAAGTGGGCGTTGAAAAACTTGATATCCTCCGGCGTCTGGTGGTCGACGTCGCCGACAATGTTTCCGGCGGGATAGTAGGAGCACGACATGATGTGTCCGCCGACCAAGTTGGGGCATGCGACATTGGCACAACCTAGTTGGGTCGTGGTGGTCCACAGCACCTGTGTGCAGTGACCGTGCTCGTCGTCGTACTTGCCATTGACAAAGTCGTAGTCGGCACACTCGTCATACCATGCCTTGACGGCATACTTTGCCGCCCAGTCAGGGTACCCTTCCGCCAAGTTTTCCCCGTAGTTGCCGTCGCTGTGCTTCCACATGCACTTTGAGGCCCAATTGTGCGCGTAGGCCTCGAGCGTGGTGTTCCACTGAAGCGGCTGCTCCCCGTGCATCCATCTGTACGTGTTGTGGGCGTGTAGGACGTCGCTGACGAATGTATTGGCGCCCGCTGCCGGTTGCACCGGCTTGGGCGCTGCTTTTGGCACCGGCACAACAGTCTTGGGTTTGGCGGTGACAGGCTCGGGCTCTTGAGGGTTTGGTTGGTCAGATGGTGGTCTGCTTGTCGACGAGTGCCGGTGTCCGTGATGCGAGGGATCTGAGTGTGTTGGATTGTGCTCCGTTGACTTGACTAGTAGTACAGGCTTGGATGGCTGTTTGGTGGTGGGTTCCTTTGCGACCGGCGGCAGCACACTGGCATGCTTTGGTTCCTTGGCTCCATGGACTGACGTATTGCAGTTCGGCACAGGAGCTGGCGTACGCGCAATCAATTGCTCAACGACAGAGGCTTGCTCATAGTTGGCCTGTGCAAGTGTTTGACTCAATCCTGATGCAGACAATAGAACAATACTACCAAGTCTCATGTTGAGGATATTACCTGTTGTGTATGAGGCACAATTATGCAAAGCACGACAAGATCGTACAGCAGCCGTCCGTCCTTTTAGTGCTCAGAGAGCTTGATCATGCCGGGACTATTTGCAATCAACGTGAGACACGATTCTTCGAGTAGCATGGGACAAGTACGACTCGCGGTTTCATGTTTCGGATGCCCACAAGGTCGGAGGTCGTGCCATTGTTAGTCCTTGTCCTGTTGTTCATGTACAATCGAGTCATCCAAGATGACAAAAAGGGGGCCGTGGTCGGATTTTCCCCGTTCGGCCGTGTCTTCACAAGTGTTGGCGTCCTTCACCACGAGTTTGTCGCTGAGCAGGATCATGTCGACACGAGCCTTGTCATTCGTACCGGTCCACGAATCCTCGGCTCGTGAGAACCATGTGTACTTCGGGCTGTCGGGGAAGCGCTCCCGGATGATATCTCGAAAAGGAGAAAACTTCTCGTTGAAATGTGCTCGGTTCAAGTCGTGAGGATGATTGGTGCGTAGGTGCCCACCCAAGGAGTCAATCTTGTAACGACTTATATTAAGATCGCCCAATAAAACTACCTCTATGCCTTGAGCGACATCGGTCGACATTGTAGATGCAAGTTTATCATCGAAGAAGCGTTTACGTTCTGACCTCGTGCCCTGTATCTTGCCAGTCTCTGAATCCTTGTATGGATTCTCTGAGGAATTGAGGCAATACACATTGTAGATATGCAATCTAGGAAAGCGCAGAATGCTCACACGGCCTTCCTTGTCCCAGTCCACCGTCGAGGTGGATGAGAAATCCTTGAATTTGTCCTTGTACAGTGTCAGCACACCAGCTTTCCTCCTTCCGCTCTTGCCCAGTGGCAAGCAGGAGTGAAAAGTGTAGCCAGGCGCATCTCGCTCCAGTTGTTTGGTGACATTCTTCATCTCCGACGACCATAGATGAACCTCCTGCAAGCACATGACATCCGGATCGTGCCGAACCAGAAGTTGATGCAGGAAACTCCTCTCAGTTCCCTTCGTGGGCGTCTTCTTTATGAAGGCGTCCATAGCGGTCGTGGTAGTACTGAGGTATTGCAACAAACCATCGCAATTCCACGACATGATCTTGAGGCTGCCTGATTTTTTGTCGCCAGTCTCCTTGCTATCAGTTTCATGGCCTGTCGAGCTTGACCCTGGCGACGCTGTAAATGCTGGCACAAGCTTCTCAGTGATTTTGCGCAGTTTGTCTGGAGGCAGAAGTGCTGGAGGAGAAATTGTTCTTGCGGTACGCTTCATCAACGATACGAGGACTCCTCATCTTGTCTGACTATCGGACATCATCAGTAAATGTATAGTTCCAACAAGATAGAACCCCATCTATAGAACGTCATTTTGCGAGTTGTGGTTTTGAATTTGTGGGGAAAAGGCATCCAATTTTCGTGTCGAATGCATGTTTCAAGTCTGTGCTTCGTCATGCGACTCTTGCGGACGACACATCGCTCCAAGCTCTTTGCCGAGCGACCGCTGTAGATACTGGTCGTCTCCTCTGCTTGTGTACTCTGATTTCACTGGCAGCTTCCATCGTGCTTGTGAATGGGAAGGAAGAAGCGATTGGTGGAGAAGACTGGCAATGTGAAGAACGAAAGAATAGCCATCAACGACACGGCTGCGGCTCGAAACAAGGCGGAAGAGCTAGAGAGTGGTGATACCATCATGCTGGAATCTCTCTTGTCAATGCAGGGGAGTGATAAAGAGTATCTGCGATTGAAGGACGTTCGGGGACATTTGCCACTGTCGTTCTACGGTCACTCCAGCTTCACGAACCTGCGAATACTCAACTTGCGCAATTGCAAGATTGGCGCGCTGCATGCGCAGATCTCAATGTTGACACACCTCAGGCATCTCGATATAAGTGGAAATGATGACATTAGACTTCCTGCACAACTAGCCAAGTGCAATCTGACGCGATTCATCTACTCACCGTCACTACTCAAGCAACGGGAGAATCACCACTTGCCATACAACACAAACTTGAATAAAGATTACTGTGGTGATAGGAAAGTGGATAGGATCCCAAAACTTAGTAGGATCGTGGCCCAGAAGATCATCGAGCTCTGTTCAATGGAGGAACTGGATGAATTGCGACAGTGCGTCCCGGCTCACCTGGAAAATCATCTCTTGCCATCCATCTGTGCCGAATGTGGTTCGATTGGCCGGGCGATCGTGGCTACCAGGATCAGGCACGCTGTAATTGCATTCAATATAGTTCCTGTACATTACACGCTCTGTTCGCCCATTTGTCTCGAGCGAATTCAAGACACCTGGAGGTTGGAGGAGATTCTGAACGACGAGAAAAGAGCACTCCGAATGCAGAAATTCGGTAGAACGAGTACTGTTGAGAGCATGAGCGGTATGGTAGCCCAATATGCTTATGCCTAGGCCGATGTGCTTTGCTTTGCTTGCTGAAATCCTCAAATCTTGGATAAATTCGCGCTCTTTTGGAGCAGCTAAAAAGCACTCAAGCCGCCTGTAAATCCACTGCCTGTTTGACGGTAGCTACCATGGCACTCAGCTGTATCTTCTCGGTTCCTCCCATGCTCAAGCGGTGTTCGATGCTCGCCAATTTGTCGTACAAGAACACGCGCACGTTGTTCTTGAGCTCCATGTCCTCGAGCTCACTGAAGACACCTCCAAGAATATCCTGTAGGGCTAGTCCTTTCTCGCTCTTCATCCGAGCAATGACCGTCAGACTTGTCGTCAAATCATCGCTCATCATGCTGGACACAATCCGCGAAATATCCTCGGGATGAGGATTGCCCACACAATTGTATATTGCTGCTTCATCGATTTCCTCCTGCTCGAACGCGGTATGACAGGCCTGGAGGACGTTGACTGCCCTACGCATATCTCCTTTGGCAAGTGTCAGTAGTGCGGCTCTTGCTGTATCACTTATATTCACTTTCTCAGCGAACACTATTTCGTCGATCTTCTTTTGTATCTGCGGTTCTGGAAGAGGCTGGAACCTAAATCTCGTGCACCTGGACTGCAGCGCAGGCGTGATCTTGTTGACGTAATTACAGATGATACAGAAACGGACGTTTTTGGTGAACTGCTCAATGACTATACGTGTAAGCCCAAGGACGAGTATCATCACTGATATACATACTCCGCCGTAATGCATTTTGTGCAACCACAGTCATAGCATCCGCTTCGTCCAGGATGATAAGCTTGAAACTAGAAGAGAATATCTGCCGGGTCGATGCAAAGTTTTTGATTTGTTCTCTGACGACGTCGATTCCGCGATCGTCAGAGGCATTAAGTTCCATGATTTGATTTTTGTACTTGTCACCAAATATTTTTCGTGCTATTGCCAGGATCAGAGATGTCTTGCCGGTCCCTGGGGGCCCGTAAAACAATAGATGCGGCAGTCTGTTCGAGTCTATGAACTTTTCGACTGTTGCGCATCAGACAAGTGCCAGTCAAGTCGTGGACAAACTCACTTGTGCTAATGATATCTTGATGAGATACCACATCCTCAATGCCTTTTGGACGATACTTCTCGACCCATGGTAATCCTTCGTCGTCCTCTAAGTGGTGTCCATTAGTTTCCTCGACCTTTCCCTTTCCTTTGAAAACTTTCTTCGTGGGTGGACCTTCGAGCATGAACTCATCTTCGGACATGGTCGTGATATGTGCCGTAACCCTAAAAGATACCTGCCTAGACACACCAGAGCATTAGAGTAGCAAGAGCTTGACTCATCAACGTTTTCAACAGGTCTCAGCACTGCAGTGCGATGAAAAAATGATCGTCAGCTGTGCTGAAGGAGTCTTGAATAAATCGCGTCTTCATGCTCATTGGATTCATTCTACGACACCAGCTCTAGCACCTTGCATTGCAGACGCGCGCGCGTTAATTGAAATGTTTGTCACGTGTCGCTCGTTTCGTGGGGAAGTCCGGCGTCAAGCTACAGATGAGCTCCTCTCTTAGTGTAGGATGCACAATCTGTGGTCTTGAGACAACTTCAGCTGCTTGCATGGACTGTCTACTCTGAAGCTGGTTCTGGTCTGTCTTGGTCTGGTCTTGTTGCAACGTACTATTGAGGCCATCTACTAGCATCAGTCTTGAGACCTTCATTGGCCTTTGGTCTTCTTTCCATTCTCCGCCTACAACCATATTCAGCAAGTTGATTGAGAATTGTGTGCAACTTCGAAGCATATCCGTGTCAAAGCAACCACGTCTATCTTGCACGTTGTTCAGTCGACCTTTAATCACTCTCCGACTGCATCTCTGTCCCATAACCTCCAGCCATGGAAGCGTCGCCTAGCAATATCAGCAAAAGGGAACAGAAGCGACAAGCAAAATTAGCAAAGGAATTAGCAGCGAAGTCCACGACAAATGGTGCTACAGAGGATACTCCGAGCTTGGAAGTCTTACCGGTTTTGGAGCAGAATACGGACGCTGCAAATGGAGAGCTACAAGAGTCCAAGGTCTCACCATTCATTGAACCTGTGCAGAAAAGGTTGGACGACGTCCCGTCACCACTATGCGACTAACCATGTAGAATACGAAATTACCTGAAGAAGAAGCAAAAGATTGACCAATTGACCGAGCGTGCAAATGATCCTGCCGAGAAGGGCAAACTCAACAAAGATCAGCTCGAGCAATTAGCCAGGAAAGATCAAATCCTTGCTCCTTTGAAGGAATTACAGAACCTTGCTGAACAATTCTCAGAACTTCAAGTTGAGCACAATGTCACTTTACGAAACCAGACAAACGAGACGAAAAAAACGAGCGCTGCAGCAATTGCAGCAGCCAAGACCGAGGGTCTCGAAGAAGGAAAGAAAATCCTTTCGTCTCTGATATCTTTCTTGGGCTATGCCTCTGTGCTACGGGCGAATCCTACTGTATGCTTGTATCCTTGTGAGACATGCACGCGAGACTGATCAAGCTAGACTGACAAGGACTTCAATGATGCAAACGAGAGGCTTCTGAGTCTCGTCTACCTCGGCGGAGATGCATCTCTTGATGCAGCACAAAATCTGTACGCAGGTAGTTCTGAGACGGTAGACGACACCACTGTTACCTTCAAACAGATTCACGATGCTATTCATCAGAAGAATCCTACATCAGCACTTGAAAGTAGCGCTGATGAAGTGACAGATGAGCCGGCAGTCACGAACGAGGGCGAAGATTCCACGCAGCAGTACCACGGCGCAAATTTCGTCAGTCTAGCGGAACTCTCGAACAAGGGATCTACCATAGGTTCTGGTGGAATATCCTTCCTGAACGAGTCTGAGATTGAGGGCGCACACCTTCCAGAAAGTACAGGGACCGTGGTCAATACTACACAGGACATTGCACCTGGACAGACAGTCGCAGCACAAGACGGAAACAACGCCGCCGAAGCTCTTGACTGGTCCGGGGTCAACACGACCCGCACGAATTGGGCAGATGAGGAGTCCAGCGAGCCGGTAGTGCCTGGAGAAGAGATCGAAGTCGTCCCAAGTTCTGCGGATCCTCCACAAGCAAATTCTCTTGAGCCGCTGAGCGATTTCAAGACAATAGAAAAGAAAATCCCAAACAAAGAAGGAGGCAGAGGCCGAGTATGTCACCCAAATTGAGCTGGCCTGAGCCTGACTAATGTGGATCTTAGGGTCGAGGAAATGGCCGAGGTCGAGGGGAAAGAGGTGGTCGTGGTCGTGGTGAAGGCCGCGGAGCCAAGCCGAAACCTCAATGAGTGTTCAGCATGATCCCGCTTGTGGTTGCAGCATTAGTCTGGCGCATGGGTAGCGAATCTGCAAAGCATTCATCCTTGCCCCCCCATTTTGAAACGTGCGGTCACTTGTCTTTCGCTTGTGATTTTGTGATTCTGTGATTCTGTGATTCTGTGATTTTGGTACTCCTGCAGAGTTTGTGTGAATCAAGATCAAGTGTCGAGGAGGAGGGCGTGACTTGCCTCGACAAACGTGATTTCGCCGACGCGCCTGACGAGGGCCGTCGCAGAGTCGGAGGTCAGCAGACCATCGGTCATCCAACTCTTCATCGTGGCCTGGTCGTATGGACCATTGATGGCATCTTCGGCACCGGCCCAGACAAACTCCCACATGACGCGCGCATCGTCATTGTCGTCGTGTATGCGCGATTCGGAGGGGTTGTCGGTGAGGGTGGTCGTCGTCAGTTCGGTGCCCGTTTCGCGCTTGTATGCGCGGGCGAGACCTTCCCGCTCGGTATCGTAGACGTCGATCTGTGAGTCGGCCATGAGTCGGTTGGCCAGCTCCGTCATGCGTTGGACACGTTTGGCGATGGCGGGATCGGTGATGGCCCTTTGACCCTTTCGGCCGCCGTGTTCTTTCCTCCTCGCTTGCCTGTTGCTGCTGCCGCCGCCGCCGCCGCCGCCGCCGCCGCTGCCGCCGCCGCCGTTGTTGGTAGGGGCAGCGGACGCGCCTAGACGAGAGAGTGCTTCGAGTAGCGTCTCGCCGCGATCGAGGTAGCCGATGAGTTCGGCCAAGAGTTCGGCGACACTGCTGCTGCTTTCCCCGTCGGCCTCGACCTCCATCTTTTGCGCGGCCTCGAGTTGGCGACGTTCGACCGCTTCCCGGGCGGCCGCAATGTCCTTGCGCGAGACGTCCTTGAGCCAATCGTCCTGATTGTCCTTTTGGTCCTTTGCGGTCCGGATGTAGTTGCCTTCGGCATCGAATTTTCCTTCCTCCATCTCGGCACGCATGTTGAAGCCGTCGAGTTTTGGTGCGTTGCGCTTCTTGCCCAAGGCGCCGACCTCTTCGTCGATAGAGTCATCGTCGTCGTCTTCTTCGTCTTCGTCCTCACCTTCGTCCACGATGTCCATGTAATCGGTTCTGGTGCTGAAATCCTGCCCTTGTATCTCATTCAGCTCGAGAAACCTCTCGCCCTTGCCTCGGTCGTCTTGATCTCGCACGGAGCGGTCGCCTTGCTTTGACGGAGCTTCGCCAAACATGTCATCGTCGTCATCCACGGGACCACTCTCATTCTCCAGTGTTGGCGCTCTGTTGACTCCATGACCTTCCTCTGATGAGTCTGAGGCATAACCATCGAGCTTCACGTCCTTCTTCCTAGCTGCTCCGACCGCTATATCGACCTCGAGCGGATCGAACGTCTCTTCCGGAGCGAGCTTCGTGGCATGATGACCATCGAACCTGGCTCGTTTGGCGGGCAGAGAGCCATGTGTCGCGGACGACCGCTTATTTGACATCTCAGGCTCGTCTCTCAACCGAAGAGACTAGAGCACCTGTAGGCCTCCCAACATCGATCCCGAGTACAATTCCGCTGCTTGAACCCATTGCAAGTGTCCTGAATAGAACCAAAAACTTGTGGAGCGAACGAATCGCGCAACCAAATTGGATCTTTCACGTGCAGACGAATTTGATTCACGAAGATGCGAATTTCAAGTCAACTTGCAACGCACAAAAACAATCGACAACACAAATCGTCGTATCAATCAGTGTCATTTCGCAGGGAACAGAAACACGAAAGGAGTCTTTATCATCACAACGCACAAACAGGACGATCAAGAGAGGTATCAGTAGAGCAACATGGGTGAATCACGCGTGGAATTGCTGGGATGGCTTAACCAGGTAGGGAGCTTATGCTTGTTAAGAGGGCGAGAAGGTGCTGACGAGCGCGACAGTTGACGGGTCTGGGCATACAAAAAGTTGAACACTGCGGCAGAGGTGAGACAGAAGTCGTTTGTATCTGAGTTCGGGGACTAAATTCGCCAGGATACCCCGTGGCACAAATATTCGACTCCATCTTTGGTAACTTGCTATCCGCCAATGGTGACTCCCTTGCTAAGACAAGCCAGGCGATGTGCCAATGAAGAAGCTCGACTTCAATGCGAACACAGAGGTGAAGTATCTCGCGAATTGGAAGGTTGTCCAGACCAACATGGCCAAACACAAGATTGATAAGATTGTGCCCATAGATCGTCTGGTCAAGTGCAAGATGCAGGACAACCTCGAGTTTCTGCAGTGGTGCAAGAAGTACTGGGACCAATTCTTCCCTGGCGGCGACTACGATGCCGCCGGACGACGCGGCGGGCTCGTGCCGGCCTCACTCGCGTCCTCGACATCACACGCCGCACCTCCCATCCGTACCACCACATCCGCCGCATCATCGACCGCCGCAGCAGCAGCACCTGCACAGAGGAGGGTCACGGGCACGACACCCGCTCGAGCAACACCGCGGGCTGCTTCCACATCACAATCACTCGCGCTGCAAAAGGAGATTGAGGTGCTCAATGAGACGGTGGCCGGTCTGGAGAAGGAGCGCGACTTTTACTTCAACAAGTTGCGCGACATTGAGATTCTGATACAAAATGCGGTGGAGACGGATCCCGGTGCCGCCGAAGCCGAGGGGGGACTCGTCAAGCAGATTCAGGAGGTTCTCTACAGCACGGAAGAAGGGTTCGAGGTGCCGCAGCCCGAGGAGAATGAATTGGAGGAAGGAGTGGCTGCCATGGGAGTCGGCGGACAGGATGCCAATAACCACCACCACCAGCAGGACGATGACGAGGTATTTTAGAGCAGCAATGCAATCGTGTCAAAGGTTCATACACATTGGCTCTCCGTGCATTTGATAAAGTTGAGCCTGTATCCGTGCCATCGCGAGGTTTGCAGTGCACATTCCCGTCCTCAACGTACAGTTCACTTCACATTTTGGACTCTGAACGATGAAGTACTGTATTTTCGTCAAATCTTGGTCCCACGAACCACATTCAGGGGATCGGCTCCCCAAGTCGGCTTCACCACCTCGACAATCTGGATATCTTTGAAGACTGCCTTACTTCCATCCTCAGAGGCGGCGAAATGCATATACGCAGCCACCATCTCGAGCCTCTCCTCCTCCTCGATCCGTAACCAACGACTGATGACTTTGGTCGGGAAACATCGATTCGAAATGGCGAGATGCAGTGTGCCTCCCGAACGCAGCACGCGCGCCGCTTCGAGACAGACTTCGCGGGGCCGCGTGAGGTAATCTATGCTCACGTTGCAAATCACCTCGTCCACGGTTTCGTCCGGCAGTGGGAACGACGTGTCTACATTCAAGTCCTTGACGATCCTGCCACCATTCAGACGCGGGTTCGCTTCCAGCTCGGCCTTGTTTAGACCGATGCCCGTGACCTTGGCCGGTTTGAGGTCTTCTGGTAAATGTGATACCCAGCTCGAAGCAATGTCAAGCACGCTCGAGTCTGGTTTGATGTTTTGTCCATAGTACCGTCTCAAATTGAGGATGGCATTGTCGTCGATATGGTTGACAAGTCGGGGAAAGGCGTAAAAGTTGGTGTCTACTCCTTCATCCATGCGACTGCATTCGTCGTTAGATAACCGTCTTTTTCATTCATGGCAACGACGCTTACGTAAAGTCGCTGGGAGAGTAGGGCCATCTCGTGGGAAAGCTGACTGCTCTAGACACGAACCGAGTAGCCATATCGCGATTATCTCGCAAGACCTGCGAATAGCGAACCGACAAAAAGTGTACAAGGTTGCATCAAGTTTGTCACCAGATGAAACTTGAGTCGAGTGACGTCTGCGTAGTGTGGAGTAACGCGACCGTTTGTGTCGTATTGCATGTGCCACCAGTGCGGCTCAATGGTACATTGAAGATAAAGCTGGAGCGAGCAGAACCGGAACATACATGTGCTGCAATACTGTCTTGTGTTGTAAGGACATCAGAAGAAGTCCACGTCAGTTGCCTTGCCTTCGGTCTCCCATGGCTTTGCTCGAATTTCGCTTGTGCTGAGACTGATCTCCCCGTCGGCAACCTTGTCTGGTATAATCTTGATGCCTGGTACATGAGTGCATGGAAAGGATAAGCACATCTCGTTGCTCTTACCAGGTACTGGTTTGCCCGAGCTGATGAGCTCGACGATTTCCGCGAAGCTTGCAGGATACGGTATGTCAGCATCGGCTTCTGGTGTCATTGCTGGTGTCTCCAGGCGAGTCGAGCTATTTGCCGGCGCTGACTCCATTGTCTGATCTTGCGTCTTTAGCGCGTTGTCAATCTCAGCCGCAGACATCCGTAATGTTGGCGTCTTCCAAGCTTTGTAGTCGTTGTAGTCGATGAGTTCAACAGTCCTTGAGAATTTAGCCGTGCGTAATGCGAATGAGGCAGTTGTTCACGAACTTTGAGTAGTAGAACACTTTGGCCATCAGGATCAGATCAGGGGAGGTTCGAGGATTCGAGGACAATATATCCGCCAGTCCTGCCTGTTGTATGAGATAATTGGCATGGAAGTATTATAGAAGTGCCCACTTGAAAGTCTTCGTTGGACATGAAATCATACTTGTCGAAACGTTCGAATGCTGCTGTAGATTGTTCCTGAATGTCCATGTCTAGTCGACTATTCGTCCTACGCAATTGCCTCGAAACAGTGCCTTGCACTAGTACTCGACACACGAAGCTCAGATGAGTCTTGTCAGAGTGGAGTCGCACGGTTGTGGAGTACGACAAGAACGATTTGCTACTTCGGAAGTTCCGAGTCAATTGTGCAGTGTAGTTTCTGGAAAAAGTGCAGGTTGAGTCGCAGGTCGTTCAGTCAGAAGAGGAAGCAACCATGGAGGTGAGCTTAGATGTTGTCAGGGCGATACTAGAGACGCATACAACGTCGTCCGTTGATATTGCAGAAATCTGGGAATAATTGAGTAGAGGTGCCAGGACTGGATACTGAAGCGATACATCTTGCATGACCCTCGAAGATGACCAGAAAAAGGCTGCAGCAGCCGTGCTCGTCCAGAGTCAGCCGATGCCGCTGGACTCTGTGAAGGTGGTTGGGGCAGATTTTGAAAAGCTCAGCAGGGATGCGAGTGATAGAGGTACCGGGATTACCGTGGACGAATTACTGGCATCAATGTACACGACAGGATTTCAGGCGAGCGGTCTTGGTAAGGCGGTTGAAGTGATCAATGAAATGGTCGGTTATTGTCCGCGATACAAGATCTTAGATGCTGACGTTTAAGCGATCATGGCGTTCGTCAGAAGCTGACGAAACTGATGCGCGAACAACCATCTTCTTAGGCTACACTTCGAACCTGATCTCGTCAGGCGTGCGTGAAAGTCTGAGGTATCTCGTTCAGCACAAGCATGTCTCGTGTCTCGTGACTACGGCTGGTGGAGTCGAGGAGGACCTGATCAAGTGTCTGGGTCCGACGTATCTCGGCGCTTTTCACCTGGACGGGCAAGACTTGAGAGCCAAGGGACTGAACCGAATAGGCAACCTCTTGGTGCCCAATGACAACTATTGCAAGTTTGAGGACTGGGTGCTACCTGTCCTCGACCAAGCATTAAAGGAGCAGCAGGAGGAAGGGACAATCTGGACGCCCAGTACGCTGATCCGCAGGCTCGGACGAGAGATCAAGGATGAGTCGAGCGTCTTGTATTGGGCCTATAAGAACGACATACCAGTCTTCTGTCCTGCACTGACGGACGGCTCATTGGGTGACATGATTTACTTTCATTCATTCAAGAATCCAGGACTCATTGTGGACATTGCAGCAGACATCCGGACCATCAACACGATTGCAGTACGAGCGAAGCGTACAGGCATGATCATCCTCGGCGGCGGAGTCATCAAGCACCACATCTCGAACGCGAACCTGATGCGGAATGGCGCAGACTATGCAGTCTACATCAACACGGGACAGGAATTTGACGGTAGTGACTCTGGAGCGAGACCGGACGAGAGCGTCAGCTGGGGAAAGCTCAAGGCTGGCGCACAGGCAGTCAAGATATATGCCGATGCCACCCTGGTCTTTCCCCTGCTCGTAGCGGGGACGTTTGCAAAGAACTAAGATCCGAAGGATTCAAAAAGAAGCAGCATACAAGAGTAGAATCATTTCATGAGGATAAGCATAGCGTAGGCCGAGTCATAGGGGAAGCACAGCATGTCTCAGAGGCTCTCTCTTGTTCTCCAGCTGGTTGCTCTTGTCCTCTGGTCGATCTGATTGATCTCCAACTGATCTGATCACAGATCAACCTCGGCGAGAGAGGACGGGAGTCACGTGGAGGCTGCACGAGGATTATCCGGGGGCAGCAGAAGCATGCACACAAAGACGCGCAGAAGGCAGCTTCCGGCTTCCCCGCTGCAGGATATCGTTATTGTAGGTAACTGTAGAGACTGTTGACATTTGACATTCGGCACCTACCATAATACAAATCCGTGCTCTACTCTGCTCGCTACACTTAATTGGCAAAGCTTCTCAAGTCATTACTTACAATAAACCACAATAAGCACTTGTGAATCGATCTCGAAATGGCAGACAATGTAGCTCATGCGCTGTCTGGCGCCGGTGGTGGCATGCTCGCCATGGTCGTCACGTATCCCCTCATCACGCTCTCGACCAGAGCACAGGTCGAGGTGAAGAAGGTACAGAATCTGACTGGCATGCTTTTGCTCGACAATGCTGACATGATAGGTGCACGCGAGCACATTCGAGGCAGTGCAAAAGATTCTCGAGAAAGAAGGTCTCACGGGTCTATATACTGGTCTGAGATCTGCCCTCTTCGGCATCGGGGTCACGAATGGTGTCTACTACTACTTTTACGAGGCTGTCAAGGACATCATGGAGAAAGCCCGTCGTGGAAGACCTGGTCCACTGACCACGGGTGAATCCATGCTTGCAGGCATGTTGGCTGGATCCGCAACCGTCTTTGCGACCAATCCAATCTGGTACGGGCACGACTGACCCTTGCAGAACGAGACTGATCAGACAGGGTCGTCAACACCAGAGTTACGACGAGAAAAGACGAGGTCGAATCAGACCCGAACGCGGCCAATGTCAAGGCCGCCGAGCGAAAGAAGCCATTCGGCACCATGGCGACTCTAATGTCACTCATCAGGGAAGAAGGTATCGCCGCTCTGTGGACCGGCGTGGCACCGGCGCTAGTCCTCGTCATCAACCCAGTCATCCAATACACCATCTTTGAGCAGCTCAAGAACGTGATTGAGAAGCGCCGCAAGCTGACGCCCTGGGACGCATTCATGCTCGGTGCGCTCGGCAAGTTACTGGCCACCGGATCGACGTATCCCTACATCACGCTCAAGGCACGCATGCAGCTGAAACAGAGCGGCACAGACAAGTACACCTTCCTCTCCGGTTTCGCCAAGATTCTGAAGGATGAGGGTATCGCTGGCCTCTACAAGGGCATCGGGCCAAAGATCCTGCAGAGCGTCTTGACGGCCGCACTCTTGTTTGGCTTCAAGGAACAGCTCTTTGCGACCGCCAAATCGACCCTCCGCGCCATTCCCGGGCAAAAGTCTGCACTAGTCTCCTCCCCGACCGTGGTGCGATCATGAGGAAAGGATGGGATGGTCACTATGGTTAGAGAGGGAGAGAGAGGAAAGGGGAGGTGTGGATAGGAAAATGTACATATATATTCACCATGTAGTCTTTTCTCTTCTTAGTAGTCGACCAAGATTGCATAACTGCTGGCCAATCGGGAGCTCTGCGTGAGCAATTTTTCCTCGACACTTCTAATATTGCGGAGTTCGGCGAGTTCCTGCTTGGAGAGGTACTCGGCCTCTTTATTGCGGACGTCGGTGCGTTGTGCCTTGTCGAGGAGTCGGCGGCGGTTCCCGAGTTCGTGCTTGAGACGCTGGTGCACGCGGGCCATGGCCTTGCAGAGGTCGGCGGCGAGGGTGGCCACGGCGCGTTCCTGATTGTGGTGCCAGAGGAAAAATGTCATGCTGGGTTGGCGGTCGAGTCGCTTGGGGACTTCCTGCAGGTCGAGCACGCCCATTTCGTGCAGCGCGGTCAGGATGTGTCGAATGTCCTTTGACTTGAGCAGCGCCGTCGTGGACAACTGTTTCTCGTCCACCTTGACTTTCGCCTGCACGATGCGCAACAGGCGGGGCGCCAGGTTGCCCAATTTTTGGTGAATCAGCGCCTCGATTTCCAGTTGCCGCAAAGTGTTGGTCAGTCGTGCGTAGTCCACCGTCCACTCACCCATCGATTTCGTGCTCAGGCGGCGCAACAAGGCGATCGAGTCCTCTGCAAAGAGGTCCAGGAATCGTCTTACCAATTTGACGCGTTGTGCGCTCAGGACCGGTGCATCAGGGTCGTACTCGTCGTCCGAGCTCGCCAAGTCGTCCGTGTCGTGTTCGATGAAGGAGTCTGCGCCGCTCGAGGCGTCGTCATCATCATCGTCAGACTCGTCCATTTCATCGCTGGAATCATCGTCCGAGTCCTCGTCAGAGTATCTGTGACCGTTCGATTTCCGCTTCTTCTTCCGCTTTTCCTTAGTCTTGTCCTTGTTCTTCTTTTTCCTTTTGGATTTCCCATTGGTTGATTCGTCCTTCGTCCAGACGCTTTCGAGGTCGAAATCCTCTGGCAGCGCTCGACTGATTGTCAGAGTGGATATTTTGATGTCCTGTGTGTCTTGTTTACAGCTGAAGATCCTGGGCTCAATCATCTTGAGTACGTGACTATAGAGTGCAGCAGGGGTAGGGCCCAGACGTTTCCGACACAACTTTATTAGCTCTTCGTTCCTCTGAAAGACTGCATGCTTTGCATAGTTCACCTTGAGCATGATTTCAGGTTCTACAGCATTCTCGTCCAGATCCGCCGTGCGGGCTCTCTTACGTGCCCGACCATCGTCTACTAGATCCGCCTTGCGCTTCAGACCGACATCTTCAGCATTGTTCGTGTCTCGCAGTTCCTTCATTCTCTTTTCTAACCTGCCCTCTACCTCCAAAGTCTTTTTGGATTCAGGCATATTCAGTCCATTCAGTGTACGATGCTCTTCTTCCCTTATAGACTGCTTGAAGTCCTCGAGAGGAGTCGATTCATGCATTTGCGCAACCTGTAAGATCTTGGTTTGTATGAGCTTCGCTAGAGTCTTGTGGAACTCTCGAGTAGTCTCTCGTACCTCTGGACCAGCAGAGGTGAAGGCATTCGTTATGTCGTTCACTTTGGCTTTGCCGTATATCGAAACGTACTTGACCAGAGCAGCGGCTTGTGGACCTCCTTCCTGGGATGCCCACCACATAGCCTGACCGGTCTGCAGTAGACACATTACTCGTTTCCAATCGCATTCGTAATATGTTCGTTCGTGTCCTGCATCCTGTACAATGGAAAATTGCACAAAGTTGTGTTGAATCAAGACTGCAAGAGATTGCCGCGTGAGCTTTGGCGATACTTCGCCTCTCCTAGATACAGACACTGCCTCGAGCCGACCATACAGGAGGAGAACACCAGCTAGCTTCTACGAGATGTGAGCTCTGTGTCAGTCTAGTCTGGCACCAAACATACAGCAACAGTAGGACCAAAAAAACTGTCCAACAGGACTCGACATAATTCAGCGGCAGATCGACTTGCAGCACATGCCATTCGCTGACAATGGCAGCAGATATCCCTGTCGCGCGAATTGTGGACTCGCCAGACGCTCAATCAAGACTCAACACTGCCAAGGACGCTGCACCGCGGGCTGAAGACGACTGAGAACATTGAGAACACAAGCATAGCAAGTCTTACACTGTGCATGGCGCCGGTAATGCAATCTTTACCAACAAAGTCTCATGAGCCACCAACAGCGTGCATCTCACAGCCGATCCGGCCAACACGATCAGATGGGCATGACAACCGAAGAATAAGATATCAACTGAATGCAGAAACTCTTCCCGCTGTACAACTCCGAGTGGATGCGGAAGAATCTCGGGTCAAGGTCTTGGACGGAGCAAGGAAAGGAAGGAAGTGAAGCTCCTCCGATGCCAGGAATCAATCGCTCCTACCAACTCATACCGGCATCTCTCGTGCAGTCGAGTCAGCCTTGCGGTCTGGCTACTGCCAGAGGATCATCTGTGTCATCGCTGTACATCAGAGTCGATAGGTCCGGATTGCTGCTTTTCAAGAACATAAGCTCTCGAAATGTTCTCATCGAAGGCATTGCTCAGGCAGGCTTCGGCCCTGAGCAAACAATCTCGATCCATGGCAACGGAGGCCAGTCAGGCTTTCTCCTTCCACGTTCGCGACTCAGCTGGCATCAAGGTTGCCTCAAGAGATGACGGCAGACCAACGACTTCGCTGTCAGTTGTGATCAAGGCTGGAGCTCGTTATGAGCCAGCACCCGGTGTGGCTCATGTCCTCGAAAAGTTCGCTTTTCAGGTATGTACAGGTCTTCTGGATGCATCCTATCATTCCACTGACACCAGGACAGAATACGGAGAAGCGAAGTGCATTGCGAATCACGAGAGAATCAGAATTGATTGGAGCCAACCTCTCCTCTCATGTCACAAGAGAGCACATTATCTTGAACGCACAATTCCTTCGAGAGGATCTACCATACTTCACTGACCTGCTCGGAGAAGTGCTCTCGAAAACGAAATACAACCACTACACTCTGCCCGAACAGGTCCTACCACTTTGCAAGCTCGAGCACAAGTCGATGATGAACTCCCCTCCTGCCATTGCCGCAGATGCCGTACACAACCTCGCTTTCCGACGTGGTTTAGGAAACACGATATTGGCTGAGAACGAAACCGATATGGATTACAAGATGGTCAAGGATTATGCTGCCAAGTCGTATGTGAAGCAGAACATTGCCGTTGTTGCAACCGGCGCTGACGCGACTGAACTCGATGAACTGGTTGCCAAGCACTTCAAGGACATCCCATCAGGTACCGCTGCTCAAACGCCCACTACCAAGTACTTTGGAGGTGAGATTCGTGTGCCATTCAGGTCGAATGTAGGTCACTTTGTTGTTGGTTTCCCCGGTGGTGCCGCTTCACCACACACTCCGGCAGAGTACACCGTGCTTGGAAACCTCCTCGGAGGCATGTCGAGCATCAAGTGGTCCACCGGAAACTCAATCCTCGGACAGACAGCCGCCGGTCTCAATCCTGCATCAAAAGCCATCGCCAATCACGGAGCCTACAGCGACGCAGGTCTCTTCACAATCTATGTCATGGGCCCAACAGCCACAGTTGGCAGCACTGCCAAGGCAGCACTGGATGCCCTGAAGCAGGTCTCGCAAGAGGTCAAGCCAGAGGACTTGAAGCGTGCCATTGCTCAATCGAGATTCAACGCTTACGCCGCTGCTGAGGAGCGCACAATGTCGGCAGAGGCCATTGGACGATCAGTCCTTCTCAATGGAAAATCCATCGATGTCGAGGCCATAGTCAAGGATCTGGAAAAGGTCTCGGCCGAGGCACTAAAGAAGGCTGCCAAGACCTTGCTGGAATCGAGACCCTCGGTCGCCGTTGTTGGAGAGACACACTCGCTACCGTACTACGACGAGTTATAGAAATGCGATAGTGATATAATTGGAGGACTTTAAAAAGGAAATGTGCAAAAGAAGAGAAGAATGAAAGTAGTCCCTAGTGCTTCTACTACGGCTCGTCCAACCTTGAACTTTTTTTCGTCATTAAGTTGATGCTGCCTCAACGCTCCACTATGCTGATGATTGGAAAGTGCCTGGAGAACTTTGTATTGTCCCACTTGATGGTCTTGTTCTCATACCATGATGGCTCCTTGTCCCCCGCCTCCTTGAGCAACTTGCTGACCATGAGAGTATTGCTGATGCAACAACCGAGCAGTCCTTTGAGACTGGACCTAAAGTCCGTCACGAGTGCGGGCACATCACTGAGGAGTGGCGAGGGCAAGCCCCCACCCTTTTTATTGAGTAGGTTGAGTTTTGTCCTGGCGGTGGCAAAGGACTCGTTTGCGAGTGTGAGGAGCGCGGTGCTGGATTTTCCCTCGAAGCGCGTCTCGGTGGCGAAGGTGTCGTAGGGCATGGGAGGGGGACTGATGAGTTTGCTGAAGGGTGCCATGCGGTGGTTGTACAGTAATTCCTTGCTGCTGAATTTCAGATTGGGCCACGGCAGAGTGCCGAGGCGGTGCAGTGCGGCGAGGAGGTAGATGTATGCCTTGCTGAGCAGACGCAGGACGTCGATGCAGAGCAGTCGATGCGCCAGGTGGGCCCGCACTGGTGATGATGATGATGATGCGGACGACGGCAGCCGGTCCATGATGAGGGAGCCGAGGTGTTCGTAGTGAAGGTAGAGGATATTGTCCAGTTGCCAGTACATCATGCCCCACTCGAAAGGGCGATACAGGTCCGTCTCAAAGCCGCACAGGATGATGGTCGTTGAAATGTCCAATTTGGTGGAGAAGATCCAGGATGAGATGGGGAATGAGAGACTGGTGTGGCCGTTTGACAGTAATTTGGGTCGTTCACCGCAGAGCATGGCGAGCGACTGATCGCATTCCTCCGACTCGGCCTGGAGAATGTCAAAGTCAGTCAGAATCTTGCACAGGTTTCGCCTTTGTCGGCCGGGATTATGACAGAGGATTTTGAAGTAGTCCAGGTATGGCAATTCTAGGCGTGCCAATATGTTGGTCACGAGCTCGTTGATCTGGAAACGTTTGTCGCTAGGCACTTCGATTTGTGCGTGCTTCATGTCGAATAGATCGTTCCGGAGTCCTACAACCTCTTGAACCGCCGTGATCAGGAATTTCTTCTTGTTGCCTGCATGTTGAGCCATCTTATCGGATAAGAACAAGTTTTGTAGTCGTGACCTGACAAGTGGCAGAGATTGTGGATTGTCCTGTCGAATCATTTCGAAGATTGCAAGCATACATGACGGAAAGTCCTTCGCCGCACTCGTGATTGGTAGCAGGCGCAAAAGGTCAGAACACGTCCTCGAGAATTCAGAATACGCTTCCTCTACCGTTAAACTCATGATTGGACGTGGTGGGCTCGTGCTGATCAGTGTCCTCTGAATCTTGGTATTGAAGATCTCCTTCATGCTCGTAAGAGGCGTGTTTGAGTACGTGATCTCGCTCCAAGTCTTCAGTAGCTCTGGCACAATTGCATGCCATTCTTCGGGATGATCGAGGTTCTCAAACAATTTTTGCATTTGCAGGCGCGCATGAAGTCGATGTTCGAGTTGTTGTAAATCTATGTGGACTTCGAGTGGCGAATCCTGAAACGCTGAGCGTAACCATGTCAGACCTGAATCGAGAGCGGCTACGACTGTAGCAGTAGACTCATAAGGCAGGAGATCTAGGCCGAAATCTGCAGAAGAGACGTCTTCCTCCTCATATAGATAGCCTGTCAAGTACTCTTCCCTCAAGAGCTCAGTCTGCTTGACTACAGCGACCACGTAGGGATACAGCACATTGTCCAGCAAGCCCTGACTAATCCCTTCATATATGCCACCTGATGAAAACTTCCGTATTGGGCTCGTCTTTCCGAGGACTCTCTGAAAGTATACGCAGGTATAAAGCGTTTGTGACAAACTTGACCCTGTATGCCAAGTCATTTCACTTGCAAACAGTTGATCCATGATGTTGATCATCCGAGCCGGGGACAGTGGACTGGAGCAGTCGTAGGCCTCAGATACCTCCTCGAGGAGATCAATGACTCCGTTGTCCATTTTGGGATCCATAATCTCGAGTGCTGCAATTGCATCCTGCAGAGAGAACTGTTCATCACGCACCAGTTCTCCGATGGCCAAACCGTCCTTACAAGAAGAAAAGTACTGTTCCGTGATATCCTCGACTGCCAAGTCATTCTGCGTCCCATTCAGGGACAACCCTGCGAATGCACTAAACATGCCCTGCGACCCTCCTTCTATACACTTCGCTGAATATGTGGCAGATCCGTGCGAAACATTTACAAAACGTGCCGAAACATATGGCTTTGAGTGAATGGACAACACACGCTACGTCTAGACATCAGTCGAACCGGCCAAGGATGGCCAGCAACTGAGCGAGACGACGCCGAAGGACTGATGTATCCTTGCAACTCGATCGCAACTGCTGACCCGAGGGGACTGATCAACCGCAACGAATTCTGAACCAAAATTTCGAGTCCTCGATGATGCTGGTGGAGGAGCTCCTGCACATAAAGTTGTAGCAGCGTTCTCCATTTCACAAGAAGCCATGCATCAAGCTTGTCGCAATCGGCTCAATTCTATCCTGCACTACGTCAGATAGTCCTGGGATCAATTCGTGTACGATAGCAAGGGGCGCAGAATTGCTGAAGGAGAATCATCATGGCCGGTATCATGCAGCTGGGTGGTAGCAGCGCTACAAGCACCGATATCCTTGGCTCATTGGTATGGCATTCGGCAAGGACGACAAGTCCACTGGCTGATTGTCAATAGATCTCTTCGCACTCACACATACGAGGTCTTGGGCTGGATGAGAATCTCGAACCGAAGCACAATAGCCAAGGCATGGTCGGGCAAGTCAAGGCCCGGAAAGCGGCCGGTGTGATTCTTCGAATGCTTCAGCAGAACAAGATTGCGGGTCGGGCAATTCTGATGGCAGGACCACCGTCAACGGGAAAGACGGCTATAGCAATGGGCATAAGTCAGTCGTTGGGTGAGGGCGTTCCCTTCACAATGGTATCTGCGAGTGAGATTTTCAGTCTCGAAATGTCGAAAACAGAGGCCTTGATGCAAGCTTTCAGGAAAAGTATCGGTGTCAGGATAAGGGAGGAGACTGAGATGATAGAAGGAGAAGTTGTGGAAATACAAATAGACAGTTCGCTCACAGGCGGCACGAAGATGGGAAAATTGACCTTGAAGACGACAGATATGGAGACGATATACGACATGGGCGTGAAGATGGTAGAGGCCATGACGAAAGAACGAGTCATTGCGGGCGATGTCATCTCGATAGACAAGGCATCAGGAAAGATCACGAAGCTCGGTCGATCCTATGCTCGTTCGAGAGACTACGATGCCATGGGAGTCGACACACGCTTTGTACAATGCCCCGAAGGAGAGATTCAGAAGCGAAAGGAAATCGCGCATACGGTATCATTACACGAAATAGACGTCATCAATTCCCGCTCGCAAGGCTTCCTGGCATTATTCAGCGGTGACACGGGCGAGATCAAAAGCGAAGTGCGCGACCAGATCAACGTCAAGGTTGGCGAGTGGAAGGAGGAGGGTAAGGCAGACATTTGTCCCGGTGTGTTGTTCATTGACGAGGTCCACATGCTGGACATGGAATGCTTCTCCTTCCTCAATCGAGCGGTGGAGGACGACCTCGCGCCGCTCGTGGTCATGGCGAGCAATCGGGGCATCACGCGCATCAGGGGCACAAACAACGTCTCCCCGCACGGTCTGCCGATGGACCTGCTGGACCGCATGCTCATCATTAGCACGTCGCCATATACTGCCGACGACATTCGCGCCATCCTGCACATTCGCACGCAAGAGGAAGACGTCGACATCGCGCCCGACGCACTCGACCTCTTGACCAAGATTGGTCAGGAAACCTCCCTCCGCTACGCCATGCACATCATCATCACCTCCCACCTCGTCGCCAAGAAACGCAAGTCCTCCTCCTCCTCCTCCTCGCCGCCACAAATCACCGTCCAGGACGTCAGCCGCAGTTACCAACTCTTTCTCGACCGGAAACGCAGCGTCGCCTTTGTCGAGGCGGGGCAAGACTACGTCGACGACAAGGGACTCTATTCCGTCCATGGCACAGGGAACAATAGCGGGACCACCACCAATGGTGCCGTGCCCATGGAAGTCTAGTGACGAGTGTCGCTTCGTGGCTAAAATGATAAAAACCAGGTAGATTCTTATCAAAACTAAAAATGTAATATCTTTCCATACCCCAACCTCTCGTATGTTGGCAAAAGTGATGTGGTATCTCCACTTGTGCTAGTGCTTCACGGGCTATCGTGTATTACAGTCTTCGTGCACTTTGCGGGTTGGACTAGCATAGAGGCATGGGAGCAAACATATCAAGGCACGAGATATGTACGAGATGTGTAGTTTCAAACTTGTAGTTTTGACTATATAATATACATGCTTTTTGTTTTACGCTAATCGTCTAAGAAGATATGTCCGTGAGCAAGGTAATCATTCCGCAATGTCGAAGGGAGAGGCAGAAAAGATTTAGTCAACCTCCTCGACAGTTGGGCCATCACCGCCAGCTCCAGGTGGAGCCTGTCCTGGCATACCACCTGGCATACCGCCGGGCATGCCGCCCTCGGCACCACCAGACTGAGCATAGGCAGCAGTCATGATTGGGTTCGAAACGGACTCGAGGTCCTTCTGCTGTGCGTCGTACTCCTCCTTGGTGGCGGACTGGTTGCTGTCGAGCCAAGCAATGACCTCGGAACACTTGTCCTCAATTTTCTTCTTGTCCTCGTCGGAGATGGTCATCTTGCCATCAGACATGGTCTGCTTGAGACTGTATGCAAGTCCCTCAAGGCCGTTCTTGGCACCGATTCGTGCGCTCTCGGCTTCATCCTCCTCCTTGTACTTCTCGGCCTCACTGACCATGCGCTCAATCTCCTCCTTGGAGAGTCGGCCCTTGTCGTTGGTGATGGTGATCTTGTTGACCTTTCCGGTACCCTTCTCAACCGCCGAGACGTTGAGAATACCGTTGGCATCGACGTCAAAGGTGACCTCAATTTGAGGCACACCTCGTGGTGCTGGAGGAATTCCAGTGAGCTCGAATTTTCCGAGCAAATTGCAGTCCTTGGTTCGTGCACGCTCACCCTCAAAGACCTGGATGAGCACACCTGGCTGGTTGTCGGCGTAGGTCGAGAATGTCTCGGACTTCTTGGTTGGAACGGTGGTGTTTCGCTTGATGAGAGGCGTCATGACACCTCCGGCAGTCTCGATACCCATGGAAAGTGGGGCGACATCGAGGAGCAGGAGATCCTGAGTCTTCTCAGAAGTGTCACCCGAGAGAATAGCGGCCTGGACGGCGGCACCGTAAGCGACAGCCTCATCTGGGTTGATGGACTTGTTTGGCTCCTTGCCGTTGAAGAAGTCAGAGACGAGCTTCTGGACTCGTGGAATTCTGGTAGATCCTCCGACCAAGACGATCTCGTCGACCAAGGTCTTGTCAATCTTTGAGTCTCGGAGCACCTTCTCGACTGGCTCCATGGTGCCTCGGAAAAGGTCCTGGCAGAGCTCCTCGAATCGAGCTCGAGTGATGGAGGTGTAGAAGTCAGTACCCTCAAACAGAGAGTCAATCTCGATCGAGGTCTGTGCAGATGATGAGAGAGTTCGCTTGGCACGCTCGCAAGCGGTTCTGAGTCGTCGGAGAGCACGAGCGTTGGTGGTCAAATCCTTCTTGAACTTGCGCTTGAACTCGGTGCAGAAGTGGGTGACCAATCGGTTGTCAAAGTCCTCTCCTCCCAAGTGGGTGTCTCCGGCGGTGGCCTTGACCTCGAAGATACCGTCCTCGATGGTCAAGAGCGACACATCAAAGGTGCCACCACCGAGATCGAAGATGAGCACATTCTGCTCCTTCTGTCCCTTCTTGTCGAGACCGTATGCAATGGCGGCGGCGGTAGGCTCGTTGATGATTCGGAGTACGTTCATACCAGCGATGAGACCGGCATCCTTGGTGGCCTGTCGCTGAGAGTCGTTAAAGTATGCTGGGACGGTGACGACTGCGTTTGAGACAGTGCCTCCGAGGTAAGCCTCGGCGGTCTCCCTCATCTTGGTAAGGACCATGGCGGAGACCTCCTCTGGGGTGAACTCCTTGGTCTCTCCCTTGAATTCGATCGAGATGATTGGCTTGGTGGCCTTGTCGACAATCTTGAATGGCCAGTGCTTCATGTCAGCCTGAACCTCAGAGTCGCTGAACTTTCGGCCAATCAGACGCTTGGCGTCAAAGACAGTGTTGTGTGGGTTCATGGCGACCTGGTTCTTGGCAGCATCTCCAATCAGACGCTCAGTGTCAGTGAAGGCGACATATGAAGGTGTAGTTCGGTTTCCCTGGTCGTTGGCGATAATCTCAACTCGGTCGTTTTGCCAGACGGCGACACATGAGTAGGTAGTACCCAAATCAATTCCAACACTAGAGCAGATGTTAGTCTCGCCGATATTTGTGGGTGTGGAGGAGACATACGCTTTGGACATGATTGAATTCTTTTGTGATCGTTAAAAAAGAGGTGGTTGCGTTATTCGTCAAAGAGATGTGTGAAGAACTCTTTGGTATGTGAGTGAAGGGAGGATGTGTGGTGCTAAAAGACGAATCTAGTATGAGGAAAGAAGAGAAGAGAGTCTGAAGGAGGAAGAGGGAAGCAAGTTTATAAAGGTAACGAACAAATTGTTGGAGGCACTCAGAAATTCAGGCGACACGTGAAGGTGAGGTTGAAGGCTGAGAAATGATTCCAGGAAGTTCCATCCCACCCAAGTTTCACCCGCTTCCCTGCCAGGGATGGTTACCCTTTCCCCTTCCAGCACTTGCCAGCAGCTTCCTCCTCCTTCCTTCCTTCCTTCCTTCTTTTCCTTTCTCTCTCCACCAATTTCCTCTCACCCACTGATGCTCGCTTGCCTGCTCCTCCCTCAACTCCAAGCACTTCTCAGTAGTGAATACAATTGCGGCGGGCAGAGTTTCCTGCTTTGGGTCTCATGGTCTCCCCGTGCAACTGCACCGGCCACTGGTTAATATTGCATTCTTCCTCTCCCTGCCCACTCGACCATTCCAAGGTTGTGGAGGGTCGATCGGTGGTGCGTTCATTTGCCTGCCAAGGTGGACACCTGCAGCTGCATGGAAGAACAACGGCAGAGCTACCTGATTCCAAGGTACTAATCGTTCAGATCTCGATCGCGATTGATTGACTGATTGATCGATCGATCTGGACTCCTTTTCTTGATGTAGGTACCTAGATTTTTGTTGCGCTCTACTCGAGACTTGCAGCGTGCCTGCGAGTCCTTCGCTTTGGAACTACATTGCAATGATTCTACAGCTCTCTCGACGTCTGAGACGTGTTTTTGAGTGACTATATGTGCCATGACATTGGGTTGACGTAAAGCGTTGCTCGTGAAAGTTCATCATGGAATTTAAATACTATGTACAATCTGGCTCTCACTTGACCTTGTCGATAGGTACATTAATGTTTTTTTCCATCGTCCCGTGCTCTAGGCTCTGCACAATTGATGACGCGTATCATGACTGACGTCCCCATTGATCCAGTACAGGCATCGACTAGAAAATTGCGTCGAGCGCACAGCAACAGAGCAGTGCCGAGCAGCACGCGAGACAAAAGTTGCCTGACCCGCCACTGCAAGGATCAATCAGCATGACGTCCGGGCGTGCACTTTCGGGCACAATTTTTCCCACTCACCTCTGTTGCGGTCGTTGCTGGATGTACATTGGTTGCTGTTGTGGGTATCCTTGAGGGGCATATCCCGGCTGTGGTGCGTATCCTTGTTGTTGCATTGGGTATTGTGTGTTCATCGGCCCTTGCTGAGGGTATCCCGTTTGCGTTGGTGGATACTGCGAGTAGACCTGCGCCGGCTGTTGTGGTGGTGGTGGGTAGTATTGTTGCTGCGACATGTTCGCGCTCACTATGCTACTGGTCTCTCTCGCCCGAATGTCTTCTTCAGACTTGGCTTCGGCACTTTCTCCGAGCGCAATGGTTCTCGAGCGAAATAGTGTGTCCTAATGACTACATTTTGAGGCGAACTTAAGCTTTGCTGCTGACGGCTCTTCAGATCCGCGGCCGTGATCGAGGCTGTGCCCGCAGCTGCTGCTCTAGGTACATGTGACTCAGTATACGTAGCACGAACGGCGCACCGCTTGCCTGAGCCTCCTTTTGCGGATCTGACGGAACGCGCACGAATGGTGTCCACTCCACCTTCAAACTCAATTTCAATCTCAAGATCTGTGCATGGTCTGTGGTGAATATGTACATTGTGATGAGTTTTGGTAAAGCGCTAGATAAGGACTTATTAGTGATGCTATGCTGTATGTGACCGCTCTTGTTCATCATTACTGGTGCCCTTTCGATCTGTCCAATCCACTCTGTGCAGACTGATACTTCTGGATTTGAAGTTCAAGTTTTGCCAGGTCGTCCTTGACGATCCCTCCCACAAATTGCAAGCCATTGTTCTGATCTCTCAGAGCCTGCTCAATCATTTCCAAACCATTACCGGCCTCAAAATCAATCGTCGAAACATATCCTTTGGACTTGATCTCCTCTTCTGCTGCTTTTTGCTTGAGGCGCAGCAATGTCATCTTTGCCCAGAGCTCGCCCATACGTCCAAAGGTGGTGGGATCATGAAGTTGTTTCTCGAGCGATTGAAGTCGCGTTCGCAATTGGTCTTCTTCTGGTCTCAGTGCGTAACCTCGACACTTGAGAACCTGCACCTTCGCTGCAAGCTGCAAAGCTCGGCGCGATAGCTCAATGTGTCTTCGTCTCGCAGTATCGACTTTCGGTTCGGCATGTAAAGTATGACGATCCGTGAGCTCCTTGAGCTTGTTGGCAATTTCATGTATTCGGGTACGATACGCAAAAATCTGCTGCTCCTGCAATTTTACACGAGTGCTGAGGTCGGTGAACCCTTTGGCTAATACAGGCACGACAGAATTGTCCGGTCTGTTTGTCACAGCATCGTCCCAAGCGCTTTGCTTGTGGTCACTCGGTTTTGTGTATAGACTCGCAGTCTCGGGAGCTACACGGTTGTAAAAGTATGCTTGGAATCTGCAATCTGAATGCATCGGGTCCCAGGCGTTCTTTAATTTCAATAGTTGCTCTTGTATAGAAGCTGGTTGTGAAGGTCCATATGCGCTCTGCGCACCGCTTATCGACATACTTATGTTAGGATTGTAGGTCTGCGTCGGTGCATATCTAGATTGTCTCAACGACATAGCAGGCATGTTGAATGCTGGCATGCTAGATTGAGCTGTATTCTGTGGTCTAGACCAAGAAAATTGCGGTTGGGAAGAAGTCTGCCCATAAATCGATTGCGCAAGAGAAGGTTGTGGATTCTGGACAGATTGTTGCAGTTGTGAAGGCTGATTTTGCTGCACCTGTGTGTTTTGTGGAAATAAGGATGATCCCAACGAAGTGTTTTGAGATTGGTTTTGGTTATTGCCAGCGAAAGAGGCATTATTCGCTATACTCCCGAAAAGATTTGTGTTGGTAGCTGGTTGTTGCTGTTGTTGTACATTTGATTGTCCAAAGAATGAATTATTCTGTGTAGGTTGCGCCATGCTACCAAAGAGCCCTTGACTCTGGTTTGGTTGCTGTCCAAACATATTACCGCTTGATTGCTGTGTATTTGATTGCGAAAAGAGTCCGCCACTAGACGCATTGGTCGTGTTCTGTTGACCAAATAAATTGTTGGTACCGCCCGCTGGACTCTGTGTATTCTGGCCATTGTTCAAGCTGAAGCTATTGTTGGTAGATCCACCACCACCAAAAGAGAAAGCTGGTGTAGCATTGTTAGCATTACTATTCGAAGTCGCTCCGAACGAGAAGGCGGGCTTGGATTGAGTCTGAGGTTGATTTGTATTTGCACTACCAAAGTTGAAGGCATTTGTGGTTGGTGCACTGTTATTCTGCTGAGAGCCAAAGAGCGACGGTGTCTGCGATGGTGTCGATGATCCAAAGCCTATACAATATGAGCACGACATGCCACTCTTCGACGTGGTCCATACTGAAGGGAGCAGAAGGTTTATTGCTTGCGGCTGGCGTACCTAAATATTAGCACGTTGTGCCTGATGCTATAGATGGATTCCTTACCAAAAGAGAAAGCCATAGCTGCTCTCGTGAGTACTCAAAGCCCTTACGACCACAACCTCACCCTTCACTATTGTAAGATATATTGCGTGAATCTTCCAATGTTGCTGCTTGACATGCATCTCGTGTTCAGGTATGGTTGCGCGATGTGGAGCTCTCCGCGAAGCCACTGGAAGTGCCGGGCACTCACCACCGCATTCGTTAGTTGATGCATGCATGAGACTCTGAATATAGAGCAAATCTTATGGTCTGGTTACACTATCGACTAAATTATCTATCTGTTATACACGTTTCGAGACCGTGCAGTTCTACTGTGAGATTCTTTAAGCAACAAAATGTATGACAGTCCTTGGTTAGCGACATGCATTTCATCTAAACGAAATAGGGCAACGTATCGGGAAGCTCAGTTCAACCAATCGTACGGACGCTAGTGAACATGACCCTCGAATGTGCGGATACTGATTCTCCAGGGTGTTGATTGACCCGACGCCAATGCCTTCCAGTATACCACATGTCGAAGAAGTAGGTGCTTCATCGGCACCTCTGAAGTCCGCAGCTTTCTTCATCGGCGCAAAGTGCGCACCTTACAACGATGACTATATGCTTTGCAAGCGAGAAAATTCGGGAAAAGATGAAGCTCCATGCCTCGCAGCCGGCAGGAAAGTTACGAGGTGCACAAGTGATGTGCTGAGTTCGATACAAGCGTCATGCTTGGAAACATTCAATGCTCACTGGCAGTGTCTTGATGCTCAAAATCAAGATTTCAAGAACTGCAGACCAGCCGAGAGAGCATTGAACAAATGCGTTTTCGATACAATGGTACGGACTATCGGACATGACATGAGCTACGATGCTCTTGTCTGGCTCACAACACAGTTGCTGACTGTAACAGGGTCTGAAGAAGACAGTTCCCGGAGTCAAGGAGGGACGCGAACCCTGGAATAAAAAGCTTCCTATATACAGACCTTTCCGGGAGGATGATGCAGGGCTTGCTTTGCAAAAATCGTGAGTTGTGCTTCACCAGAGTTGTTTGACTATTGTACTAAGTCCCTAGCATGAACACTGAATCTAGGACAAAAGAGACGGAAGCACTAGCTGCGTCTTAATACACCTTGGCCCAAACACTTACCACACGATAGCGAGCATCTAATTACATGGGGCCGTCGAGCTTGTTTACTCTTCTAATTGGAGATTCAGAATATTGTGCTACATACCACATATGAAGGAGCCGCATTCTCAGGCTCATGCCAATTACTGGTGATTGAAAGTAGCGTGCCCTGAGTATCGCTGCTATGCGTCCCATACTGATGCATAACATCAGTGCTAAAAGGTAGTGTTGCCGCTGTCACTGCATGCCCAGGTGCTTGCCTGAAGACATGCAACACTCCCGAGGTCGCTCGCTCTCATGATCAATTCAATCGCGATCGGTCAGCTGCAGCTGTGTGCATGTGCATGTGCGTTCGAGAGCGTCTCGATCCAGCGAGACTCGAATCTCTGCATTTGCGCGAATTGTGTGGCTGCGGCAAGATCGCGGGTTGCCAAAACTTGAAAACAACGACGCTCCCCTTGCAATCCGTGCTTCGCTTTGCTTTGCTTGGGAGTGCTAGGCAGGCGGTCAAACGAAAACAAGCCGATTCGTGCACCAGGTGTTATCAGTCATCCTTCTTTCGCTTTCACACGTAGCTAACACATAAGCAAATAATGGTTGTACGTGTTTCTTGCAATCGGGCTGTTTATGAACACAGCTGACACGTTATATAGCGAGAGGTTATCTCCCTTCACGTCGGGCAGGCTGGTGTCCAAATCGGAAATTCATGTTGGGAAGTGAGTACAAGACGCCTTTACGCGACATGGCGACGGAACTTTATTGACGATCATGTTAGCTTTATTGTTTGGAGCATGGAATCCAGCCAGATGGTCATTTGTCTCCTGAAAAACAAGCCGCTCCACGAGATGATGGATTTTCAACCTTCTTTAGCGAAACAGGTATTTTCACGCGTCAATCGTGTCAATACCAAGACTAACACGAACGAGGAAGTGGAAAATACGTCCCACGATCCATCTATGTCGATCTGGAACCAAATGTCATCGATGAGGTCAAGAATGGAGCATATCGAAATCTGTTTCACCCCGAACAAATGATCACCGGAAAAGAGGATGCTGCCAACAACTGTGAGATACGCGACGCGACTCTTACTTCATTTGCTAATTGCCAGATGCCAGAGGTCACTACACGGTCGGAAAAGAATTGGTCGATACCGTCCTCGACCGAATCAGACGAGTGGCCGATAATTGCACTGGCTTGCAAGGATTCCTCGTGTTCCACTCATTCGGCGGTGGTACCGGTTCTGGTTTCGGCGCTCTTCTGCTCGAGAGACTCTCTGTTGACTATGGAAAGAAGTCAAAGCTCGAGTTTTCCGTCTACCCAGCACCACAACTATCGGCGTCCGTTGTTGAACCATACAATTCGATCCTTACCACACATACTACCCTTGAGCACTCTGACTGCTCTTTCATGGTGGACAATGAAGCGATTTATGATATTTGTCGACGAAACTTGGATATTCAGAGGCCGTCCACTGAGAACCTCAACAGACTGATCGCACAAGTCGTCTCTTCCATTACCGCTTCTCTGCGTTTCGACGGTTCCCTCAACGTTGATCTGAACGAATTCCAGACCAACCTGGTGCCCTACCCAAGAATTCATTTCCCTCTCGTTACATATGCACCAGTCATCTCTGCCGCCAAGGCTTTCCACGAAGCCAACTCTGTGGCAGAAATTACAAACTCATGTTTCGATCCTGCGAACCAGATGGTCAAGTGCGACCCGAGGAACGGTAAATATATGGCATGTGTCATGTTGTACCGAGGAGATGTTGTTACCAAGGACGTTCAGGCCGCCGTCGCGACAACTAAGACCAAGCGAACGATTCAATTCGTCGATTGGTGTCCTACCGGATTCAAGATTGGTATCTGCTACCAACCTCCCGCACACGTCAAGGAGGGTGACCTCGCAAAGGTCAACCGAGCGGTTACCATGTTGTCAAACACCACCGCCATTGCTGAGGCCTGGTCCAGACTTGACCGCAAGTTCGATCTTATGTACGCGAAGCGTGCGTTTGTGCACTGGTACGTTGGCGAGGGTATGGAGGAAGGAGAGTTCTCCGAGGCTCGTGAAGATCTGGCTGCTGTAAGTCGTCGAACTTTCCTACTCAAAAACAAGTGTACTAATAGCTATAGCTGGAGAAGGACTACATGGAAGTCAGTGAGGACTCTGTGGACGCCGAGGAGGCAGAAGGAGAAGAGGAGTATTAGGGTGTCTCTTAATAAGAACGATTTATTTTATGGAGTTTTTCGTAGGCAATCCTGACTTCGTTTTATGTGTGTTTCAATACAATGTACTTGAGATTTATCGGGAGGAAGGTACGACTGCAGGACTTTTCGTAAGAATGCAGACACACACACACAGTTCATATTTCAGTGGCAGAAAGGGTGGTTATGTATGTACAATTTCCAATTTATTTTCTTGTGTATTTATATAGATGCATCCTGTACAATATGTCTGAAAAGAGTGTGGGTATGTGCCGCCGAAAATTTTTGGACGAATTTTGAAATGTTCAATATATGTACAAAGTTGCCAACCAGAGTGTCCGAAAAGAATGTGTAGTGTTGTCTCTGGTTGAAGCTGAAATGGACCTTTCCTTATTTATTTAAAGCAAGAAGTATGCGCCGACGGCGGTGGCAGCGGCGAGCAGACTGGCGATAGAGGACGTCTTGGCACGGACGCTCGCGCCGGAGGTGGAGACGAGGGGCTTGACGTTTGCGGCAAAGTATCCTGGGTTGACGATGTTTCCGGGCGGCGAGTACTCGCAGGTCATGGAGTACGGGTACCCGAGGTTGTTGACGTTGTTGGAGACGGCGCAACCGATTTGGGTGGTGGATGCCCAGACCATTTGGGTATAGTGTCCCGTGGCCTCTGAAAACCCGGGGTTGTTGTAGTCGTACTGCTGGACTTCATTGTACCACAGGAATCCGTAGTAGTCCGGGTCGGTGTAGGTGCCCGTCGCGATGTTCTCGCCGTTCGGATTGTTGACGGTGTGTGCCCAGGTCCCGGAGCCAGCATTGTTCAGCGCTGCCCGGGCGAGATCGGCGTTCCAGGTCACTGGATTGGAGCCGTGCATGGCTCGGTACTTGTTGTGCTGGGCGAGCATGTCATCGATGAATGCTTGCTGCGTCTCGTAGGGGTATGAGAGACCGGTGAGCTCGGCGGCTACTGTCGACAGGACTGACAAGGTAAAGAGTGATAGTTGCATGGTAGTGAGTGAGTGAGAGCGTGTGCTGTGTGGTGGAATGTGTGGAAACGACTGTGGTGCTGCTGAGAACACTGATTGACTGACTCTTGAAGAATGCAAACAAAAACTATGGATGCTTTGTCTATTATATATGCCTTGTTGCCTCGAGGCTCGAGCCTCGACGTCGCGCGTATGGCGCGTCACTCTGCAGAAGCATGAATGGAAGGCAAGATTTCAGCCTTGGAAAAAGCCCTTGGCAGGATTTAGGATGTGAGACAACCGCTTTCGAGCAGGAAGGTCGCCCAATGGCGCTTTGACCTGTTTTTCCATTGATTCCATCACTTTTGCCAAAATCCGGCGAGCCAATATCCCGAAGCCTCATGGCAATCTGGACGATTTGCTAACACGTCGACATGCAGAACGATCGCATCTGTCTTTGTCTACCTTTCTCGATAGCACGCGTACTCAGGCCCAGACCATCACTCATCCCCGCCTCGAGCTTGACACGAGGTGTATTTTTGTAGATCACCCTACGAAAGCGTGCATCATGAGTGCACTCTGACCAAGCATGACCACCGCAACCAGACCCTCGCCTCGAGTCGCCAGAGAATGGACAGACTTCTTGACAAAATCCGTTGGGCGGCCGAGATGAAGCGCCGACCGTTGCAGATTCGGTTATTTGTGGCTTACGGAACTCCTCTCGACAAAGGGTTATGTCGAATTTGGGTCCACAGAACAGGTCGAATGCTTCCCAGCCCACATTCCAGAAAATTGGGGCTAAGGCAAACGTGGTTCGACCGTCCGCGATTGAGCGATAGAACAATGGCAAGCGATGAATCAAGGTGATGGTCTGTACCGGCAGACCGGCATGCATACAGCTGTGTTGAAGCGGCGAATGCTGAATCTTGGAAGCCTCACGCGCAATTCATCTATACCCGGCTTTGTCTTGTCTTATCAGCGGCAGACGACGGATGTAAATTAAGTCTCTGCTCCAATCTTTCAAGGTTGGAAGACATCCATGGATTCCCACTCTCCTTCTACAAGTGATCTCCCAAGTCAGCAGAAGAGACTGAGCTTGCTTTGCTCAGCCTAGGTATGGTAGTAAATGAACAAGACAATCAAGACTGGCACGAGCATCAATGAGACTGTTGCTGCTGTGGAAAAGGCACTGGTAGGGGAGACTGTCGTCCTGAGTGCGACGGGTAATGCCATCTCGAAAGCCATCACTATTGTCGAGATAGTCCAAAGAAACGCAGCGAGTGACACATTCACACAGACAAATCACCTGTCCAAAGCACCCTGGGTACAAAAGTCGACCCCTCGAGCTGCTTCGACTTCGAAAGGAGATCTCCAAGTTGACGAGGAAGGCGAGTTTACCGCGGTCGAGCCGTCTAAGTCTGATGGAAAGTTCCAGCCTTGTCTGCAAATCACCCTGACGAGACGATGAATGATTCCCGAATCGAGTCAGCTCAGAAGGCTTTCCAGGATTCCGATATAGACTCGAGACATCGAATACTCGATGCGCTCATCGCAGTATTCCGTCCCTCGGATTATCGCCATCTCGCGAAGAAGCTCTATCCCGAAAACTTTGTAGGCGATATGATGACACTGTTGCCCACAGAGTTGATCGACATCATCCTTGGGTACTTGGAGCCACAATACATCTACACACTTCGCAATGTATCCAGCATATGGAATGATTATCTCAGGAGTACACAACTAGCTGAAACTATGTATGAGCGGTACTTTGGCCCTCGTGGCGTGTACAGACTTGACGAGGACGTTCCCAATTCGCCTCACCATAATCTACTTCAAAGAGTCAGGAACCGATGCGCAGTCAAAAACGGTGTAGCTCGCTCTTTTGAGCTGCTTGCACATGCCGTCCCAGATCACAGTACTCTGAGCTATAGTCATGGCACACTAGTGAACTGGAAACCTAGGGACAATGCCATATTTGTGACACGACTTGACAATCCCAAGCACGAGTGGACTCGACTCACAGGTCAGGATTTGGAACAGGTTTGGCTCGTCTCTACCACGCCGGACTTCATCATCGCTGCAGTCAATATCCGCACAGTCTACTGCTGGAGCACGGTTGACCACTCACTCGTAGCACGCTTCAAGATTCCGAGCACAGCGTATGAGATCTCTGCCTCCAAAGACACCATTGTCGTTTTTGGTGACGACTCTTGGTACTTATATCACTTGCCGACCAAGAAGCTGTCTCGACAAGCACACACTCACACGGACCGGACTGCCGAAACGGTTCACGCAGTGCATGTGGAGCGCACAGGATACATCTACAACGTGCGAGAGGAAGGGACTTTCGTGACGTACCGAATCAACGAAGACGGCACAGCCGTACACTCGGTGTCGGAGCAAAACATCAACAGGTTGCTATACCTCGAGACAAACGGGGAGGCGCACGAAGAATCCACATACAACGTCATCGTGGTGTGGAACCACGCGACGCTCTACTCGTCACCCGTCACGCTCGCCGGTGCACCGACACGAGTCTACTCTCTGCGGTGCGGCAAATTGACGTACTGCCACACTATTCAAAACGACAATATCCGCGCCAACGAACTAATTTGTTTCCCGGACCTCGGCGTCGCCTACGACCTCGTCTGCGAACACGATCGCGGTATGCCTTTGGGAATGTACCGCGTCGTCCGCGACAAGTGGTCGCCCGTGCAACCCGAACACTGTCGACCCGCCAAGCGCCGCATCAGGGCCGCCGCGGACCGCATCCGTATGCAATCTGCTGAGAGCGCTCGTGGCGACCTGTACTATTCCGTGACTTACCCAGCAACGGACGAAGAAGTCGGTGCACGATCGCTGGAGATCGAGGACTCGTCCTGGGCACTGGCGTACGAAGATGTCTATTCCCTTTGGACAGGTGATGCCAATTACTTGCTCTGCAGTCAATTCCCCGCTGGGTTCACCAGGATATGGAAGCTTTACGACGACACTAATGACGATTGACGGCAAAGGGAAAAAAAAGAAACATAAAAGAGTGATTGGTCGTGACACGATGCAGGAATGCTCGTATGACCGATTGAAGGCATACATCAAGTAACGACAGAAAAGGTTGAAATGGACATTTCATCAAGTAGATCCATCAGGGACGAGGGAAACTTTAGTGACAGATGTATAATCTTGTAAATTTATCCATACTGTATTTGTGACATTCATGTCTTTCAGATGATCACAATTCCTCCTTCACGGCATCGAATGCAGTCTCGACCGCTTCGGCGATCGATTCGGCGGTAGTGGTGACGGCATCCGAGATGGACTCGAGCACCGCCTCTGCACTGCCCAGGAGAGATTCCTGCACATCCGCAATGGCGGGCAAGTCCGTGCTACTCGAGGCCGGCGCATCGATGGGCAACCCACTGTAAATCTTCCAGGAACTCAACCACTTCAATCGATGCCACTGCCCTGCCTCACCGTCCATCCCGAACGTGAAAGCGGCAAAGTTGAGAAAGGCGGCCGTGATGAGGAGGTACGCGAGCACAAACATGGCGATGCGGACGTTCTTTGGTAGGCCGGCCACGGTAAAGTCAAACAGGAAGCCGCCGACCAGGATGGCGAACCAGAGTGCGGGAAAGTAGTGGTGCACATAAAGTACCCGGCCCATGATGAAGAAGGGGATGTAGTGCAGGAACCAGCCGATGGCGGGATACACCCCTGCATAAATCATCTGGTCCACCTGTTTCGCCGTAAGGGTCTGAGCTGATCGCTGCCACTTCAGGACATGGTACACGACGAGGGCACCAAAGGCGACGAGTGAAAAGGTCGAGTACCAGTAGACCAGCGGGTTGCCGAGCAGGAAGTACTTGGTCGTCTTTGCGTCCCAACCACACATTCGTAGGCCGACCCATGCTAGAGGCCACTGCCAAGCCTGACTTGCCAGCTCGTCAGCCTTGTCCGGATCTGGCACGAGTGCGTTGTTGGAGGTCATCATGGCCACGTTCAGGTGTAGGAAGTCTCTCCAGAAGGGTGACTTGAAGTCCTTCGCATCTGCTGGCGGCAAGCGCTCGTTCCAGTGACTCTCGACGTTCCAGTGACTGAACTGGTCGTTTGGCTTGGAGTCCTTGTCACAGGTAACCTCGATCTGCTTGAAGCCCCACTGTGGCAGGTTTACATTGGCAGCTCGGAGATAGCAGTTTTGTGATACATGACGGAAACGAATGGCACTTGTCAGCGTACGTACTCTGCTGCGGTCGCGAGATCGAATGTCGTCAACAACCTCAATCTGCCAGTGGTCCTTCTCGTCACCGACAGTCAAATTTCCATAGCACGACACTTCAAAGTCAGATTTCGTGACTGGTGCAGCGATCGCGTGACTGTGCAGGTTTCTGCCAGTCTGAGCGTGAATCAGACGAATAGTGTCGCGGTCCTTGAGGAATCGTAGCGGGGCTTCATTATTTGTTGGATCGAATGTCGGCTCAAAGCGATTCGGGTAGAAGAACCAGTCGTTGTTCGAATCCTTGTGATGATAGCAAGTGATTTGCTGTTGCTGAGACCCCTCCGGGAACGATTGCACATGTGAGTGTAACAGACCACCACCGTAACCCATATTCTTGATGGTCGCGCGCGAGCCGATCGCCAGCTCTAGAGGAGAGGACAACAAATCTGTGCCTCGCAGATTGGCTTGGAAGAGTGATGGCATCTGTGCATCGCCCGGACCACTGTTTTCGAGGACTCTAAAGTGGATGTAGAAGAAGAACGCATACACAAAGAAAGGCACAACAATGAGCGACCATATCCTTGCGATCCAATGCTGCGCATATGTAATTCTTGGCATCTTGAGATCACCAAGTTTGTCCCAGAGATCATGAGCGGTATAGAGTCCGCAAAGCGCGGTACCAAACATGCCGACCCACTTGACGCTACAGACACACCCAATTGAGACTCCCATCAGGGTAATCCATTTCCACCATCGGTACGAAAATGGCTTGTGACGGAATTCGTGGAATTTGACGAGGGAGAACATGGTGGTGAATGTGAAGAAGAGCAACATCGAGTCCAGCAGGATGAACCTCGAAATCGTCGCATAAGAGTTGTCGAACAAGACCATCAAGGTGACGAGCCAGACCGCTGGCACCGAAAGCTCCAGCCCAAGTGCAGTGAAGTATGCCAGTGGGATACACAACGCACCAAAAATTGCGTTCCAGATTCGCATAAAGACAAAGTTGAGATCCTCGGGGTATTGCTCGCCGGATTTGAATTCGAATGAACCATCATAGCCAGCCAGATAACCCGCCAGACCATTCAGCATCTTGCCCAAGGGCGGATGCACATCAAAGTAGAATTCTCGTTTGAGGTAGTGCGATGCAAACTTGCCAAAACTGTACGCAGTCAGTACCTGGTTCCGCACCCTCGATCGGGCTGCTTAGTTGACGTACTGAGCTTCGTCCCACGTCACTATATGGGAATGACCAATCTTGTAGAGTCGTGTGAAGAGTGCCACGCCGGTAAAGACGAGTGGCATGACCCAGTAGGTGAGATGCCAGAAGTAGTCAATCTCATTCGCCTAGACTGTGTTTAGCATGCAGCTCGACTTTATCTTCGATTGAGACTCTGAGACTCACCTTTGCCTTGACTCGTTCGACCTCGGAGTCGTTAATGAATTCCACCTGATCAGTCTTGATTGGAGTAGCTGGTCCATCAGACCTCAGCTTTCGCCGCGTGAGCTGGTCCTGCTCGACCGTCGAGCTAGACATACTTGCTCGAGTACCTGTCGGACGGGCGTGAGATGTCACCCCTGTGAAATGCCTTGTGTCAGGGTGGTACAATGACACGATGGTGCGCGTTTAGCATAAAGTAGCTGGCCGCACCAAACGCAGCCAAGCATGTCAACCAATCAGAAATCAGAAATCAGCTTCTCCTTGGGAAGCTTTGAGTTCATTTCTGCCCGTACATCGCCCGCACTTCTCCCGCCACTTCTCCACCACTCACCTCAATGTGTCGCGACCAAAGTCTATATCACAAATTGATACACACAGAAGACATCTCAGAGCAGCGGTTCAGTGGTGGCGACAAGGACGCTGGGCACGCTGCATGTCTCAATCGCAGAATGACGCGAGATTGGATGACTTGGCCAATAAAGTCCATGCGCTGCGTGGCGTGACGATCGATATTCACGGACAAGCCTCTGACCAGTCCTACATCGATGCCAACGTATGCCTTCCAGCTTAATATAGCGTGTCAAACCAGACGACTGTATTCTGATACTTTCTGATAGCGCGAGAGATTCTCGCAGTTTAGCGACTCCATCAGATCTACGGCTGGCAAACTCGGTCGCGTGGCCAGTTCCAATGGATTCAGGAGTCAGATGAAGATGGTCGGCGTGATTGTCGGATCCGTCATTGGTCTCTACCTGCTGTGGGGTCTGTTCTTCTGAGGACAGTCGTTCGCTTTGCTGGCCGGCGAAATCCCATCTCACGATCTCAACCTTCGGCTCTTGGACCAGAGCTAGCCATACTTGCTTCCTCGACTCTATCGTATCTTGTCCGAAATGATTGCCCTGCAACAGCATTCGATTCGACACTTATGGCGACTCGACCTCCACAAAATCTCAGGATTGTAGCAACTCGACGATGAACAACCTGCGAAACGAATATATCCGGCGACAGGAACGGTGTCAGTGCGGCCCGGAGGAGTGTTAGTCAGAAGATCACCTCTAGCTGTGATTCTTAGCAAATACCCGTGCCTTTCCTTTCAAGCTATGCTCTATTGAGTCAGGACTGGATAAATCGTGGCAACTTATGTTACCTCTATAGCAAAACCTTATATGTTTACACGCAATGACGCTACTAGATTCAATACTCTCCCAAGCGCAGACGGCGCCCGATGGCATGCCGTCTATGCACATTGCCAATGTCCTCATCCTTTGTGGCATTTGCTTTCTGACGCAGGATGTCCTTGTCAAGGGTCTCAAAGTCAAAGTAGCCATAGCCGCCCAACATGCCCGCACCGGCATCGTCGTCGGCCTCCTCCGTAACGGTCGTCACCGTCACCGGCTTGCCCGATCGTGACCGACTCTTTTGCTTGTCCTCTGGCCGTGTCTTTTCCTTTTCAACCCCGCGAAGCTCGTCAACCTCCCGAATCAAGCTCCTTATCTCCAGGAAATAATTTGATAGTGTGTCAAGGAATCGAGATGTCTGCCTGTGCTTGGATGAGGCGCAGATCGAGATGGAATTGTCCTTTATGATGTACCCGATTCCGTACCCGTCCAGACTGGTCGGTCCGAACCCAAACATGCGCAACGCCGGATTGCCACAATTCGATGTGGAGAGAATGGTATTGTTCAGCCTGTCCCAAGCACAGTCCGCAAAGAGGGCCGGCATGTCATGCCCGGCATCGGAGAGTGAAGTGTCACTGGATGATCGTGTCACCGCGCTTCCATCTCCGTTCGAGGTCGGATTCTTTGCGTGCTCTCCTGCCTTGTGATCGGCCACCTGCTTCTCCCACATCTTGAAGAGTGCATACAGATGCCTGTCTTGACCCTCGCCGGCCGAAGCTTGACGCGTGATTGCGGTGTGACGGGTGCACGCCTTCCGCAGGGCATCGACCTTGATCTGTGGGTTGACGTCCTCGCAGAAGCGTTTGACAAAGTTGACCGACTCATTCGTCGTCGAACGAATTGCCTCGGTCCGGCCGTGGCGAAAGGCCTTGGTCATGGCGGGCTCATACACACTCTGTACACGTCCATAGAGCCCGTAGTAGGTCGCCTGGAATGCCATCTGAACAAACGCATCTGGAGAGAACCCGGCCTGCTTCATGAAGTTTGAGCCGTAATTGGTAAACTCGAGAATCTGTAGTTCGTTCTGTAGCAAGAGATCGGACAAGCGTGTCTCTGCAAATCGGATGGCGGTTGATAATTCAGAGTTGAGCTTCCACTCCAACCTGTGGGGCGTGGAGTCCACGTCTCCAAAGGACTCTGGATCTCTTTTGCTTGGGTCAGGTGACATGGAGGGCCAGAGATTCGGCGCTGCGGGATTGATCGTCTTGGCGAACCGCATAATGGTGTCAGTATAGATGTCCGACACAAATCGCAAGACCGTGTGACCATCTACGCCCGTGTGCTCAAAGTTGATGCCCGCGGACCCGTTCTTGCACACAATCAATTGCAATTTGTCGTACCACCGGTTGGTACAGGTCCCCACTTGGACGCCCGTCGCAATGTCGTACGATCCACAAAGCATATTTTCGCTGACTGCGGCCTTTCCAACAGGTTCCGTGTCGTCCAGGCATACCAGGAACAGGGCTGAATCGACAATGTCTAAACATTCCTTGTTGTTGGTGTCCTTGTCGTCGTTGATCTTGGCCCGATGACCTGCCCAGACGGACCTGCTCTCGGAAGTGAGCACACCCATGGCGGACTTGGCAGCCTGAGAGGGAGGGATGCTGCTTGCATCATCTATGATTGCCCTGAAATTTTCTGCCAGATATTGTTCCGTCAAGATGATGTCGTTGTTCTCGTCGAGCACGTCGAACCAGTAGAATTGAGAGCGGCACAGAACGGCAATGTGCCGTGAAGTCAAGTTCGTCTGCATCTTACAGCCGCTGTCCGTGGCAATTCGAGATGTGCCAAAGAGCCTGGAGTACTGGTACATGCAGAGCGGCTTGCCTCGCACCATATCCGGTGGCAGCTCTTCCCTTCTAAGACAGCGTATGAAGCACAGTGAGGATATTGTCAGTGAGGCTGCACGCGTGACTTGGTTGGCTCGTGCTGGCGTCGGGTCATCTTCGAGGAGGAAGAAAGGATTGAGATTGAGGACTACCGGGTTGTCGTAGTTCAGATAGGAATCGAACCAAAACTGCTCGATGTAGGAGACCTGGTTCTTGTCGTACTCAATCAAGCACTTTTGCAACTCTGGTCCATCAGTCTTGAGAAACTCTTGTGCTGCAGCCTCTGTGCGTTTGAACTCGGCAGCATTCTACATGATCAGTCTCCGAATCGACACGCATTGAATGAAGGTGTGAGTCCTGACCTGGAAGGGGCTAACAGCTGACAGGTAGCGAGAGATTGTATCCTTCAAGTCGGGAATCGGGAGCTTCTTCAGACTGTCTTGCCCGGCAAAGGTGACACTCTTCTGTGCGGGATCGGCAGAAGGCATGATTCGTGCTTCGCCCTTCAGACTTGCGAGATCACCGTGTAGAAATGTCCTACCGTGGTGGACTTGACGAGCCGCACAAGGAGGGACTGGCCACGAGCAGGAACAAAAGGATATACCAGGGAGCTAAAAGAGCTGAGGAGTACTCTCACAAGGTGGAGAGAATGAGAAAGTCTAGATCAGCAGCAGCTTCTCCGTCGCATCCACGCTGAGCATGTGAGCCACAGACGGCATTTGGGGGGTAACGCACATCAGCTGCTGCTGCTGCTGCTTGCTCTAGCCCCGTCTGACTTGGCCTGGCGTCAAGCTTGGCTTGGCTCTGCAAAGCAGGGCAGGCAGATCAGATCAGATCTTTCCTGCCCCGTCTCCTTCCTCTCGTCATGCGTGCTTCTCACCTGGAGCTGCCCTCCAGCTGGTCCAGCCTGCTGCTCGCAGACTCTTTTCTGCAGCTTTGATTGCACCACCGCCCTGCACGCAGCTGCACTCGCCTGGGACACTGCTATCGCGTGAGTGTATCATGCATTCACTTATTATTCCACGAGCGCTCCGAAGGGAATAGTGAAGATCCCGCAGTTAAGCAGCAGGTTTCGGCAGTTGTGCTGAGACTTCAGCTGCGGTAGCTGTAGCAGGTCTCGGGCGTCTAGGAATCCCTTCCAAGGTTGTTGCCTGCTGAGACGTGAATGACTTGGGCGCCATCTGAAGGGCGGGCAATCTTGCCCGAAAGAGGTGGGATAGAGTAACGGGATCCTGGGCTGGCGTCAATTGGAGAGATCTGCCATCCATCACTTTCACTTTCACTTTCACACGACCACCAAGATTGCTCCATCGCAATTTCTGACCCTGACGCTCTGCACAAATTTTTCTAGGTCTTTCCAAACCATCACAGATACTATACTGCTTCTGCTCGCTCGAATAGGGAAAAGGTGAATCTTTTCTCCTTCGACACCAATCAGCAACCATTTTCTCTACATTTCTCTGCAGTTCGCACGTACGTACAAACTGCTGCCAAGTGGAGCACTACCCATTCGAGAGAAGCGCATAGGTCTAACACGAATTCAGAACACTCACAACTCCGGTGTCATCAAGTCAGGAGGCTCAGACCGCATCTATCTACATTAATGTACTGCCTGCCGTCCAGATCTGCCACAATGAGATACTGACTTGTCCCAGTTGCGTTATTGCTCAAGTATACAATGTCTCCACCACAATCTCATCGGTCTTCTACCGGCGACTCGCTACCAACAAAGACCAACGTTTCCGCTACCCATGTTAAGCACGATCTTGGCGGAATTGCAAAAGTCTCGTCCTACCTCTCCAGCCCCGATGTCAACACCACAATCACGTACGGTAGAACAGGCATCAGGGGCATGTTTAGCAACAAGTATGTTGTTCTCTGCGCTCTTTTCGCTTCTATCGGAGGCTTGGTCTTTGGGTATGACCAGGGCGTCATTTCTGTCATCTTGACATTGCCCGTCTTTCAGGCACGCTTCACCCACCTCAACCCTGCCTACTATTCCAATGCTGCCTTCTATAAAGGACTCATGACTGCCATGATTGAGCTTGGTGCGTTTTTTGGTGCATTGAACCAGGGTTGGGTGGCCGACAAGTATAGTCGTCGGTACAGCATCATGATTGCCGTGGTTTGGTTTGTGGTAGGATCCATTCTTCAGACGGCAGCCGTCAACTATGCCATGCTTATCGTCGGTCGATTAATCGGCGGTGTGGCGATTGGTATGCTCAGTATGGTAGCGCCTTTGTACATGAGTGAAATCTCACCACCCGAGATTCGAGGCACGTTGCTCGTTCTGGAGGAATGGTCGATTGTCTTTGGCATCGTGGTTGCATACTGGATCACGTATGGCACCAGGTTCATAGGAGGCGGCTCATCGGAGTGGACATATCGTCTGCCTTTTCTGCTCCAGATATTTCCAGCCTTGTTCCTTGGGATCGGCATGTTCTTCGTGCCCTTCAGTCCTCGGTGGCTCGCATCGAAGGGTCGCGACGAGGAGTGTTTGGAATCTTTGGCCAGGCTACGACAATTGCCGATCACTGATCCTCGATTGCGGATCGAATGGATACAAATCAGAGCGGAGGTGGCCTTCCACAAGGAAGTCCAGGCGGCTCGTCACCCGACACTGCAGGATGGCTCGCGATCGTCCAGTGCCAAGCTCGAGATTGCGTCCTGGCTCGACTGTTTCAGAGCAGGTTGCTGGAGAAGGACCATGGTCGGCGTCGGCCTCATGTTCTTCCAACAATTCGTGGGCATCAATGCACTCATATACTATGGACCAACACTGTTCGAATCACTTGGCTTGTCTTACGACCTACAACTTTCCATGTCTGGGGTGATGAATGTCATGCAGCTCGTCGGTGTGACTGGCTCGATCTTCTTTATGGATCACGTCGGTCGCAGACCACTTTTGTTATGGGGTAGTGCGGCTACCTTTGTCTCACAGCTTATCGTTGCCGTGCTCGTGGGCAAGTATTCTAATAATTGGCCGGACAATCAGGACAAGGCTTGGGCCGGCGTGGCCTTCGTCTTTGTCTACATGGTTTCCTTTGGTCTGTCTTGGGGGCCGGTCCCATGGGCGATGCCATCGGAAGTGTTCCCGTCGTCGTTGAGGGCCAAGGGTGTGGCCCTGTCAACTTGCAGCAACTGGCTGAACAACTTCATTATCGGACTGATCACTCCACCATTGATAGAAAACACGGGCTATGGCGCGTACGTCTTTTTCGCTGTCTTTTGTCTTCTATCTGGTGTCTGGACCTACTTCTTCGTACCAGAAACAGCACACAGATCACTCGAGGAGATGGACCTCGTATTCAAGGATCGCACTGGCCATGATGACGAAACACGCAGACAAGCAATACTCACAGAATTTCACGGAGTGCCTGTGACACATGCAGAGCACGCCTGCTATGAATAACCATACGAATATAGTCATGCTTGGTAGAATGGTCAAATTGTAATAGATATGCAGAACAACTAGACGTGTAGCAATTGATCATGAGCAATAATGCCGGAAGTACAAAAACAAAGACAGTTGAGTGATCGTATTTGTCGTGTGAAAATCGCCTCTTCCCAAAATTGGTGGAGCTCAATTTCAATTTAATCTTGGACTGCTCATTCGCTTTTGCAAGGGCTCACCGACGGGAAAAAGCGTGGTGGGTATACATCAGGACGTCTCGTCAGCTACACCCAGCTACACTACTTATCGACATCGACAGGTCAGTCATTCATGTCGTGTCGTCTTCGCTTGCATACAATCTCGAAGTATCTCGAATTTCCTGCATTTTGTTTAGTCACTGGATAACCTTGCGAAATTCTGGAGCGACCGAGATTGTGTCTACAGACGACATCACGAACAGAGAGAACTTTGACTGACATTAGATAGTAGAAGTAGGCATGCCTTCCTCCACTAACTTGCGCTCGCAAAAGCGATTGGCTGCTGCCATCTCTGGAGCTGGAAAGCGAAAGGTATGTAGCGAAGCGTGCTGCCCAGTCGTCTCGGAAACTTACAATGCTTCAGATCTGGATGGACCCAAGTGAGCAGTCTGAGATTGCCAATGCCAACTCGAGACAGAACATCCGAAAGTTGATCAAGGATGGTCTCATCATCGTCAAGCCACAGGTTGTGCACTCTCGTTCACGAGTCAGAGAGATGGCTGCTGCTAAGAGAATGGGACGACACTCGGGTACTGGTAAGCGACACGGTACCAGCGAAGCCAGACTTCGAACCTCAGTCACCTGGATGCGACGACAGAGGGTTCTGCGTAGATTGCTACGAAAGTACAGAGACTCTGGAAAGATCACGAACCACCTCTACCACTCTCTCTACGCCTCTGCCAAGGGTAACGCATTCAAGCACAAGCGTGCCCTGATTGAGCACATTCACCAGGCCAAATCAGAGGAGTCCCGTGCCAAGCACATCGCCGACACCCAGGAGGCCAGACGTTCGCGAGCAAAGGCCGCTCGTGAAAGACGAACTGCCCGAATCCAGGCCAAGCTGGACAGCCAGGCCACTGAGACTGCTGAGGCCGATGCTTAAGCGATTGGTTCTGTGGTGAGGTTTTGTGGTCGTGAAGAGCGGTGCTATAGGAAATGCATGGACTCTCCTGCTGCCTGTGAGATTCAGTGCACGGTTTTCATGAGAATATGTCCCTTTCTTGCGAGCTGTCTCGTTTATATCAATGCATCTGCGTTTTCATGGTCCGTTGTCCACGGCCTTAATTTGCTTTGTGCGTAGCGTGAAATTATGTGTCTAAAACTTCATGATCGGCTGATCCGACTACGTCAGGGTGTTCATTTTTGCTTTTCTGCTCCGGCTACCGGCTCCAGATTTGTCATGTCATCCACGTCCCTGCCGCAACACACATGAAGATTGTCCAGTCTATTCTTTGCGTGGATTCGTGTTGTATTGCTCTTGTCTGACATACATCTTCTTGCTGAGGACATTGAGAATGCCTCCAAAGTCCAACCACAAACCTGATGACGATTCGGAGGATGCCAAAGTGGGTGCGGACATTTTGGACGACAAAATCAACCCAAAAGCTCAACTGCATTCTTGCATGACCGAAGACGAGCCTGGTCAAAATGAACAAGTTGCAAGTACGGATCAGACACCGAGTTCTTCACGTCAACAATCGCACAGACCCAATGATGCAGGGCCGTCACGGCAATCTTCCTATACGGATATCCAGACACAAACCAATGGACATAATCGTCCTCCCCGTCAGGCTCCCAAGGACTCTCAGCGCAAGGGCTCTGTCGATGACAATTCGACGTATCGATCGCGTCGTCAGGGGAGTGTGAGCAGAAGGTACAAGAGGACGGCGTGCTTTGTACATTCCTTGCTGGAGGTGCAACAACGGTTCGAAAAGTCGAGTTTGAGCTCTATTCCTGCCTCGGAAGCATCTTCCCGCGGCCAGTCTCCCCCGCCTGGCGGAAGTGCTAGTGGTAGTAACAACAACAGCAACACCAACAATAATGGTCGGGACACTTCGAGGGACGCCCGTGAGGTGGAGAGACAGGCGAATGACTCGAAGCGAGACTTGTTTACGCACTTGTCAAAGAAGGAGATTAGCGACATGGCACTCGGCGTGCGGGAACTGTCGAAACATCTCGGTAGTGCGAGGCTGAAGCTCAACATTCATCACATTCTGATTGTGACCAAGACGGGCGACAAGTCGCTCATCAAGCTGACAAAGGACATTAGCGGTTGGTTGTTGCAGCAGAAAAAGTCTCGGCGGGATCACGGATACGGGAGCTCGACCCCGCCGGGTCGCGAGGAGAAGCCGCTGGGCTACACCGTCTACCTCGAAAAGACGCTGGAGGATGAGGAAGGCATCAGTGCAATGAAGGACTCTTCGTCACCGGGCAAACTAAAGTTTTGGACACCTGAGCTGTGCACGAAATCGCCGCACCTCTTTGACTTTGTCATCACGCTTGGCGGTGACGGCACGGTACTCTACTCTTCGTGGCTCTTTCAACGGATCGTGCCGCCGGTCCTGTCGTTCGCACTGGGCAGCTTGGGATTCATGACGATGTTTGACTTTGAGGATCACCAGCGGGTAATCACGAGTATCCTGCAGGACGGGGTGACGGTCGCGCTGCGGATGCGGATCGAGTGCACCGTCTACCGCGCGAACCGGACGCCGGACGGCCGCCTGATTGCGCGACACCAGGACCTGCACGACGACCTGATCTCGACGGACCAGAATGGCGAGGACTCTGAACCCACACACTCGAGCGACGAGTCCTTCTCCGTGCTCAACGACCTCGTCGTCGACCGCGGCCCGAACCCATTCATGTCCTCCACCGAACTCTACGGCGACGACGAACACCTCACCAGTATCGCCGCCGACGGCATCGTCATCTCCACCCCTACCGGGTCGACGGCATACTCCCTCTCCGCCGGCGGATCACTCTGTCACCCAGAAATACCCGCCATCCTCGTGTCCCCGATATGTCCGCACACCCTTTCATTCCGCCCACTGCTGGTCCCGGACTCCATGGTGCTCCGCGTCGCCGTGCCCTACGACTCCCGCAGTACCGCCTGGGCCAGCTTTGATGGCCGCAACCGCGTCGAATTGAAGCAGGGCGATTACGTCCGCATCTCCGCCAGCCGGTTCCCGTTTCCCACCTGTCTCCGTGGTAAACAGACCGGCGACTGGTTCGAGTCCGTCTCCCGCACCCTCAACTGGAACGAACGCAAGAAGCAAAAGAGTGTGTAGAGGGGGAGGGACGTGTTGGCATATTTTGTAAAGTATATTGTATATATGTATATATTTCTCCTCATTCTCATGCTCGCTGATATAAAGAACGATAAAAAGACGAAAAGAAATGCATCGATATGGGTATAAATTTCCCTCGCTCTGCTTCCAGATTCCGATCGAGAAGCCTTTGTACACTACCCAATCACCTCGCCCCCTGTTGTTTTCCGTAAACAAACTCCAAAAATCGTGCCATTTAAATGCTCCCTGTTTCTATTCCTCGACTCCTTCCCACTGATCATCACTCCTTCGTGACACCATATAAATGCATCTGATCCGCCGAGTCAGCGGCGACGACGAGGGCAGAAGTGTCGTCGAACGTCTCCGTCGCAGCCAGACACGTTACTTTGACATCTTGATTGTCCTCACTCAGAATGGTTTCCAAGATCTGATCACCACGGTACGTGTATAGTCTCAGTCGACCGCTTGCCGTACCGATGACGAAACATTGTGGTTCAGCCACGAGTGCACATAGACTCGTGACTGCAGAGCCCCCGAGGTCGTCTGTCGTCAGTGTGTGCAGCAGTTCGGCAGACTTGACGTTGTAGAAGCGTATGCCGTCCGTGCCGTAATTGATGGCCAAAAAGTTCTGCTTCAAAAAGACAACGGAAGCCATCGCGACGACCGTGCTTGATTTGCCATTCTCAGTCTTCCCGTCATACAATGAAGAAAGAGACTTGTCATTGTAGATGTTGTAAATCTTTACTGAGCCATCACTGTATCCTGCCGCAAAATTACCGTCACTAAGAGTACACAACGACGTTGGCAGGAATCCCGTGGCAGGACCGGGAATGCGCCAGACACGTTTCGAATTACCCGTGCTCACGTCCCATCTTCGAATGGATGCATCTGCGCTACAGCTCACCAGAGCTCCATCGACGAGAGCCAATGCAGAGACTGGTTGAGAGTGACTGATGAAAGTTACGGCTGGAGTGGTCTTCTCAGAGTACTTGTCGACGAAGGTCAGGTTCAAGTCCCACTTTCGTATGACCATATCTTCGCCAGCGCTATATAGAGCTACTCGACCATCATTCTGTGAGCACTCAAGCAATAGACTAGTGATTGATCCTTCGTGCCCAATCAATCTCATGACCGGCTCGGTCTCATTGTTCTTGTAGAGATTGATGGTGGATTGTGCGGCAGTGGCGATCCATACATGTTTATCCTTCCGCAATACACCGACCGCCTCTAGCGATGTCGAAATGCTGCGGGGCGGTTCGAGTCTGTTGAGCTTGATGCTAGGCTGTGGAGCATACTCTGGAGAATTGTCCTCACCAAAATCCCAACCATTGTCTGCTGCGATTTGTGATGTGGTTTCGTTGACTCTGGTTTCTGTTGAATTGAAAGGAGACGCTGATCTTGTCGATGTGTCTACCGCCTCGATAAAGTTCCCTTGTGCATCGTACGTATGCTGAATCTTGACCACCGGCTCCTCTCCGGAAGTCAAGTCAACGGTCCCCTCCACCTCATCGATTGCTTGCCTGCCCTGTACATGGAGGACTTCATTCGCATCGAGCTCAGGTTCATCAAAATAGTTATTCACCAAAGGAGCTGGAGACGCCTGACGCTGAGGAACATCGAGGTTCTGTAGGATTTGCTCACTGATAGGCCGGGATCCTGGCACAGGATGTAACGGTGCCTCGTTCATGCCTTCGTGTGATTGAATAGAGGCAGGCTTATTCGCGGTTATCGATGGGTGTGCATTCACGAGATAGGTAACCTCTGTCAAACACTTCTCCAGATATGCTCGAGATTTGTTACGGCCAGCTTGTTCTCGCAGACCAGCTTGTGAAGCTTGTATGAGTTCAAGATATGCATTGTCATGCTCGATACGACCTTTCCTTGTTGACTTTGACTTCTTCTCTGCATGCTCCTCATCCACCACCGACGGCAGGAGCTTAGCGTTCGGGTCACTTCGTAAACGCTCTTCCTGAAGAGCGACCTCTAGCATACGAAGTCTTCGCAGGTACCAGTCCTTCATCCTCTCATTACTCTTGCGTTCGCCTTCAAGCTACTCGTTGAGCATCATAGATCACCGAAACCTGGGGTATGTATACCTTTGCTATACGAGCTTTCATTTCTGCTCGTTCCAGCTCCCAGTAGTTGCGGTCGCGTTCATATCGAGATGATTCGTTCTGTAGGAAGTGAATTACGTTAGGTAGAGTCAATGGTGTTTGTCCAGCTGGTGCGGAAGTATGGCTCGCCATGAGACACACCGTCACGAGACACCAGTCTCACCACTCAAGAATGATCACTGAATCACGATTCGTTATTGCACAAGGTAGCGTCAGTTTCGGCTTCTCTCAGCACTAGTACTATCAAAACATGATTGAGATACTTCGTCGTTGAAATGTAGGTTGACGTCAAATGCGGGCAATCCTTCCCGCAATCTTGACAATCACCCGAAGTGGGCCAAATTCAAGCACGATTCGAACAGTTTTCAACCACAGCTTGTGTGAAGCTCGCATGAACAGGGCAAGCTTACGCCGTTGAGAGAGCTATTGTACAGAAGCAGCAAGATTTGTACAAAAGGCTGACTTGGCCGGGTTGAATATACAATGTACAAAGCTGATCCAAACACTACCTTACATTTCCTTCTCGAGACACATCCTTCTGGAGGGACGTCTCACTTCTGCCCATGAATCAATCGACGAGCTGCACATCCGTTTATGAGGCAGTTGCGACAGCCTTGGGTTTCGTGCCTTGCAGCAATGTCGGATTGATATGCGGGAGGACACCACCTCCGGAAATGGTGGCAGTAATCAATTGATCCAGTTCCTCGTCACCCCTGATAGCCAATTGCAAATGTCGTGGCGTGATACGCTTGACCTTGAGATCTTTCGAGGCATTGCCAGCCAATTCCAAGACTTCAGCTGTAAGATATTCCAGTATGGCTGCTGCATAGACGGCAGCCGTCGAACCGACTCGCATGTTGTTCTGTGTGCGGCCTTTCAGGAAACGTCTGACTCGACCGACTGGGAATTGCAGACCAGCGCGAGCAGAGTGTGATATTTGTGTGTTGGAGGACGAGTTCTTTCCCTTTCCGCCTGCACCTTTGCCTTTACCGCCGCTCATACTTGCTTATATTCTTGGATAGTTTGTCGTGTAGGCAAGCCTGTAGGGTGTGTTGCGCCACGGCTATAACAATTTGTATGACTCGATATGTGGTCTTGCGTGGAGTGGGAGAATTGGAGAGGGAGGCGAGTCGCAGCAAGCGCACCCAAGCTGACAAGCCCGTCGTTTAATCACTGATCGGAAAGTGCACGTGAGCCTTTTCAAAATAGCAACGCCGCGAATTTCGTTGTCATTTGTTGTGGAGGCTTGCAAAGTAGTCCAATCTTAGCTGGTCGGCTGCGAGATTCAAAGAATATCTAGTCTACAAGTTCGTGAAGCAGTGTGAAGCGCTGGAGCGACATGCTCGAGAGGCTAACCTTTGCCGGCACGAGAGTTCCATGTCATGAGCATAAGATTTCATCAACAGAAATATAGTGGTGCCAATAAGACGACTTGTAAATATTAGTGAACGTTCATGCGTATAGCCTAAACAAGAGTTTCAACGAGTCTCCCGAGAAGATGCGCAGCAGACCTCGCGGGGCTTGCTGACACCGTTGGTATGCTGTGCCTCTGATACGTGTCAAATTTGTCCTACTACATATGACATTCACGCATTGGATAATTGTGTGCTCTTCCAGGCAAAATGAGTTTGCGTTCCGCACCAGGTGACAAGTGCTCAGGCGCCGTCAAGCCTTCCATTTTAGATTCTGTTGTCTTGAGAAGAACATGTGTCCTAGCGCGCACTTGGTAGGCTCATATGGGCTCAAATTGTTGCCTTGAAACATGGCTGGTGCAGAAGTGGCTGCAGTTCTGTTTGTGCACTCGCATATCAACACACCATGGTCTCTGCCAGTTTCATTCTTAGGATACTCAAAACTAAAGAGCCAGTCGCAGTCGACGTATCTGACCAGCAACTTCCAACACAGCTAGCAATGGCTGCAGTGTAAGCAAGACATAGATTAGTCAATATGCATGGTCATTTGTGATTGAGACCAGACATCACCACACGAAGCATTGATATAAGCCCTGGCAGTGGCAGGACAGCTGCAGTCGTGCGGACAATCTGGAATACACAATTCGCCAATTTATTCCCATTCAAGCAGTAGTAGGGATGGTAAAGAGAGATGTTTGCTGTCCGCGCAGCTCAGTTTGAAACCAGCACCTGTGACGCTGAATCGAGGGTACCATGACTGACTGACTGCACTATCGGCAAATCCGTCTTCTGCTGCACTATTCAAGCCAAGCTGTTTCATGGTCGAATGTGACGTGTCAGTCCCCGGCCGATCAAGCTGCGCTGTTCAAGTCTTGGCCAATGTGAACTATGCAAGCCTGTGACAATGAACACTATTGCGACGGGCAGCTGTAGTATAGCGCAGCAGCTGCTTGGAGTGAATAAGCATCAGCTCGTGATCATGGTCGATCCAGACCCGGCTCCCCAGCCATTCTCGTGAGCTCGTGGCGCCAGCTGGTCTCTACCAATGTACCTATAGCTACCCAGAAGATGAGAGCTAGCATGGGCACTCTCCGGAGCCTCGAGAGCCGATCTGCCCTATCGGTAGCTGCGCAATCCACGAGCACTCCATGAATGGACTGGACCTCGACGTTGTCGAACCCGGGCGTCCACGGAGCTGGACGCCAGCTGGAGCACGCAAGCTACCTCCGTGGCTCCTGTAGTGAGCACCCACAGCCTATGGCTGGGCTTCCATTAATCTTGTGTCGCGGAGCATTCTTTCCATGCGCCCGCAAGGCTGACGGTGTGCATATATCGTGGCTGCGGGCGCTCACGAATCGATTGCTTCCATGGATGTCATATGTCCGTGCTCTTGACGATGCTCGAGGGCGTGAGCTCGATCAGGGCTGCTCAAGACGAAAGGTTGATCCGCCAAATCCTCAGAGGCTGCAGCTCGTCTTGCCAGTCTTGCCACCTCCAGCGGTGGGAGTGCTGGTATGGTCAGCCACCTGAGAGCAGCCACGAGCTTTGGTGTGAGCACGATGTAAGGTAGCTGAGCTACCTTGGTATCGTACTTGAGCATGGGGCAGAGCACTGTATATGTCTGGTTTTCTCGATGAGCTAGCGCTGCAACTTGTTTTCAAGAGTACTCACCATCCAGTCCATGCCAACATCTATTGCACACGGTTGATCAGCAGGACGCAGGATGACCATCGCGGCAAAACACGACAAGATTTCAATGGTTGTTGAGACTGTAGACTCTCCCAACACAGCGCTGCGCGACGAGATAGACTGGAAGAACTTCTGGCAGCACTTACAAATTGGTGCTCTCCCATTGCTATCGTTGCCGCTGCTCTCAATTTATGGACTATGCACGACTCAATCCCAATGGAAGACATTACAGTTGACCTTCACGGCTTATATGGTCTCGACCCTCTCAATTACCGCTGGTTACCATCGACTGTTTTCGCATAGAGCTTATACCTCGTCCAGCATCCTGAAGCTTCTGCTTTTGTGCGCAGGAGCAGGTACAGGCGAAGGCAGCTGCAAGTGGTGGGTACGTGGGCATCGAGCACATCACAGATACTCGGACACTGATCAAGACCCCTATGGAGTACACGAGGGATTCTTTCACGCTCATTTCGGGTGGATGATCTTTACGCCTCGCTTCAAGCCCGGACGTGTCGACATGTCGGACATCACCAAGGACAAGCTCGTGCTCTGGCAACATAGACATTACACTTTGTTGTTCTTCATCTTTGGATTCATCGTGCCCTGGAGCATAGCGGGTCTTGGCTGGGGAGACTGGCGTGGTGGATTCTTTTACGCCTGTTGTCTACGCATGACACTGGCACATCATGCTACATTCTGCGTCAACTCTGTGGCACATTACTTGGGCGAGGCAAGCTATGATGACTCGAGATCGCCAAGAGATCACATCTTGACTGCCATCATCACGAACGGCGAAGGCTACCATAACTTTCACCACGAGTTTCCAAACGACTACCGCAATGCAATTCGTTGGTACCAGTATGATCCAACGAAGGCCCTGATCTGGGTGCTTTCCTTGACTGGTCTCGCATCCAATCTGAACCGTACCGGAGATCAAGTGATTCAAAAAAGTGTCGTGCAGATGGAGCAAAAAGTTCTTGATCGGAAAAAGTCGAAACTGCTGTGGCCACAGACAGACCTGCCTGAGATGTGCCAGCGCGAATTCGCACTCTTGGCCAAGACCCGGAAACTTGTGATTTGCAATGGATATGTGCACGATCTCGACACCTTTGCAGATGAGCACCCAGGTGGAGCCTCCTTCATCCGCGCAAATTTGTCGACAGACGTGACTGAGAAATTCAATGGTGCGGTCTACAAGCACTCAAATTCAGCAAACAACATCCTGCAGATGCTGCGAATCGCGACGTATTGCGAACCATCACCATCGGCAACATTGGTGGAGGTCGAGCTCGATTCTCGCACGAGTCGGGCGGCATGATGGCTGCTCGACAACTTGCATTCAGGGTTCCGTTTGCCATTGACCCGCACAGGTTCTCTCACTCACGCGAAACGGGGCGCGGCGCGGCATACAAGTTGACCCGGTTTATTAGAATGTCCATCCGAGCGAGTGGGTCTCTCCAAGGAAAGTCGAGATATTGCGCCCGACTATCGGCAGAGACCGTCAAGATCAAGATTGAGGAATCGCTTGTCCGATGGCTGGCATGTGGGGCGCACCACCCAGATTGTGGACGATGGGCCGTTCCGAGGGCTTGTTCCATGGTTATGTGCGTCATAGTCGGCCGGAGTGACGACGACCGTTTGGGAGAAGTGTGGAATCGGATAGTATGGCTGGCAGCGGCAGAGAGGATATCATGAATGAGATTTTGCCCATCGATGGGCCGGAATGACTAGCATCGCCAAGCCAACAATGTCAGGATAGGGGATTGTGGATGATGTGTGTGAAGACTTGAGAGGAAGAAGAAGAAGTCAGAACTGCCTATGCACGAATCACAGGACGTTGTAGATGCAAGTCTTCGATTTGCCAATTCTCCTCTCATCGCCAGACCAACCAGCCAACCCTGTCGTATGGCTATCCGAATGGGGAAAAAAAAAAACAAAAAAAAACACAAAATCACTTCGGAGGATAGCCAGCCACTTTCGTCGATGCCCATCTCAAGGGGAAAACCTGGAATGCCAAGAATCGAGGCGGTGGAACCGGGGAGGGCTTACAAGAGGCTGCACGAGGCGAGGGAGGCTTGATAAGGAGACCTACCAGGTTTCCAGCAGGTTGAGGAGAGGTCGAGGAGAGGTCTTGGTCGCGAATCCTCGTTTTGAATGTTTCGGCAGGTAACACTACTGTAGGTACCCATCAAGAAGAAGAGGAGGGGCGCCTCCATCAGGATCCAGAAAAGTCAGCTCGGTGGGTTAGGTAATTACCGTATCGTAGGTTGGGCAACTTTGTGGACCCGAGGCAACGGGGGAATCGGGATCTGGCGGCTTTCCTCTCCTAAAACCCCTTCAAGCTCTCTGACAAAAATCATGTACGCAAAGTGAAACACACGATCACGTACTGTACCTATTGTCAACAGGACTGTACCCAGCTGGTACACATACTGCAGTTGCAACTCGCTGCTTGTAGCTACAGCGCTAGCGACGCGGACCGATGTCGACTAGTCCGAGTTTTCGGGCCACGTGCCACTCGGGTTTGACCATATGCTGCAGCCTGCCACGTGTAGCAGCAAGTGATATCCGCACGCATCGAGTCATTGTCATCGCTATACCGTAGCTAGGCGTTTGTGAGAGCTGTAGCTAGAAGGGATTGCCATCAGCTCGCTGCTATTGCTGAGAGATATTTGAAGAGGTATATATGCAGATGTACTTGACAGACACGTCTTTGCACGCAGCGCAGGGATCCGCACGGACCTGAATGCAATTGCAAAGTGTCAATTTACGCTCTACAGCTAGCTGCAGTTGCCGGCGTTGCGTGTGTGTGCGCGCGCTCACACACAATGAGGAACAACAAGCGGTACTTGCGCAAGTGGTTGCACAAAGCCGTCAAGGTTGGGCACTTGGATTGGAGTTGTTCCTCTGCTGCTGCCCGTTTGGGGCAACGCTGCACCCCAGATTGAGACATTCGGGCGTCGCTCGCCTTCCCGATCCGGCGACAAATCTGGGCGAAGCGGCTCGAATCGCACATTCAGACACTCACACTCACTCACACGCTCGCATGCTCTCACACACACACTGTGAAAGATTGTAGAAACCTGACAGGAAAACTTGGGTCGTCGGCGAAATACCATACTTGAGGCGGTCGAAGGAGGGGGGTGGCAAGAGGCACGGTGTCCTTCCCTGTCAGTCCCGTCACTTTTTCATCATCTCTACTCTCTTTCAACTCTCTTCCTTTCTATCTCTTTCTTTGATTTACTCTTCCTCCCCTGCCGATTGCTTCTTCACGATCCTCTAAAGAAATCGAGAATCTCTCTTGGCTGGTTTGTCGACCACAATATAGGGAATGACACGGAAATCTTAACACCGACCCCTTCTGTTCTGTGTGGAAAGACTTATAAAACAACTCGTCTCTTTGGTCCATGGGATCCGGCGGCTATGCTTTCATGCCTACGGCTGACGAGGGCCGCAAGGCAAACATTGTCAGTGCGGCAATGTCTCTTGCCTGCATGGGAATCTCCTGCATCGTCCTCGGTCTCGCGCTCTTTCTGTATCGCTACAAATACCTGCGGCATCACTTTTCGAGAATCTCGACCAGGCTACTCTATCTCTGTGTCGCAATCACGATACCGCAAGGGCTCGCCTTTGCCTCCACGACACTAAACGTTGGCAAGCACGAAAAGGCCTTTTGCCGTCTCGGCATGGTCGGTGTGGTCTTTGGCTTCAACGTGACCAACTGGCTGCAGTGCTGCATCTGCCTCAACCTCGTCTTTGCCCTCCGCTGCCCGTCCATCTTTCGATACCGGATGGAGATGTGGTACTACATTTCCGCCGTCGTCAGCTCGGCCATCTTTGCGCTCCTGCCACTCATCTTTGACCAGTACACGTACAACGAACGTTCATACTCCTGCTGGACGCGCGATACCGGCACGCTCTACAATGGTTGGCAATTGGTCGTCCTCGAGGTGCCCATCCTGCTCGTCACGGTCTTTATGTTCCTGAGCACCGGCTTCGTGATTTGGAACGTCATCAAACAAAAAAGGAGTGGCAGGTCGTCCCGCGAGACCATCAATCAGCTCTTCGAGCCGGCGTTCGTACAGGACGCAAACGATCTCGCCGTCACGTCCGACACCAACATGAACACCCGCTTCGAGATTGAGGAAATCTACACCAACACCTCCTTCAACCCCATCCTGCCCGAAAGTCCCGCGACGCCGCCCTCGCGAAAGAGCCCACGCTCGGCTTCGTGGAGTCCACGAGCCCCGAGCTTCGTCTCGCGGGCGACGGCGACAAAATCTGCGACGAGGAGTCCCTCCATCACCAAGATTCTCGGTGTGACGGAGGAGTGCGCGCCGCGCAAGTTGCGGGTGGCAAGACTGCCGACCTCGGCGCACTTTGGCCGGGACCCGGCGGCGAGGGAACAGAGTGAGATGCGCAAGACGATCCTGCGCATCTCCTGCTTCCCCATCATCCACCTCCTCATCGCCATCTTCCCGCTCATCGGGTCCATCAGCCTCACGTTTGCGCGCAACTCGAGTCGCAAGGACCAGCTGGGTCTCTACCTCGTCACATTCATCGGGTCCGCTGGTCTCCCCTTGGCGTACTCTGCCTGCGCCCTGCTCACCGACACGAGCATCTACGACGCCTGGGCCGAACGACGACGACGATTGCGTCGCGAACGTGGGGGCGACGACGATGCCGATGAGCAGGAGAGTCTCGAGCTCGCGCTCGGCCGCAACAAGCACCGACTCAGCCAACTCTCCTTTGCCGATGCGCACTTTGCATCATCGACCACCATGATGACCACTGTCAACTCGACAAGCAATGCAACCTTGTCCGTCTTTGATTACAAGGACGAGTACGGAGACGGCGGCGGCGGCGGAGGAGGTGGGACGGTGGAGAAATCCATCAAAGTATGTCACGTCCCTTCCTTCTCCTCGCCAGCGACGAAAGACGCCTTTTCATTCGACGGCACGTCAGCGTCAGTCCCTTCATCGCCGACGACACTAAAGTCCGCTTCTAAGCATTTCGGCACGTTGGAAATGGATACCATTGCGGAAGAAGATCGCTTGACTATCGTCATGACGCGCGCCAGCGATGAAAAGGACGAAATCGCCTCTTTATGATTTTCAATTTTTATTTGATGGGTAATTTTCCCCCCCAGAGTAGCGACTGCGCCCGTCTTAATCTGTATCTCACGAAATAATCACATCAAAACATGTATACTTTTTCATATTATAAATGACTACATCAAACTTGAAAAAAGAGTATATATATATACATGATATGATTTTCGCGCCCAAACTGCGCACTCCTCGTCTCGACAATTATTTATAGATGGAAGACAACAAGGTAGATTACAGGCCACCGGCGATGCCGAGACTCTCGACCTCTTGTTCGAGCGAAAGTCTAGGCTCCTCGTCAGGATTCTTGACGACAAGTTTAGATTTCGTGCCGCACAGGGCATCAATCATCATGTGAGCCATGCCGACGTTACAAGGTAATGGAGCCGTGGCAAACATGGATGCTCGGGACGTCCAGTGCAGGATCTTGACGAGTTGCTTGGAGGTCAGGACGAATCCGCCCTGTACCCTGAACGCCTCGTAAAACGACCCCATGACCAAGAGTCGGGTGCGTCGCGATTTGTGGAGGGTGGCGAGGGTGGTGGAGAGGTAGGATGTGCCGTGTCGAGACTCGAGGACGTCGAGGTACCCTAATTTCCGCGGACCCACGCGTCCGAATCCGTGCGTGTCGTCCAGGAGTAATTGGATGCCGTTGACGCGACTGAACCAGGACGTTGCGCGCGTCAATGCGCCGACGAGGGAGGCGAGGTTTAGTTCTTGCGAAGACACTTCGGCGTCGTCGTAGGTCGCGGCATAAATGGTGACGTGTATGCGCTTTTTGAGGGCGGCACGGTCAATGATGTCGGGGAGATCGTCGAGTCTCGCGTAAAAAGAAACTTGCACGCCGGGTGATTTCTTCATGGACTTGATGGCTTCGCGCACCGACGCACCGGCAGAGTCCGGCACGAGCACGACGTGTAGTGCAGTCTTGTCCGCCAGGGGAGCGATACACGTCGCCACCGTCGACGAGACGGTGTTGCGCGCCTCCGTCATGATCAAGCTGCCCACCGTGCCCACCTGGCGCGCCAACGACTCGTACATCCCGCTCAGTCGGTCCTCGCACTGGACGTGCGCCAGCAGACTGCCCCAAAAGAGTCGGTTCGAGGTCGCACCAAGTCCTTGCGTGCGCAAAATCTCGACGCCGTGATCAAGGACGTCCGATGGCAGCATGTGCAGCTGGGATGTCTTGCCGGCATTCATCGATCGCTGCGCCTGCACCAGTTGCAGCAGCTTCGCGTCGGCGGCATTGGATTCCTTCTCGATCGCGCCATCCAGGATGTTCACCTCTGTAAAGTCGTACTTGAAACTCTTTGCCAGGACGCTCGCTTCCGGTCCCACGTTTCCGATATTTACGGCGGCCTGCACCACGATGCGGACGAGCTGCTCCACGTCCTCTCTGGAGAGCAGGGCATTGATGCACAGTCGACCCACGGAGCGCCAGGCGTCCGTCGCTGGAGGGCCGGCCATGGTCACGGCCAGTCCCAAGCGGTGACACTCGGCCCCGAATCTGGCACAACCACTGAGGGAGACCGTGATGACCACAATGACGGGAGACATGTAATCCGAGTGCACGCAAAGTCCGGCTTTGTGGAGGCTCTCGAGAATGTAGATTGTGTGTTGACGCAGGATGGCCATTCGCTTGCGGATCAAGAGTGGTTTCCGCATGATCTGTAGTAATCTCATCTTCACCACCGTGGCAAGGTCACCGGGCCCGCCGGTGCAGTGCATGTCACTGAGACGTACTTTGATGGCTGCAGACAGGGCATCATCGTGGACAACTAACATGCCACCAATGGTGCCGACGGATTTAGACATGGTCGCACCGATGCAGTCCACATCCGTGCTGGAGATTTTGTGCCCGAGGTCCTGATAGTGCTCCACGATACCTTTACCATTGCATCCCAATGCCAGGAAGGAGTGTGCTTCGTCAATGTAAATCTTGAAGTCATACTTCTTCTTGAGCGCAATGACTGACGGCAACGGGGGCAGTCCACCTTCCATACTGTAATTACCTTCGAGGCCTACAATGATGTCTACATTGGCGGCCTGTCTGACTTCCACGAGTTTTGCCTCGAGGTCGACCAGGTTGTTATGTTGCCAGCGGATGATTCTCGATCCGGTCGAGATGTAACTGCCAATCATCATGGAATTATGACTCGAGCCGTCCATCAAGAAGACTGTCGAGCGTCCCCGAGCCGCTGCTGCGGCGTGCATGGCAGGGAATGCGACGAGGTTCATGGTATAGCCGCTGGTGACGAAATGGCAATGCTTGAAACCCAGGAAATCGCATGCTCCCTTGGCTGCTTCCGCTGTGATGAGCTCGGTGCCCTCGGTCTCCATGTATGGCAGATGTTTCAGTGTCGCTGCCAGTACATCGGACGCGTTGTGCAGGAGAAGTCCGAACCCACCATAGTCAAAGGACGCTGCGTTAATCACTTCTGTGGTCCCCTTGGCCTCCTGCCAGTCACCCATCCAATCTATCTTCAAAGCCTTCCCGTGTGCTCGCAAAGGTGTGAGGACGACCCTTGGTCTTTGATTGATGCCTGGAATCACTACTCACATTAGTCTGGTGTGATATGGAGGATAGAATCTCTGGTCGACTCACGAAATGTCTGAACGATCCCCTCGCCGGCAAGGACGGTGTCAAAGCCACGAAGACCGAGCTTGATCCTCGCGACGCAATGGTAGTAGACCATGAAGAAGATTTCCTCCACCATTTGGTACCATGTCGCCTTCGGGTACTGCCTGACGGCGCCATAGGTATACGTGATGGCATGCTGAGACTTCTGCGATTGACTCGACTTTTGCAGGAACCAGACTGATGGCAACAACAAGAGTGCGCTCAGCGTCGCGTAAATGACTATGAGCTGGTTGTCCATGGGTCAGCCGTCCGAAAGAGTCCTTTAGCGATCAGATGGTGAAGGGAATCGCGGGAAGGAATATTCTGAAGGACTCATCTATGTCACCCGGGAGCCGCCCCTCTCATATGGTCTTTGTCTTCTGCCGTAAGTTCTGTGACAACGAACCCACAATCTCGGAAGCCGCCTCTTGCCATGGGGAGGGACCGAAGGCCCACCACCTGCAAGGCAAGAAGTAGCCCCCGAATCCACCAACATCCACCATCGTCCCTGCGGCGACTCGAGACGATGGAATGACGCCTCGAGTACCAGCAGGAGCAGCGGCAGCAGCAGGAGCGCAAGGACGTTCGAGAGCTTGTGCGTGCCAGCAAGTCTGCAGTGAATGGATGGAATGGATGGTGGAGCAGGAGGCGGCGGGCGTCTCTGTTGTGGTGGCTGGTCTCAGGGTCGGCAGCCACGAGATAAAAAATCCTCTTCCACAGTTTCCACAGTTTCCACAAGATTTCTGAGGTTGTTTCCCAAGATTCGAGGCGCGGAGAAGCAGCGCCCCTGTGATGAAAGTGAAGCCTAAATTCCCGGGCTGGTGGTTTGTCCCTTTCCACGATTCTATTTGCTCCGATATGATGTCAGTTTCCGCTTCGTCGTCGTCGTCGTTGTCCCTGCTACCGCTACCGCTACACCAGTTTGCGGCAGTTCGGCGGCGAGAGTACTTTGGTATTGCATGAATTTCTGTGTGTGCTCACTCTGGGTAGAGGATAGGTTCAATGCAGTATATCATTTCTGACCAAGAGAGAGGCTCCATGGGAAGGCGTCATGCATCCATGGATCGTTACTTGTAAGCCACAGGTGGTTGGTAAGGTACCCAGAATCTGGCAATTCCCCCGCCCAAGGACGGATGTCGCTTCCTCACGGACGGATAGCATCACTGCTCGGGAGTTGCGCAGGGGCCGCATGATACCTTTTACTTTGTGCAATGCACTGCATGGGCATCTCGATCGCACAAACTTCAGCAGGTCCTGTTCGCATACTTGATCGCACGTCCTCTGACCGTGATGCACGGAGTGGCTATCGGCGACGCTATACGGGTCTTGCCTAGAGGCTCCCCGGTCGCACGATGCATCCTGACACGCGCATTGAGCCGACAGAAGCGTGGTGAAAGGGATATTGTGTTCAACAATGACGAATCTTCAGCTGACTCGACAGGGCTGTGTCGATCTGCGAGAGGGGCTCATGGCCAGGCCGGAGATTTCGAACCGAGACACGATTAGGGTTCGGTGGTTATGTGGTGCGTTTTGTCTCAGAAAGAGTGGCGCAAGGAGTAACTTCTTGTGGCCTACTTTCTTCAAAAGCCCGAATTCGAAGCACGAAAGCCGTGCACGAATCATTCGTGCAAAAGTATGTGGATGAGGCTGCGACCGAGTCGACACTTATAGTACTTGTCAACAGTGATCTTTTTGATGCAAATGACATCAACGACCATGTTTGACATGACTTTCAGTAGCAGGCACAGTTGCCCTCGAATATGCAGTCTGTCAACTGCTTGGTCCACAGCTGCAGCGTGTGATGCATGCTGAATCCAGTTTGAACAAAGGAGCCTTCATTGTGTCTTTGAAGTATGACTTACGCCGCCGGGTGCATTACCACCAAGTCTTACCTCTGTGGACTGCGCTTTGCGAGCATTCTACCATCGTTCCACAACTGCGCGCCATGATTCGTGCGTTAAAAAGTATATGCTACCCGTCAGGTGCTGGGCTTGAACCACGCCCACATCTGCTTGTGTCCAGCTTGGAAAGTCTAAGCCAAGACTCTACGGGACGTGGTAGGCGCGGACGTCGCGCGCACGTAAATCATCCTGCCTGGGCATTAACTCCGTCATTGCCGCACTTTCATCTTGACTAGACCATATTGTCTCTCGTGCGTTGAAAGTGAGCTTCATTGTAAGTAAATGGTGTCAGATGTGCATGCAGAGCATTATTGTTAATTGACGACCTTTGCTGCGACGAAACTGTGAGGCTTGAGGTGAAAATCAAGGCTGATATGAGACAATGTCTTAGATATTAAGCATATAATATGTGAGACGTGCTTATTCTGCGTGACTTGTCTCTGTGTTTCGGCTATGCTCAACAATGATGCATCAACACTTTCAGAAAAGAACAAGACACGAATTGAGTCGCAAAACACAGTACAAGAAGTTTCATTCAAACACAGCTGGTGATGATATTAAACTCAACATCAGAGGGATACTCTGTACTACTTCTTCTCTCACTTCCTTTGATCCACTTCCCTTCCCCCTGGGTGACACAATCTGATTGGTGGTGATGATCGTATCAGAACACGATCATAGTGGAGCCGGGATCAGTCGAATCCGAAGTTCAAGCGGCCAGATTTTGATGGTTGCGCCGTTGTTTGCGTCTTCTGCTCGCAACTTGACCATGTCATCAGGTCGCAAGTCTTGCTTAGTCCCGTGGTTGAGGTCGTTCGATGTCCAATCTGTATGTGACTGAGCCGCCGACGAATGGCAAGGTTCTAGTTACCACAAATCGTGGAGAAATTGAGATTGAGTTATGGTCGAAGGAGGCACCGAAAGCGACTCGTAATTTCATACAACTATGTCTCGAGGGCTACTACATCGACACGATATTCCATCGCCTCGTCCCGGACTTCATCATTCAGGGAGGCGATCCGACTGGCACTGGGACTGGTGGTCAGAGCATATACGATGAACCCTTTCAGGATGAGTTTCACTCTCGCCTCAAGTACAACAGACGAGGTCTGGTGGGCATGGCCAACAACGGCAAGCACGACAATGGATCGCAGTTCTTCATCACCTTGGACAGTACTCCAGAGTTGCAGGGCAAGAATACCTTGTTTGGTAGAGTCATGGGCGACACAATCTACAATGTCACCAAGATGGGACAGTCCGAGCTGCAACCAGAAACCGAGCGACCTTTATACCCTCCGAAAGTGCTGAAGACTGAGGTGCTCATCAACCCCTTCGCGGATATCGTGCCAAGGACAACGAGAGCAGAGCTGATGAAACGACAAGAGGCACAACAACGAGCCAATCGACCGACTGTCAAGTCTGGCACAAAGAATAAAAAGTTGCTAAGTTTCATGAATGACGAAGGAGAAGATGCGGAGAATACCCCGGTCGTCTTCAAGTCCAGGGGAAAATCCTCGCACGATCTCCTGAACGACGAAAGACTGGTCAGCAATGGCCCTAGTGCGGTCGTACAAAGTAGACCAAATGCACGCAAGAGGAAAATAACACCTCCAGAGGAAACAGATGTGGTCGCTTCAGCACCAGCACCGGCACCGGCACCACCACAACCAGTCCACACGAAACCTTCCCAGACGAGCATTCCATCTCGATCGCCGTCGCCGGTCGCGCCGGCGGAGACGAAAGTGGACTCTATCCAAGCACAAATAGCCGCCCTCACAAAATCACTCAAACGCAAAAAGGACACGACGACGGCACGAGATGAAATACCAAGAGAGGCGTCGCCGAAGCTGAGTTATCTGCAGGAACAAAGACTCAAGTACGCCAATAAAGCACTCGTTGGCGGTCGCAAGAAGCATCGCGCCACTGGCGGCACCACCGGTCTCGACGAAGAGAGCACACTATCCGCCTTGTCTAAATTCACATCAAAGCTCTCCGCCAATCCTCCCGTATCGTCGTCGTGGTCGTCATCATCCGATAAGCGCTCTACCACGGCCGCCGTCACGACGACGACGACGACGACGGCGACGAAAAATCGAGAGAGTGATGTGTGCGCACTACACGCCATCCCAAACTGCCAGTCCTGTCGTGCTCAACCAAGTCATATAGAAAGCGGGGAGGACGAAGACGAGACGTGGTACACGCATCGCCTGGTGTGCGAGGACGAACGAGGCAACGATAAGTCGCACAAGGAGGACGCGTTTCGGCGGCGCGCAGAGGAAGAACTCGAAGTCATTGATCCACGTGAGAAAGCGGGTCAATTGGCGCTCCTTGCTCGTCAGGAGCGTCGTGCCGCCGACGAACGCAGCGGCCGTAATCAGTACCTCCGAAAAGGCATCTCCTCCAATCACAATAATGACCGAACCACGAATCACTCGCGACGACGTGACGATGGGCGGCAGGATCGGTAGTGGTACAATTCTTTCTGCCCTAAACTTTTGTATTTTTTGGCTCTTCCGCGCCTACGCTACACTAATTCGGGGTGTAAAAGGACAAATTTGATATATACATATCCACACAAGATTGCCTCCCTCATCTCCATTGATTTCCTCGTGCATGATTATTACCGTTATTGTTGTTGTTGTTGCCGCCATGATTAAGATTACTATTGTTGTTGCTATTGTGTTGTTGTGGAGGATGGTGGTGATGATGATGGTGATGGTGCTGCGGCGGCTGATGCGGTTGATGAGAGTGGTGACTGCTATTGATTGGCATGGTCGACGAGTAACGAGAGTCTTGTGGATGTCCAAAGGTCGGCGGTGGTGGGAACTGTGGTTGCTGCGATTGTGATTGCGATTGATGCGCCTGGTTGTGGTAGGGATTGAAACGATTGTCAGAGAGACTTGCTCGAGGTGGGCCACCGTTGCCGCCGCCGCTGCCGCCGATTGGGGGCAACTGGACCCTCTCGCCGCTGTTGAGCATGGAATCGATCGAGCCGCGTGCAGGCGGCAGGCTACTACGCTCTGGAGGGCGAGCAGGCTCATATCGTGAGTCGTATGGCGCACGAGCTTGAGATTGACCCCGATAATCGTAATTGTAGCTGGATTGATTGTAGCTGGACATGGGTGCTGGAGATGCCTGTTGTTGTGGCTGACTGTAAAAGTTCATCGGAGACTGGGTAGCCGGCCTCGAGAATGGCGTTGCATAATTCGAGGCGTTTGTTGAAGAAGCATAAGTGGAATACTGATTGTTGCCAAAGACGGGCGCGTTGAGGACTGGGGGTCGAGCATTGTAGTGCGGCGTGGCAGATGGGAGTGGAGCGTTGTGATGCATAAAGTCGTTGTTGAGTAAGGGCCGCGACGTGGGAGCGACCGGACGTGGGAGATATTGCCGGTAGCCTCGTTCAATGAAATGCTCGTCAAAGTGTCTTCGAATCTGATCCACGCTTTTGTTCGGCGTGTTCGCTGCAATAGCGTGGTGATCAGTTCCATAGCGCTTCAGGTTTTCTATGAAGAGACTCTCATCTTGTGCATTCCACGAAGGTCGCCGATTGTCCATGGTTGGGCCCGAGTTGAAGCCTGATTGCGGGACAAGCAAAGCGGGCTGTCCTGAGCCTGGTGGCCTTGTCATTTGCGTTCTTCGTTGTGGCTCCGAAGTCGGCAGTGCCGCCACAGGAAGGAGAAAGTTTCCCTGGCGCGTAGGGCCTTGATTCATCGCTGCTCGAGAAGATGAGGCTACACCAGGTGAAGGCGCACGGGCAGTGACAGCGGATTCTCGTTGTTGGGCAGTGGTCTCTATAGGAGGTTTTTTCGTGGTCTTGCGTTGCGTTTTGTTCTTGCGAGTGCCGTCTTCAATATCGTTGAGCGCTCGTCGTTTTCTGAGGCTCTTGACTTCAATCTCTTCTTCGACTTCTTCATCATCGTTGTCCATGGTAGACACCGTGGCCAAGATCTGCCTCCTCGTCGTCCGACCCACAACAACCTTCTTCGCTCTACCGCGGCCCCTGCTAGTAGTCTTCGCCTTGGGCTTACCAGAAGCTCGGTAATCCAGTAATTTCTTGGACTTATAGTAGTGTAAAACGCAATCCTGTGCAGTACGATTCGGCAGACCTGCAGCAATCACGCCAAACTGTTTTGGAGTCAATTTGTAGCGAGCAGAAAATATTTCCTGTTCTTCTTCCGTCCAAATCTCGCTAGGATCCTCAGTTGTGATGTGGTAGAACTCCAGTGGTGCTTCCACCAATTCGTTGAGATCGACAAAGGAGTAAAATTCGCGCTCAATCGGATCATGTATGAGTGGTGGTATGACTGCTTCATTGAGCACATTGTTGGGTGTCTCGATCCCCACCATAGCCTCCTTCATCTCAAAGCCAATTGGTTTATTACGAGTGCCGCGACTTGGAGCTAGTGCAGAGCTTAGGGCGGCGGCCTCGTTCTCCTCCTGTTGTAACTCTAGCAGTCGTTGTCGGTCACAGCGAGCCGTGTGCTTCATCCAACGCTTGTGCCGTTGTTGGTATTCGATACAATTCGCCTCGTCCTCTTTTAGAAGCGCAACCTTCTTTTCTCGTAGCAATTTTATGATCTGTGGACGCTTCTCTTCGAACATGGTTAAATTGGCGTGATAAAACTTGTAGTCTTCCAGATCTCGATATACTATACGCCTGACGAGATTTGCGTGCTTCAAGGACTTGGATTGATTTTCCGCTTGCACTCGGGTCGCCAACGCTGTGTCGAATGGTTTACAGTATCGCTTGCTTGGCATCCGACTCAGTGTTGGATCGTTCCGCTTAGTGCCTCCACCCAAGAGATCCGATGTCGTTTTAGCACGCCTCGAGCGCAGTTGGACCTCCTGAGCATCCAAGTGGTTGAGTCGCTGTCTGATATCGAGAATTGCTGCACCGCGATCGATCTCATCAACGACAACCACTGGATCGACCTCCACGAGTTTAGGACTTAGCACGAGGCTTTTGTTACTAAGGCTGGCGTCGATAGCAGACTCAGCAGGAGGCTCAATTGTTTCGTTAGGAGGAAGTTCTGGCACATTTCGATCTGGCTCTGTCTCTGTAACGAGAAGTGGACCTTGACGTGCCTCAGGCTCTGCCGACTGTCGTGGGGAGTGCTGCAGCTGCGCACCATAGTCAGGTCCTTGTGACGTCTCCACAGGCACTTCATGGTCCATTGTTTGCCCATGGGATTCTTTCTTTCGGTATATATCACGTTCGTGAGAATTAGCTACCACTTCTGGCCCAGGCACTTGTTCTGGTGATGTAGTTGTTACAATCGTAGGGTTTCTAAATGGCGAATCAAGGTCGCTTCTGATGTCTACCGATGACGGTTGGCCATCGAGTAAGCTTGGGGATTGTTGGCTTTGCGTAGCAACCGGTTGCTGATATGGCAAGTCCTCAATCACCTCTCCAGATTCTGCCTCAGACACTGAACCGGCATCGCTGATGGCACGGGATGAATACGGGCCAGATATATCTTGTTCATGGTAATGTGAGGAATGCTCTAGTTTTTGAATCTGCTCGGTGCCAATATCATGTTGAGGGCCGGGTATCGTAACACTGCTCTTGGGAGCACCTGTCTCAATGACGGTATGGTCTCGTTGGTCTGCAGCCACCTCGCTCACTTCTGGGGAGGATTCAGGCTCAGTCCGTGGATGCGACGAATCGTTCTCTGCGCTTTTCGGACTGTGGCTTGACGAACTCTGCAGGTCATCCATGTCGGACACAATCGATAGTATCTCCTCATTCGAGTCTAATTGTAACCTGTAAGCACTTTTACTAGAACTCTGTGCTTGAGTGTCGTCAATTGGTCGGACACTTTCGATTGTGTTAGGCTGCATAGTCTTCACTGCCAGCTCATTCGGGCGATGTCCGTTTGTGTCAACAGCAAGCGGACTGAACACTTGTGCTGCATGATCAATCGCAGATCTGGCTTCAGGATCGGGCAAATGAATAGTCGAAGCTTCCGAGGCAACACTGGGAGACCGGGGTCGTGACTTGACAGCACTGGTCTGTGTTCTCGATGTGTCCGGAGAATCGTCTTCCTGCTTGACCAAGACGTTTGTAGCATCAGTCAATGAAGTGTCTTGCGTTTGCAATGGCTCCGAAGCTATGAGCGTCCCCGAGTCTTCCTCTCCGTGCCCTGTGCTTCTCATATCAGCTTGCTGACGAGCCGAAACTATTTCATCGTTGTGTTTCGTTGGTGGTGATCGCTGCGACGCCAAGGCAGTCGAGGGACGAGACTCGTTCTCCGAGCTCGCTTCGTCCAGTAGATCAAAGGGATTGACATAGTCCTCTGCAGGAGCGACTACATGTTGGACATTCTCCACCATTGGCTCGAGACTTTGTGTGCTTGCTGGAGCTTGAATCGTGGTTGATTCCTTCGGATCTGCATGGAGTGCCGATTCTGATTGACCATCGGGAGGACGATGATAGCTTGTAGCAGCTGCCGGTGCCGTAGCATTTCTATTTGGCAAAGGTCTGCTAGCGACAGTGCTTGTAGACGTGTGCGAATTGTGCCTTTTCAAAGACTCAAGACCATTAGATTTCTCAGGTCTAGATTGTTCACTATAAGATTGTGCGGATCGATCAGTCCTATTACTGGAATCTGGTGCAGACACCCTCCGATCATAGCTTGAAGGCCGTACATCCGTCCTGGGAAGGTGCCCATAAGAAGCGCTTCTAGCGCCTTGCGCACCATCAGGTGTCCTGCTCGCAATGGCCGATCTGTATTCCCGGACATCTCGTGTATTGCTTGGGCGGTCTCTGTCAGCAGAGTCCCCCTGGTCTTTAACTGGTGTGCGTTGATCAGTGTAAAACTCCCTTCGGGGATTCCTGCTGAGCTCAGGTCTACGTATGAGATCAGACGAACGATTTCTGGGTGGTGGTGGAGGTCTTGAGTCTGGTGGTCGATAGTTTTCTCCATACTTGGGACGGGGTCGGTCCGAACGCGGCTGCGGCGCACGTTTCTGCGCATAATACGGCGGCGAAGGCGATCTCCTGCGCAGAGGGAGTGAGCCAGAAGAAGCATTAGAAGCTCGACGCGAGTTGATGGCGTGAGGTGAGACTCTTCTTGCTTGATTGTCAGGAGGATAGTCATATGACAGGGGATGATCCTGATGGAATCTTGGATCACGTCTGTCCCTAGCGTCCCTAGGATTTCTCCAGGCAGACCCAATGTAATCACGCCCGTCTCGCGAATCTCTATAATCAGTTGGGGTGGTTTGCTGGGTTTCCCTCATGTGACGAGCTCTTTCTGGAAAGAGATCCCTTGGAGGCAGTCCGCCAGAATCTCTACTGTAGCGGCACGTCAGTACATCACAAAAAGATGTTTTCAAAGCAAAACAATATGCACTAACCTATACGAACCGGGGCCTTGTATCCTGTCATCCGACCTGCGGTATTCTTCATCTGGTCTATACACAGGACGAGGACGCGCGCCGGACATCAGCGTCTAATTGAGCTGATGGCGACCGCTGTCAATGGCGACAGCAATAAGTATAGCTGTGGTAAAGCAAGAGAGCAGAAGATCAACGAGGTCTGAAGTGCATGCAGGTTGCGCTCAAAGGTGTCAGCCGCAGAAGGAACATTAGCCGTCCAATCAAGCGCTGCCCTTCTGATTGGGAGAGCGGGCGAGCCCTGGGAACGCCAGCCTGGCTGCTCCCGTGTGGCTTGTCCTCTGCCACCGAACCACGAAACGAGTTTCTGCTCGTTGATCAGCACAAACTGATCTTGATTTGCTCATGGAGACGCGCTTACAAGTGCAAGATCACTGACTGCGCAGCGAGGAACGCATGTATACATTAGCAACTAGAATGCATAAAATAGTCTTAGAAGCTGTTCTGATCACGTTGCAGGCTTCGACACTTCATGTCTGACTGACTGGCCCTGTGCGCGTTCGCCCGACGTGATACGGCTGAGCTTAAGAATTGGGCGTCGTTGCATAACATGAAATCCGATCTCAACAGAGAGATCTGTGACGGAGCTCCTTAAGATGTATGCCTGCGAGTGATTGACCACTGACAATGTCAACTCCAAGTACATATAGACAAGCGCGCGGTCATAAACCACCATGAAACAGACATGCACCCTCATAGCTTACTAAAGCTTGCACACTCCCTGCTTGGTGAGGAGTAGTAAATGATTTGCAAGCTGCCCAATGTCCTGTGATGTCTTGCAACACAAGTAAGGTCGTAGCGATAGGACACTCACTGTGTTTGTTTGTCAATTCGGGTGCTGCCGCACGGTAGACTCGAATGTCGTCTTGATCGGTGCAGCAGGCTCCTGCCGATCATTTGCTAGCTACGATATGCTGCACGATTCATCAAACTATCGGAATAGCCGCATAGGAATCATGGAGACCCCGCTCATATCAGAAAGCGTGAATCTCAACTTAGTTGAGGCCCCTCATCCCTGGTTCTCCTTCGATTGTGTCCAAAGTCACGTTCACCTCTAGTTGGTGCAAATAAAAGAAAAAGCGCATTTGTGTCTCGTTCAGGCAAGGTTACCGATCGATATCCCTCGAGATGACAGCTGTGAATGGTACCAATCAGAGAGGACAATGGCACGGGAAATTGTAATATCCGTATTTCTTGGCTGATTCACTGTGTCTTGTGGCATGGATGGACTTAGTGGTTAAATCAATCCTGCTTAATCGTACCCCAATTGCATAAAATTGCGATCGTGCGAGCAAAAGCCCAAAGGCAGATGCCGTCTGTGGGGGGTTTGTTGGTTGACAATTGCCTCGGCTCGATCTTGATTGTTTTAACTTCATCACGTGATGGAGTGGCATCATAATTGCAATTGGTTGACACATGCTTGGCTTCTTCCTCCAGCTCCAATGCATCGCTTGTGAATCTGCCTTCTTGTACAAACTTGGAGCATCAGTACATGATGAGAGCGTGCCGAATCATGCCTGAAGAATGCTCCGGGAGCCGTATAGATTATATACGTAAGCATCGTCGAGGTGCCTGGATATTTTGTCGTGATTCGTGCTCGCCGGGTGGCAGGAAGTGATGCTCGGTCCAGACCCCCACTACCGGCATCCTCTCCTCTCTTGCCTTCCCTCCAGGCTCTTTTCCCCCGGACGAAGGGTCAGCCATCCCACCTTTTGCGTGAGGCTGCAGCTGCCTCTCTCTCTCTCTCGTTCTCCATACCTCCGGTTTATTCTCGCAGCCCACATCCGCGCCAGCACTTTTATACAAAGTATCATACATAATCCCCGTCCCTCAGTAAATTGCCCACCGGTTCTTGATCGCGCCTATAGACCGACGAGAGGAGATCTACCCCCATTCGAACAACACCACACTCTCTTCGAACATAGCCTGCCGTCTGTCAACGCAAGTTTTCGTTCATAATACTCGGATCCAGTTTCTACACGGGCGTCGCGATGAGCGAAAAGTCCGTGATCAAGCGACCATTTCAATGTACATGGCCTGGTTGCTCGAACTCATACGCACGCAGTGAGCATTTGAACAGGCATAAGCTGAATCGTATGCCGCCCTCAACCTCTTTGAAGTACTTCTGACGAGGTATAGATGAACCGGTCAAGATATATGAATGCGAATACTGTCCGAAAACCTTTGTCCGATCTGACCTGCTGTTTCGACACAAAGACCGACACGCGCGTAAGGCCATGAAACGAAGTAGCCCGACAGGCAATAGCCTCAAGTTCATCAGACCCGCACGATCGGATAGTACGTCTTCGAGAGAAGAGGGCGCGATGCCTTATGCCCTCAGCAGAGGTTATGGCTCTCCTGCATCATATTCGAGCTCGGTTGATAACAGTCTGAGCCGCAGCGTATCGCATCCAAGATCATTGCTTCAGTCTCCCTTTTCTTCCAAAGACGTTTCTGAACCACATCTGCCATCATCTTTCGAAGACTATGCGACCCGGCATCGAAGCAATACTCTGCCTATACCTGTGGTCCGACCGAAGGTTGAGCATAGCAATTATTCGCCTCATCTGACCCATCATGAAAAGGATAGACAGTCTGGTTCACCAATACTGCCACCAATCAGGGACATTTCACAAAACAAGAGTCGCACATACAGTGTTGAATCAATGCTGAATGAACCTGTCACGATGCGAGGCTCGCCCTTCTCAGATCAAGTAATATTGGAGTAGCGTGTGGTTCCGGTGTCGCAAAATCATCTGTATAACTTTCTGGGGTGGTCAATTTGACATAGACGATAAGCGATGGCGTTGTTGGGTTTTGAAGTCCTTATAGAGAGTTGTACAATACTAATTTGACTGCGCGTGCGGAGGACTCTTTCTGCTGCCACATCGGCCATTCTTGGTCATGGTATGACAATTGCATTGCGAATACTTCTGGTGCCTAGACAGTCTGGTCCCCTTTACCGAGCTGCTGAATGAACGATTCCTCTTTGTCTCAGTCACACACTTACGAGAAGTTGTTCTACCCATTCTCCTGAGAATGCTTCTGACAGGCAAATCGCTATGCGTCGGTTATAGCCAGTCGTGCTTGTGAGGCTGCAGCTGTCACCGTGGAAGTTGTGCTGATGTGGTCAGAGTGAGCAGAAGGTTTGCAGGGTGGGATGGACGGGGCATGACCAGGTGGACAACCTAGAGTGGAGCGAGGGAGCATCATAGATGTGGCGCAGGCTGGCACCAATTGGAGCCACCGGTTGACGCTCCAATCACCAATTCACCCACTCACCCACCTGCCTGCACGGCTCCGTCTAGACGATCTTCCAGACACGCATCTGAGCAGCCAGTCTCAGCCAGTCTCATGATCAGTTCGTCTCAGCTGAGCATGCTACGTCGTCCGGGTTCTCTGACTACACGATCAAGGTTATCTGAGCTTGCACTTGGCATATCACAGTTGCAATTGAGAAAGTCTGCCTCGAACCCATTTGATTGAACTCCAAAATCTCTTGACGTTCACGTATCCCGCACCATATGGTATACACGATCATTGTCCACTTGATTGCCAAGCCAGAATACATCGAAACATTAAAAGCCAAGTTGATCGAAGCTTCACAAGTATACTCAAACGACAAGGAAACACTTGACTGGTACGTCTCACAATCGACGACGAATCCAGCAGAGTTCTCAATCGTGGAGCGATATCTGAAAGAAGAATCTCAACAATACCACCTAAACAACCCCTACTGGAAGACCTTTGGTCCATATGTCAAACCACTTTTGGCTAAAGAAATGGATCTGCGTAGAGTCGAAGAACTTGACACCACTAAAGAAGGTATTTCAGCTTAGTAGGAACGCGGCATGACCACTAAACACGATATAGTGACAGTACCTGAGAAGACTTGGAGTGGAACAGACTACGACTTTGGTCCCAAATAGTGCAGAGCTGACACTACTATCATGGACAGAAGTCGTTGTCTGTAATGCAATCCCAGGGTCCATCTCTCTTGGTTGACTTACTGAACAACTCGGCAACCACTGAGAATTAGAATTTGAAGCAGTGCCAAGCCACATACTGAATCTCCGTGTTTGACGTGTTTGCTAAATTCGCTTTCGCGCCTTGAAATTCTCCACAACTTCGATGCACTCGAGTACGTCAACGTTACAAGCATTTCTACCGGTATGTTGACTTGTGTATGCTCTTTGTCACAGGTAGAGCATGAACACCTCGAACACTTCTTCATTCTTTCAGTCTGCGGATGCACAGGCCAAATTTGCTCGCCAAGCTGCCAAGGCTACCAACAAATTGGGCACTCCAGCACAATTCCAGACAAAGATTCTACACATCTCGAATGACCTGGCAGACAGTAACTGTGTGTTCATCGCAGAGTCAGGTAGTGTAGCAAGGCGATTCAATCTCGAGACTGCGACTACGACTGCCATTTACAAAGGACACACTGCACCGGTGACCAAGGTTGTGGATCTCGGGGACGACCGCATTGCAACGAGTTCATGGGACAAGACAATAAGGATATACCACAAGCGGGTATGTCATCGAACTACCGATTAATGGAGGAAGATGAAACTGACGTTGCAGTAGACGCGGGAGACGTTGCAGATTCTCGATGCGCACACGGATTTTGTGAAATGTCTGCTGCATGTACCTCAGCTGAACCTCCTCTTTAGTGGATCGTCTGATTCGCAGATACGTGCCTGGTCGTTGTCCACGTACAAATGTGTCTATACACTCAAAGGACACGCTCGTGGGGTCGAATCCTTGGCTTTGGCGCCAAATAACGTGCTATATAGTGGAGGAAGTGAAAGCTCCATCAGGCGTTGGAACATTGATGCCGAAAAAGGACAAGCGGATGGAGAACCGTCCTGGCTGCATGACACCTCAGTCTACTCCTTACTCTACAATGACGAGACTGAGAGTCTGTGGACTGCAAGCGCAGACCGAACGTCCCGGCAATTGACTATCGATGCAGAATCTAAATTGGTGGAAGAAACACATTTCGATCACCCGGATTATGTGCGGGACATTATAATACACGAAGGACGACTGATTACAGCCTGCCGTGATGAGGACATCCGTGTCTTTGACATTGGCAGCGGAAAGCTGCTGTACACACTACAAGGCCATTTTAGTGAAGTTTCGAGTCTGGCAGTCGCAGGCAACACTCTCATTTCAGTTAGTTTAGACGCAACGTTGCGAAGATGGAATCTGACTGCCGATGGCCTTCGAGCGCATGTAAAGGAACAAGAGGCATGGACGCCTGCGCGAGAAGCGGACGAAGCTAAAGAGAAGGATGGCGGACTGACAGCTGAAGAGGCAGCAGAATTGGAGGAACTCATGTCTGATGACTAGGAATTTGTCCTCCAACACAACTTCACACCATTAGTGTGCATCGGCCCAAGTTGCCGCATTGGTCAAATACTATAATACGGTATCTCTTAACACTCCACCACCATCATCATCATCATTCATCACACGCGTACATCGTCCTACTTGATGTGAGTGTGCTTGCTCCTGGTACCAGACTGGAGTCTAGCCATGCTCCTCTCGTGGTCATTCCTCGCCTTGCTGTGGTCGCATTGCAGTAGCACGGTATGGGCGGCCATCACGATATCAGGCACGATTCCAGCGCTTGACGTCCTATCGACACTCCATCCATCCACGCGCATCACACTACAGGACATTTCGCACACATACTCCTCACCCGTGACGGAATCCGGCACTTTTTCATTCCCTCACGTACAGGCCCGCAACGCATCTTACGCACTCACCGTCTCCTGTCTCACCCACTCCTTCAACACCTACCGCATCGACGTGGTTGTCCCTACCGTCCCTGCCGACGATCACGGCGAAGAAGGCGAATCGGGAGAGAACAAGGGGTACCGATTGAAAGCATGGAAACGTACATCGGGTCAATCGTGGTCTGACACGGGAAAATCGTCGCGGAGACAGATGCCGACCGATCCACTGGTCCTGACATCCACCGGCCGAAAGGAATACTACCAAACGAGGAATACACTCAACATTAGCGGACTGCTGAAGAGTCCGATGGTATGGTTGGGCGCCGTCATGCTCTTCTCACTGGTAGTACTGCCCCGGCTGACGCAATGGATCGATCCCGAGGGTGTCGAGGAGATGCACGCCATCCGTGCCCGCAAGGCCGAGGAACAGAAAACGCAGCCGAAGAGCGACGTTGCGCAGTCTGTCGAGCAGTTGCAGAATTTCGATATCAGTGGATGGTTGGCTGGCAAAAAGTAGGTTCCTTCTCTATTCATTCCATCGATAGTCATTTTCACGTTGCCATTTCACGACAAGACTAATTAGCATGACATGGTTTCAACTTTAGGGGCAAGACAACGCCGAAATGTGATCAGTTTGACAGATAATATATGTACATACATGAAGATTCTCTAGACTATTATGGCTGAATGTGAAGCACTTGACCAGATCGTACACGCAGAATACCGCAATGTTCCCGGCGCTGCATATGTCGTCTAATTGTTACATCCTTTTTGTTTTTCTCAATTCCGCTATGCTCTTCTGTCTCTGCAAATACGACAGCTTTCGACTTGGCCCTTGCCGGCGCCTGCTTAGTGGGACAGGATAATACCACCAATGACTGGTAGCCTGGAGTTTCCAGTCAGTGCCTTGTCCATCTCGATGGCAGCAGATCGACCTTCGTTAATTGCCCACACAACAAGGGATTGTCCTCGACGACAATCACCACAAGCGTAGACATTGTCGACCGAAGTCTTGTATGAGCCCTTTGGTGTGGCAAAGTTTGAACGAGGATCCTTCTTGAGTGGCAGGTCACTGATGAGTTTCTCTTCTGGTCCTAGGAAACCCATTGCAAGGATGACGAGGTCAGCGGGGAAGAATTTCTCCGAACCTGCGACCTTGGCCATGGACCATTGACCTTTTTCGTTCTTGGTCCATTCGACGCGAGTGGTCTGTACACCAGTGACTTTGTTCTTTTCCTCGTCGACAACAAAGGAGTTTGACATGATGCAGTATTCACGAGGATCTTGTCCATAATGAGCCTGTACTTCCGAATGTCCATAGTCAACCTTGAACACTCGTGGAAACTGAGGCCATGGGTTGTCCTTGGCCCTGCTAGCAGGTGGCTGCGGCAGCAACTCAAAGTTGAGGACAGACTTGGCGCCGTGTCGGACCGAAGTTCCAAGACAATCGTTTCCAGTATCTCCTCCACCAATGACAATGACGTCTTTGCCCTTAGCACTGATGTATGTTTCATCAGCAAGACCAGAATCGAGTAGTGACTTGGTGTTCTTGTGCAAGAACTGCATGGCGAAGATGATACCATCGACGTTTCGTCCAGGAATGCTCATGTCTCTCGGAACAGTGGCTCCAGTAGATAAGAGCACACTATCGTATTTCTCTTGCAACTCAGTGACCGTGATGTCCTCTCCAATGGTCGTGCCAGTGACAAAGTTGATGCCCTCAGCTGCCATTAAATCGACACGTCTCTGAACGACCTTCTTGTCCAGCTTCATGTTGGGAATTCCATACATGAGCAAGCCACCAATTCGGTCGGCTCTTTCATAAACAGTGACCAAGTGTCCAGCTTTGTTGAGCTGATCGGCCGCGGATAAACCAGCAGGACCTGAACCAACGATAGCCACTGTCTTGCCAGTTCGAGTCTTTGGCGGCTTCGGCTTCATCCACCCCATCTCGAAACCTTTGTCAATGATTGCGCACTCGATAGATTTGATACCGACAGGAGCCTCATTGATGCCGAGCACACATGCACCTTCACACGGAGCTGGGCAAACACGGCCCGTGAACTCTGGGAAGTTGTTGGTCATGAGCAATCGGTCAAGAGCGTCCTGCCACTGCTCGTTGAAGACAAGTTCGTTCCACTTTGGAATGATGTTGGAGATTGGACAACCACTGTCAGATTGGCAGAAAGGCACACCGCAGTCCATACATCTAGCGGTTTGGAGCTTGAGTTCGTCCTCACTAAGTCGTGTCGAAAGCTCGTCCCAATCGTTTGTTCTCTTCAATGCATTGCGGTATTTCTCAGCCTTCCTGGTGTACTTCATGAAGCCTCGTACCTTGTCAACAGGCTGTTTTCGACGTTCATTGTTCTCATCCACGACAGCGTCCTCAAGATCCAGCACGGCTGGCTCTTTGTGTCCATTGACCTTTGGCTTTTCCTGTTGCTTGACAATGTCGACCTGGTAAGCTGTTTTCTTAGCTTCAGCGGCCTTTTTGGCATCTGCCTCAAGCACTCTCTTGTAATCAATAGGTAGAACCTTCACGAAGCGATCAAGAGTTCGATGGAATTGAGACAGAATTCTGTCTGCAACCTCTGAACCAGTATAAGATCGGTGGTCCTCGAGCATACCACGCAAGAAGGCAATCTCGACGGGATCGGTGACCTTTGACAGCTCGACCAACTCTGGGTTGACCTTTGAAGCAAAGTCCTGGCCCATGTCCAGCACATACGCAATACCACCTGACATGCCTGCTGCAAAGTTACGACCAGTCTGACCGAGAATGACGACTCGTCCTCCAGTCATGTACTCACAACCGTGGTCACCGACACCCTCAACGACTGCGTGAGCTCCAGAGTTCCTAACAGCGAAACGTTCTGCTGCCATACCTCGGAAATAAGCCTTGCCAGAGGTAGCACCGTAGAGGCACACGTTTCCGATGATGACGTTCTCCTCGGAATTGAAGATCGAGTTCTTTGGTGGGTAGACCATAATACGTCCACCAGAAAGTCCTTTACCGACGTAGTCATTAGCATCACCCTCAAGCTCAAGGGTGACACCTGGAGCTAAGAAGCAACCAAAGGACTGACCAGCAGATCCGTAGAGGTTGACGTGAATAGAGTCATCTGGTAGACCATTCTCACCAAACTTCTTCGAAATTCGGTTCGACAGCGTCGCTCCCAGTGCACGATCAGTGTTGACAATCTGACAATCGATCTGCGATGGAAGACCTCTCTCAAGTGTCCACTCGGCTTCGTCGATAAGCTTGTTGTCGAGTCTAGTGTACAATCGGTGGTCCTGTTTTCGTACATTGTACGTGGCAGCACCTGGCCTGAGTGTGAAGGCTGGAGTCAGAATTGAGGAGAGGTCCAAATTCTTGGTCTTTGGTGATCGCAGAGCTTCGTTTACACGAAGCTTGTCCGTTCTGCCGACCATCTCATCAATGGTCCTGAAGCCTAACTTGGCCATAATACCTCTCAGCTCTTCGACCATATAGTACAGGAAGTTGATGACATGCTCAGGTTGTCCCATAAACTTCTTTCGAAGCTCTGGATCTTGAGTAGCGACACCCACTGGACACGTGTTGAGATGACACTTTCGCATGAAGACACATCCCATAGCAATCAGAGGAGTGGTTGCGACTCCATACTCCTCAGCTCCGAGAAGACAAGCGACAGCGACGTCACGACCGGTTCGGATTTGTCCGTCAGTCTGCACGCACACTCGCCCTCGGAGATCGTTGAGTACTAGTGTCTGATGGGTCTCAGCAAGTCCAAGTTCCCAAGGAAGACCAGCATATTTGATACCGGTCCATCGAGAAGCACCAGTACCACCATCATGACCTGAAATCAAGATGTGATCCGCCTTGGCCTTCGCGACTCCAGAAGCGACAATACCGACTCCGACCTCAGATACGAGCTTGACAGATACTCGCGCTCTTGGATTAGAACATTTGAGATCGTAAATCAATTGCTTGAGATCCTCAATCGAGTAGATATCGTGGTGAGGAGGAGGCGAGATGAGACCGACTCCTGGTGTGGAGTGTCGTGTTCGTGCGATAGACTGAGAAACCTTGTGGCCAGGCAACTCACCACCCTCTCCGGGCTTGGCACCCTGTGCCATCTTGATTTGAAGCTCATCAGCATCTGAGAGGTAGTAAGATGTGACACCGAATCGACCTGAAGCAACCTGCTTGATGGCGGAACGCATTGAATCACCGTTGGCGAGCTTCATAGATCGTTCGGGATCTTCTCCACCCTCACCAGTGTTTGACTTTCCACCTAGTCGATTCATGGCAATAGCCAGGGCGGAGTGTGCCTCCATCGAAATGGAGCCGTACGACATAGCACCAGTACAGAAACGACGGACGATCTCTGTCCATGGCTCGACCTGCTCAATCGGAATAGCTCGACTCGACTCATAGTCAAAGTCCAACAATCCTCGCAAAGTACAGTTCTTGATTGCATCGTAAGCGGACTGCGAGTACTTTGCATAAGATTGATCGTTCTTCGATCGCACCGCGTCCTGCAAGTTGGAGATCGAAGCAGGATCATTGATGTGGGGATCACCGCCGTCTCTCCAATGGTATTCTCCTGACTCTGGCAATCCGTTGATTTGTACAGTGTCCCTGGAAGGATAACCCTTCTCATGGAAAGCAATTGCATCAGTAGCAATCCAGTCGAATGTGACTCCCTTGATTCGGGACGCAGTGCCGACGAATGCAACATCGATCACACTCGGGTCAACACCAAGGGCTTCGAAGATTTGGGCGCCCTTGTAAGACTGCAATGTAGATATACCCATCTTGGACATGACCTTGAGAATTCCTGAATCGCAAGCTTTCTTCCAGTTCGCAATACCCTTTTCTCCAGAGACGCCACCCTTAAGTGCATTCTCACGAGCAAGTTTGATAATCGCCTCGAACGTGAGCCAAGGGCATATAGCGTCAGCTCCATATCCGAGAAGAACGCACAGATGATGGACTTCACGAGCTTCTGCCGTTTCGACCATGAGAGCCACACGTGATCGTAACTTGTTCTTCACCAAGTGATGGTGCACGGCACCAGTGGCTAGAAGAGCAGAGAGTGGAACGCGATCGGCGGAAGTAGCTCGGTCCGAAAGCACAACAACTTTGAAGCCGTCTGCGATGGCTTGCTCAGTCTGCTGACAGATCTCGTCCAAGTGGGCTCTGTAACCAGCAGCGCCAACAGCTTTGTCAAACGTCAGGTCGAGAGTCTTGCACTTCCAGGAAGCATTAATGGTAGTCATCTGCTTGATGGCCTCCAGCTCCTCGAGCTTCAGGATTGGTGATGGTAGCTGCAGTCGAGCGCATTGCTTAGCATTCATCTCGAGCAGATTACCCTGTGGTCCGACATAGCATTGGAGTGACATGACAATGTTCTCTCGAATGGGGTCGATTGGCGGGTTGGTGACTTGTGCAAAGAGCTGTCGGAAGTAGTCGTACATCAGACGCGGCTGCAGAGCGAGACATGCCAGAGGACCGTCATTGCCCATGGATCCAAGGGCCTCCTTGCCGTCGGCAGCCATAGGTCCAACAAGCAAATTGAGCTGCTCCAAAGAATAACCAAATGCAAGTAATCGTCGATCTTCAGAAATTGTTATATTGTCCATCTCGGTGGTCAAATTGACATTCTGATCCTTGAGTTTCTGATAAACTTTGGGGAGAGAAAGGATCTGGGTCTGCACCCATGAACCAAAGTCGCATCGAGAAGCAGTCTTTTGCTTGAGTTCCTTGTCATCCACGATACGTCCCTCAACAGTGTCGACCAGCAACATTTTTCCGGGTTGAAGACGTCCTTTCTGGAGGACTTTTTCAGGCTCAATCAAGATGGTACCTACTTCGGAGGCACAAATCATGATATCGTCCGTGGTCACATAGAATCTGCAAGGTCGCAGACCGTTACGATCAAGATTGGCACCACAGTATCGGCCATCAGCAAAAGTGAACAGAGCTGGACCGTCCCATGGCTCCATCATGCAAGCAGCCCATTCGTAGAATGCCTTCTTGTCATCGTCCATGTGAGCATTGTCTTGCCAAGCCTCTGGCACCATCAACATGACGGCTTCTGGCAGGGTCAAAACACCGTTGATGACCAATAACTCGAGGCAGTTGTCGAAGGCAGCAGAGTCGGAACCTCCCTCCTCGATGATTGGATAGAGAAGTTCCAATTCATCACCAAAGAGCTTCGAGGCCAAAAGTCCTTCTCGAGCTCGCATCCAGTTCTTGTTTCCACGAAGAGTGTTGATTTCTCCATTGTGTGCGGCCAATCTCATAGGCTGAGCACGGTCCCAAGAGGGAAAGGTGTTTGTGGAGAATCGTGAATGGACGAGCGCAAAGTGACCATGGTAGTCGGAATTGCAAAGATCCAAGTAGTAATTGTACACTTGCACAGGTGCCAACTGACCCTTGTAGACGATGTTTTTGTTTGACAACGAGCAAATGTAGAACCATTTCTCGAGACCGAGTCGGTGAGTAGACTGTTTTCGCAGCACGTACAATTGTCGCTCAAAGTACTTTTCATCGAAGGAGTCGACATCGGTGAATTCTGGCTTCTCTCCATCGCCGTAAGCTCGAGTGAGCACTACGACAGGCTGCAAGATGATGGGTTCTCGCGACAGAGCGGCCGGCCCAAGAATGGTCGAGTCTCTCGGAACCTCTCTCCAGCCCAACACCCGCAGACCGAGCTGTTGAGCCAAGGTCGTGAAAGTCGCCTTTGACTCTTCGAGCATCGCAGTCTCGGGGTGGAAGAAGATGTTACCATAAGCATATTGACCTTGTGGTGGAATCTCGCACTTGGTGATGCTGTTGAACTCCTTGACGACAAACTTGTGAGGGATCGAGGTCATGACACCGGCACCGTCACCATCCCTGGTGTCGGCACCTACAGCACCTCTGTGAGAAAGGTTGCACAGCAATGAGCGAGCATCACTGATGATTTTGTGTGATGCCTTTCCCTTTATGTGGCAAGAGAATCCTGTTCTGAGTCAGCCAATTGCATCCATACGGAAGCTCAAGATTCATCCTTACCGACACCACAAGCATCCTTTTCGTAGTCGGGATCATAAAGACCCTGCTTCGCTGGAAGACCCGAGAGCGAGGCATCCTGGGCATAGTTGTTTACGGGTGCAACTGGACCATCGAAGTCGGCAGAGTTCTCCTCTAAGTCATGCTTTGTGTGCGCTGAGTTCAAGTCCTGGACCATGGAATCTCCTTTGCACAAGGAGATTTATTGACAGGAGAGATTCTTGAGGCAGGAAGAAAGGTTGAGACCTAAGGAGGCGATACAAAGTTCCCGCTAAGATATATAGTCTGTAACCTAGGCAAGAGCACTGAGTACAGGGTCTGTTGAGTCTGAAGAGCAAAGAGACGTCTGGCAGAGGGGCGAGGTGCGTGAGGCGAGGCAGCTTAGGGGGGGGGGACACAGAGGAAAGCGCTGGGCAAGAGAAACGGTCCAGACAAGAGAGACAACAGAGTGGGAGAATGGTCGGGCAAGCAGCGCTGCAGGAGCGCGAATCTCTGGCAAAGGGAGCTTACCTGGAAAACAGCAGAAGCAACGCATCTCCCGCACAGCAGCAAGGCAAAATTTGAAAAAAAATACTCTTTATCTGCATTCTCATTGGCCGGTTGGTGAAAATAAGGCCGGCGTCTCGTGTCAGCTGGGAATTTCTCAGTCGGTTGCTGCCGTCCACGCCCGGCGCCCAGCTGCTATCTCTCTAGATCTCTCTCTCTGAATCGTGTGTCGGCTAGTACTGTGATGCACTCTCGTTGTGCAGAGCAACTACACGCTAGTCAAATATAAAGAGTGATATTGATTATATAGTCGACGCTGACAGCCGTTCTCTACAGATGTAGCTGCCTAGACTAGCTAGCTGGAGATGCTGCTGACGCGAGCAGATTTCCTTATCTCCAAGACCCCGCAAATTTGCACTTCACTTTGCAATCAATTTTGAGTGATGATCGGCGCTAGGATCCATGTGACTTTTCCCACGGGTTGACGTTGGCGTGCAATTCATTCAGACTGGGCCGGGACAATCACTTCGTCCGCGCGATATGAGCAATGCGTGTAGAATTAGTCTCCTGGACCCAACTTTCGAGCCTTGATCTGAGCAAAATGTCCACCTCGGAGGGACTTGCCATGCTGTCGAGGCAACCTTGAATTTCTCTCCACTCCACGAGTTGCAATTGCCAGGCACGCAAGTCGGTCCTTCTTCTGATTGGTCGGGGACAATTGTTGAGCGGAAGGATAAACTCGAGACTAGCTCCCAGGCGGGGGCTCGGTGGCCCGCGATTGGCTCGCCCCGACTTTGTGTAGATGCCAAGTTCTCCGACACAGCAGGGGTCTTTTACCAAGGCCTGTAGCTACCTGCTGCAGGCTACAAAGGCTTCCGACATTTTCCGCAGCCACTTCATCCTTCACTACAACTAGACTTGGTAACTGATGATCATGCAAATTTAGAGCACACATATGCCGATTCTAAAACTATAGTCCTGGGGGAGGAGGATACCCATCTGCCCTTCAATAGTCCGCGGCCGGAATAAAAGTCAGTTGCGGCAGTAGAATGAGTCATGAGGACACACACGACAGCTGAGGTGCACCTTCATCACATTTACATGTGGCCCGTGATCAGTAACCTCGACCCGCTCAATGTTTGGAGTGCCTCGTCCCTTGGGCTTTGGCTGCTCGTGTTGCTCCCATACAGTCCCACGAGTCCCACGGTGATAGGGACTTGACACATAACTCTGTGAGTCAAGGGGAAACACGGGGGAGTAAGCATAGGTGCCGTGCTCAGAATTATTGTGTGTACTAGAATTAGCATTTCATTACTATATGGCTCGATTATAGCGTGTACTCCTCATCATACTCAATACACGGCGTCCACGAACTGGACTTGTTGTCTTGCGTGGCTCACTGCGAGTCTGCTCCTCGTGTGCTACGCATGGTCTCGTGTCGTTGTCTCATTCATAAGTTTCGTAGATGACAGGGATCGTCATGCATCGTGAATGGCATGTCTCATAATTCATTGTAGTGTTTCATTCTATCATTCATAAGTGTCGTGGTCCTTTCTGCCAATACTACGGGAAAAGACATTCTTCGGACCTGGTCCTTTGGGTTGTCTGGTGGGCATAGAGTTGTTCATGGACATGTCGGCAAGACTAGCCATGACCGTCCCGACCCCTGGTGATGCAAGCGGATTGGGATAATTTGGTACCGGACTGGCATATGGCGAGCTGCTACTCTGTGTACCCGATGCAGAGAAATAGTCGGAAGTGGTCGCACCTGCAGAAGTCCTCAGTGGGGATGGAGCTCTAAGGTTTTCATACGATTTGATCGACTTCAGACCTGGCGGTTGCAGGTGTGGGGCATGAACATGTGCAAAGTTCCGTCTCTGATTCAAGTCTGACTGCTTCGTGTCGATTCTCAGTGGCCCGGGAGGTCCAGAAGTGGTTTGGACTTGTGCAGCGAGTGGAGCTTGCGAAGTGCTTGACCCATTGTTTGAGATTGAAGTGCCAAGCTGTGAACCTCCAGAAGAGTCCGATCCATTCTCAACTTTTGAGATGACGATATACCTCTCGTCTCCTTCACCTCGAGAGGAATGCTCGAGTCCTAGACGTTGAGAAATCAAGTGGACAACGCGCCGCTGGTGCGCCGAGAACTCCGGTGGGAATGCCATCTGGGTGCGTGATGATGGACTATTGTCATCCCTGAAAAGCAAGAGTTGTGAGTAGATCTGCAATGTAGCAGGATCGTTGAGATCTAGTTCCAGCTTCTTTTCAACACTTTTAGCGCGAAGAGCATTCATGGCAGCAGCGGAATCCTCCTGAACTGTTCGCTGCCTCTTCTGCAACTCGATTCGTTCTCGTTGATCAGCAGGGAGAACCTTCTTGTACTCTACTCGCAACTTGCGGCCAATGAGCTCATATCCGTTGAGGGCTCGAATGACGTGCTGTGTCTCTTCTGAGGAGTGGAAATTTGCAAAAGCGAGACCCCTGAATGTGCCATTATCGAAATGATAATTGAAAGCATATGGCTTTGGAAGCGCCATTTGGTCCTTCCAGTAGTCAGCATCCGGAGAAAACCAGCAGGTGAGATATGAGCTTACGAATAGATCGAGCAGTGTTTCCTTCTTCAGCGAAAAAGGGATGTTTTTGACCACCACCGCGGTGGAGATCACCTCGTCACCATCGTCACCAACGACGGTCCCTAATCCTGGAGACATGATACCAGGCGATGCCATGGGTGTCAAGTCATTAGAGAAAGGGTCAGTTTGCACGGTCCATGTCTAAATGTATTAGTGTAAGGAATACAAATAAAACGGTGTTCAATACACGAGCGAGTGTTGGGCGAGAGCCACCTGGAGTCATGAGTCGGGAACCTGGAAACGGAGAGCTTGGATTCGAGTGATAAGAGTCCCATCTGACGAGCTGTGGTTGTGGCGGTTGTGCAAAGTGACTCTGTTGAAGAGATTGCTGATGAGCGGAATGATCATTCACAAACGGTAGATGTAGCGGGCCAGCACTCTCCCTCAATGGTGCAGGACTTTGAGGTTTGGCATCGAAGAACGAAAAGGTGTCCATATGACGTGATCTCGTCCTACGTGGTTCAAGACCTGGAGAACTTGGTGAGGACGGAAAAGGCGATAAAAAGGGTGACTGTATTGGACTGTTGAGCCGACTTGGATTGCTGAGTGCCGCTAGCATGTCAGCTCCAGACGTCCCTTGAATGTTGTTCGAGGCAGCAACGCGAGCTGTGTAAGAACAGATGAATGGACCTTGACATACAGAATGACATGAAATTCGGAGGCGAAGTCATGATACGTATCGAAGGACGTCTCCAGGTTGGAATAACTGTCAATCCTCGCTCGATACTTCGATCCTCGTTCGCAAGATGACCTGACAATGGCAGAAGAATGGAAAGTATCTAGTGTATCTAAGGTTAGCAGCTCTATAGTACTGGTAGATCGACAAGGCAACGCCAATGTCGTACGGGTCATTGGCTTTGATGGAGTTCGAGCTGAGGCACGGCGTGCGGCTACAGATTGACGGGATCTAATCCAGCCAAGAAATTCGTCCAAGCCCGGATTCCCTGATCAGGTTTTGCGTTTCACTTTCACGCGCACCCAGATTGGGAGCTCTCCATGAGAGGATCGGTCGTATTCTCGGGTTGAAGAGCACTTTATTGCTTGACGGCCTTCCAATTGCTCGTGACTCCTTTTCTTCCCCCTTGAGGCTTGGCTCCGTCACCACGGCGGTGAATCGATTGAGCGGCAACAGAAATTAATTTTAGGCCGTCCAAGTCCGATCAGGAAAAACAGGGACCGCTCCTTAGAGAACTTCCACTGACGCCTGGATACTGGTTCATTTCTGCGGTTGATACAAGTCGGTCGGCTGTTTCTTGATACATCCACACATAAAAGTGAGTCGATCTAATCGTCAGGCGGATTGTAGAGTTCGTTGTCATGTCATTGTCGTCGTTCCGGAGCTGAGATTGCAATGGAAAATGGATACCTCAGGCTGAAGTACTTGGTTCGAGGATTTCAAATCTACCGCAGCATCAGAAAGACGTTTTTCGATATATCATGTGCGACTACGCGAAGCAAAGTATTTCTTTCGTAAGATTACGAATCGAAGACTGCAATAGAGTTCTACAAAATGACGACTTGACTTGACTATTCGAGCTTATGCAATCGCTTGGTGAGGTGTAATGGGGATGTGCTGCTAACCAGATTGCAGAAAGATGGCAAAGCGAACGAGAAAGGTCGGTATCACCGGAAAGTACGGAACCAGATATGGTGCATCCCTGCGAAAGGATGTCAAGAAGATGGAAATAACACAACACTCGCGCTACGTCTGTACCTTCTGCGGAAAGAACTCGGTCAAGCGAACCGTCGTTGGTATCTGGAAGTGTGGTGGATGCAACAAGACCATGGCCGGAGGTGCCTGGACCGTTTCGACTACTGTAAGTTCTTGACTCTTTACACAACTTGTATGCTTCGTCCTTACCATCTCAGGCCGCTGCCACTGTTCGTTCGACCGTGCGACGTCTCAGGGAAATTGCTGAAATCTAAACCTTTTCCCCAACAACTCTTTACACCTTTCATCACTCACACAAACATACATTCAATGACACTTTCTAAAGCAGCGATTCAAATGGTCAACTTGCATGATGGACTAGTAGCATTTCCCAAAGCTCAATAGAAATGTCTTGGTTCCCACCCCTTGCGTTCATCGTCCTTGCCACTCATCTTTTGAGTCCAGTGATCCTTGTGAGACAATGTAGATCTCGAATTGCTCCTCGTGTCTTCTCAGATATATGGCCGGCTAAATGTCGGCTAGCACCATGCACTCTCAATCACACTGAAACAGTGCTGATCAAGCCTTTCAGATCAGATACATGTCTATCAGCATCATATCCCAATGTGTCACATTTGGCTAAAAACAATTTTGTGAGCAGGGCGTAGTGTAGCCTCGTGTCTCGTGCAGAGATTCGTCGAAATCTCCTTCGTTTGTGTAGACTACAAGTCCGCCAAGACTGGCAGACACCTTTGGAAAATGTCAGACCCGAGGGCAAGACTACATTGCTGCGGCACGCATCATCACGATCACGGATCGAGAGACACCCCGTCAGGCGTGACGATGATTGTCTCGACACTGCTCGGTCCCGTGGAATGTTATGGTACCGGGGAGAATACCGTCTCGGCGGCCATCATGATGCCGCCGTCTGCTGTCGATGCGGAACCGGACTGGTCGTGGACGAGGACCGAGACGCGAGTCTTGGCTGACGATATTGCGCGAGGTGCCAATATCACTGTTCTCGTGCCGAATTTCGCCGTACCCACGAATCAGCACGATCAGGGTCATCAACGGCAGGTCGAGTTGGAGAGTAGGAAGCGGACCAGGGCAGAGGCGGATCGTGTCGTTGCCGGAGGTAACAGTAGTGGTGGAGGCGACTTGGCCTCGTTGGCGAAGACACTCAAAGAGTCCATGGACGTCACGTTTCTCGGTCTCTTTGACCCATCTGGCAACGACGACATCACGCAGGACATAAAATTGACCACGGACATTTTTAATTGTCTCGTCACATTCACTCCCTACAATGCCTCCTCGTCGTCGGAAAAGACAACAATTCCCACATCACACATCACCTTTTCCGAGACTGAAGCGCAAGAAGCGAGCAACGGCGATGGCGTCGGCGACAATGGCCAAGACGGCGCGAGCACGGTGCGTACCGTCACCGTCAAGAGCAAGCACGGCACGCGAACACTGCTGAGCGATGCGCACGAAGGGTACCGCGAGACGATGCGCGAGGTCCTCTTCTTTCTCAAAAAGCACCTGCACGACTGGTCGTGACGTTTACCTTTTCCCTGTTCACCTTTATATAAATGTAAAAAAATCATATTCCCATGCTAAACCACTGCTTCGCACAATATCCTTCTTGACATGCCACTCATTCCAAATGCTATTCGAACTGATCGTTGACGAGCAGGTCATTTGATAAGTCAGTGTTAGTGACACGCCATGCCCTTGGATGAAGCCGTGCCGAAAGAGTCCCCTCCTCCACCTCCGTTGAAGCAATAATACCCCAACACGCTGCCGACCACCACGGCGCCCATGACGTACACATTATAAGTCATAAACACCAGCATCAGCAGGAAACTGATGCCCACCTGCGTGCCGTACAGTAATGCCTTGACCAACTGCCTCCCCCTCCGTCCATGCCGATTCCTCAACTCTGTCCCTCCTATCCCTCCCCCAATCATCCCTCCTCCACTCAATATCGGCGATCCCCCGGAGGGCGACGAAAGACGTACCCGCGAATAGTTGCCAGTACTGGTGGCGGCACAGTAAAGATCGTATCGACGGCCGAGTTCTCGAATCGCCTCGAACGACGTGCCCATCAACACGATGAGGAGGATGGTGCCCCATAATGACGCGGTGCCCGTGATGCGCCATTGTGGGACCAAGATGCACAGGTTCTCCGTCGACGTCGTGAGTAACATGTTCATTGCGCACATAACCATTTCTCCCCCTCCTCCTCCTCCTGCTGTACCTCCAGTATCGGCATGGCCGGAGTGGCCGGAATGATCGCCGTGATTCATCCCTCCTTCTTCTTCTTCTTCTAATGTGATTTTCCGAAAGTGCTCTTGAGAAAGGAAAGGTGGACGTTTGCAGGGATATGCTTGAGTTTCCACTATCGACAGTGATTTGCGCTGGTGCACAAATGCGTCAAGTTGCGACTCTTCATGCCGCAGGTATCAAATATCCCGCGTGAATCGCTGGCCCAGGAGAGGCTGAGGCGAAAAGGGGGAGCCGGCAACGGGGGAGAACTCTCAAAAGATGGCATTTCCCTTGTTAATCAGTTTCCGCCCACACAGATTCCTGGCATCTGTTGCGCAACTGGTGAGAGACAAAGTAATTACTAGTGTCTTATCTGCCTTGCATCAAATCATCATTCCATTTGACAGTCCATTCGAAATAACTTAGTCTATATATATGTAGTCATATCTCGAAAGTCAAGTCTAATGATTCACCCATAGCTTGTAGGCCCGAGTCGCACAATCTTGAAGTCATGTTCAATCTGCTCGGTGCCAGTACTGATTGAGCTGCGCTGAGTCTCAGCACCAGCTACAGAGGCTTGTAGGGTAATGCTTGACTCTCGACAGTGTCATCTTAGTGGCCACTCGTGACGGGCTCGCCAGTCATTTTCGAGACATAAGTCTTGGCGTAATCACCAAGGGTGACCATACACAGGGTCTGCCAGATACCGAGACAGACTCGCGGCGTGACTCCACGATACAGTCCCTTGAAGCCAGATGTCGAGTAAATGTACTTCAATGTCCCGCCAACTCCCAGACCCGTAGGTTTTGTGGGGTCCTTCTTCATCGACTGCATTTCAACACGAATAATCTCAATGGGCTGATTCCAACACGAGAGACCACCACCGAGCGCAGAACATCCAATCTTTTCATATACGGAGAGACCCTGACCTTTTTCCTTTTTTGTGAGTGTCCTCACCCAATCCTCTGCCAACCGCGACAACCCGATACGCGATCCCCAATTTGTACATTGCCTGATTGCAACGGCGTTCACTCCTCGATTGATTCCCCTTATGCCCTCGGCCCTCCATATATCTGCAAATACTTTGAATGTCGATGGTGGCTTAATACCTGAAGCCGCGGCCTTGTGCCTCGTGATTTCAGCGGTCTTGAGATTTGTACAGAAGCCCATCTGAGCGCGTCAGTCGCTTGTCACGGAAGTGTATAGCGTGAAATCTGGCGACTTACAGTGGCATATGCCTGCGCGACACCTCCACCCATGCCACCAAGGATACCGGCAGTGAAGGGAGAGGCACCTTGCACTCGAGCGAGGTATTCCAGTTCCGAAGCAGTGAAGAGGAGCACGGCACCTTTGGAGCTAGCCTCGATCCACGCCCATGGAATCAGTCCCTGGTAGTAACCAAAGATACCACCACGTCCCCACGTCTTGCGAAAAGCAGTGAAGAGACCGTCCTGGCGATTGGCAGCCATATGTGTCTTGAGCACCTCGAAAGGCTGACCCAGCGTGGAGACTTCAAACATGTTGAGACCGGCTCCCAGCAGGAGGTTCGAGTATGCTAAAGCACAAAGATCAGCCAATGCGATAGAACGTCCTTGGAGAATGAGACGTACAGACAGGCTTCTTTTTGGGGACGACACCCGTCGCGATTGCTTCAGCGGCAGACATTTCAGGACTGGGCTATATTATGCTGCTCCTTGATGGATGAACTGAAGTCTACGATGTGATTCGAGGAAACGAAGCAGCGTACAAAGCCGAGGAAGCGCGTGTGTACAAGAGGGTGATGAGAATACAAGACCCTCTACCTTTCTCGTACGGTGTGCTCAACAAGAACAAAGAAGAAGTAGTCTTGCCGAATGGTTGAGAGACGCTAGAGAGTTGTGAGGAGCGCGTCTGTGGGTGCGGCCGAGTTGCGGGTCAATTGAGTTGAGTGGAAACGGGTGAATCGATTGATTGATTGATTGATTGGGGTCACCTTGGGCAAGAGACAGAAGCAACGCGCTGATTGGTGGAAAGCATTCAGTGGTGGTGGTGGAGAGCACTCCCTTCCCTTGGGGGCCAGTTCTCTGCTTCTCGTTCTAGTACTAGTTGTCAAGCTCCCCAGACTGCCTGCGGTTCTCACTCCCCGGGGAGCCAGACAGCGGGAAGACAAAGTTGGCAGCCACTACATGATCAGATAGACTGTCTGCTCGTGTTGATCCTATGATGGACACTTAGACACATCTTTCCTGCCCACGCTTAGACATGCGTCTATCTACCCTAGGTACTGTATTCTCCGTGTGATGGTTGGCATGGTAGAGTACTTGTACATGCTATGCCAGCTGGGAACGCAACGCCATTGTTTCGCTAAGCTCAATGATCGAGAAATTATATGCTGAAATTTCAGATATGCACACTTCCGTCCATGGCCACGCTCTGCAGACAGATCCAGTCGTGAGCGTCTATCAGAACTTGAACTTCTCCTTCTTCTTGTCTGGGTTGGCCCGCAGCTTTTGACGCTTCTGCGCCTGCGCTGCTGCCTCGGAGACCATGTCCGAGAGATCTTGATCCCAGTTGCTGGGTCGGCCGCTCTTCTCCGCCCGGCCCTTTGCATACATGGCCTCCATCTCCTCCTTCGAGAGTCCGGCCTCCAGATTGTCCGGATCAATGGCCAGGTTCACGTCGTCACTCGATCGCTTCCTCGGGTCCTTGCCATCCAGCTTGGTGACCGTCTCCCGGGTCCGCGCCTGTGATTCCGTGACTGGTGGTGTCGAGGACGGCACGGCGTATGCATGGGACGAGCCATAGAATCCCTTGACGTTCTGTTGACGCTCAGGTAGCACTTGATAGAGCGTCTTTGGACGGTTAAAGTCAATCTCATCTTCGTCCATCTCCTGGCCGTCATCGTCGTCTTCTTGATCTTCCTGTGCCCGTGCCTTTCTCAGCTCAATGTGATCGGGCGTGGCTATGCCGCTTGGTGCCATACTGGTCATGCCACTGCCAGTCTGCAGACCCTCAGTCATGGCTTCACCATCGAGGTCCACGGCCTGCTCGTCTTCATCCTCTTCTTCCTCTTCCTCTTCTTCCTCCTCAGATTCGTCGTCTACGATTTCCAGTTCACCCCATAGCTCCCTATCAATCTTTTCTCCCGGCGCAGCTGCTGGTGCAGGTTGCAAGATACCAAAGACATCTCCATATAAAGGCCGGTTGTACTCATCCGTTGGTGGTTTGCCCCAACCGCCGGGATGGAAGCCCCATTGTCCACCTGAGGGAATTGGAGCATTCAGACCTGGTATTTTTAGGGACGGGTAGGATGGAGGAGGCCCAAATCTCTGCATGGAGATGAGCCAGGGTGGTGGAGCACCTGGGGGTATACTAAGTGCCTCTGTCAATTCCTCCGACAATTCACCGGGTGTCTTCTCCCTTGTGTTTGTCTCGTATTCCTTGCCCTCATAATATGTTTCTCCGTACTTGGTCAGGTGAGGCTTCGTCTGAAATCGGAAAAAGGCGTCGTGTAATTTCTGGTAGTCAATGTCAAGACGTCCCATCTTTGGCTGTACCCTAGCACGCATTTGCTGTTTCAACGATTGTTGCTCTCGTTGTTCTTGCGCCGCCTGTCGCATCTCCCCTACTCCAGTGGCTCGAATAAAGTCTGGTAACTCGAAGGAGGTCTTCTCCACGCCTCGTTTTCCCGCGAGATAGTCCCTCTTCTGACTCCAGTGGCTTGGTACGGGTACCGAGTTCATGACAGATTTCAGTGACACCAGAAGTTTAGGATCTGGCGCAGATACATCGGTCCATTCTACCACTTCAGGCTTTTTAACCAATTGCTTGAGCTCAGCAACATTCAGTCGGTTCTGTTTCCTCTGTTTCGTCTTTGACAATTGTTCGGCTGCTTCGTCCTCTTCATTGATCGACTTCATATCATCTTCATCTGGTATATTATCGTCGTCATCGTACATGACTTGGCCTTTCTCATCACTCGCAATCAGTCGCACTCCGGAGGCATTGTTCTCTGCAGGTAGCTGGAACCTGTCCAAGACGGCGCGGAAGTCGTTAAGGGCAGTCTCGTCAAGTCCATCAGCTATCTCGTCCAGAATGGAGGTCGTATTCTCTGACTTTTCTGCCCGTCCATGAGATTCAGGTGCTGTGGGATCATCGAAGGTCTGGTCCTCTGATTGTGTGACACTGCTGCCATCTACAGCACTGCCTTGGGCAGCCTTCTGTAATTTCTTTGCTGCTCGTCGCGCCGCATTCTTGGATTTGAAGTCCTTTGCTGCGACCATAGGGAGGACGAAGCACTCTCTCTCGCACAAGTGTCCTTTCTATACGCAACAATCACAGATCTGAGCCAGCAAACTGGAGACTCGAGTGCACAGCAAATGTTTATTGTGTGCTGTGCACCTACAGATCCTCACAGCATCATGCAACATTACAGGACAATCCACCTGAGGGTTGTCTGGCCTCCACAAATTTCTACCCGCGAGCCACTGCACCACTAAATGCCACAATTGCGCCAAATGGAAGAGAACCGACGGAAACGAAACACTACGCCAAGCACTTTCATTTCGTCCGCGATGCAGGAGCATTGAGGAGCAGCGCTTCAAAAGTGATAATCCGGACTTGGCAGAGTGGCAATCGAACGCGCTATCACACTCAAAGCAGATCGTTTGTGTAGGGTCGGATTGCCTCCACCAAACTCTTCGTTGGGATTCGGACTCCTCGTTGACGATAACGACTTCTGGTGGAAAGAGACAACATTGTAATAAACACGGACAAAGCACAACAATCACGCTGAAGAGTTCAAGGAGTCGGACCGGAGCAGCAGGGTCTCGTACTCGTTCTCAAGGCGCTCATGCTCAAATTCATTGTTCTGTGTGTGCTATGGTACTCTTCCTCGGCACTCACGAATACTTCTTCGAAAACCTTTCTCAATGCGATCGATGCTCCGGCAACGCTGACGATTGTTCAATTCTTCTTCGTGGCCGCCTGGACCGCCGTCTTGGCTCAGACCGGGAGCTTCTTTCAGCTCAAGTGGTTGGGCACAACAGCGGTGAAGAAGATGGATTCTCATGTGTGGCGCAGTACGGCCCCTATGAGCTTATTCGTTCTCACCGGACATCTTTTCTCTAGTTTGGCGACCTCCAAGATTCCAGTCTCTACAGTACATACAGTAAAGGCCCTATCGCCATTCTTCACCGTGCTGGCCTATGCCCTTCTGTTCAGTGTCAAATACAGCATGGAGACTTACTTGTCATTGGTGCCTTTGACGCTTGGCGTCATGTTGGCATGCTCGTCATCCTTCAGTACGAACGGCAACATCATTGGGCTGATTTGCTCCTTGGGCTCGACTCTTATCTTTGTGTCACAAAACATCTTCAGCAAGAAGGTTCTGTTTCACGAACGAAATGACGAACCTATCAACAAGAGATTGGACAAGATGAACTTACTGTTCTATTCCAGTTTCCTTGCATTCGCTCTCATGATTCCTATCTGGCTCTATCATGAATCAGGCCTCATTGTGCGTACTGGAATAAGTTGGCCGATTGGCTTCGAACTCTTCTTCAATGGCACCTCTCATGCGGCACAGAACGTGCTGGCCTTTACTTTGCTCAGCATGGTATCCCCGGTCACGTACTCGATCGCATCCTTGATCAAGCGAATTTTTGTCATCGTCGTGGCCATTGCGTGGTTCGGACAACCTACGAACGCCACTCAAGCAATCGGGATCTGCCTCACTGCTGGCGGCCTATACATGTACGACCGCGCCAAAGGAGATGTGGCACGCATCGAGCGACGCGTGGAAAAGATTGAGTCGGGTGGTACCCTGCCAACCACAAAAGAAGATCTCTTCCACGACTCAAATCACAAGTCGGGTCATGGTAGTGCTGCCGCCGGCACTACCACCATTAACACCTTTGAAATCCCAGAGACCCAAATACAACACAACCATCATCACCATCACCACTATCACCATCATCACAACAACGGCAACAACACCAATCACAACCTCAATAGCAAGGACAACGCACCGCCGATCGCCACATCCGTTCCCATGATGCGAGAACGATCCGCATCACGCGCCATCCCACGCATCATCTCCTCCGTACAATCAAACACCTCCGCCACCTCCCCCGGCCCAAATCGCACATCCCGACGACAGAGCATCATCAATAGCGAACGATCACGTCCCCGCAGCATGAGTCTCGGCCCGGATAGCGGCATCGACGAGGACAGCGGCGGCAGCGAAGAGTCGGAACACATCATCGTCCGGCCCAGCACGTCACAGAGTGATCGCAATCATGGCGCTTCCCCTGTTCCGGTTACTGGGGGAGGAGGAAATACTAGAAAAGGATCGTGAAGGAATGATTTTTCAGGTAATGTAGAAGTTGGACGTGTCATTTAGCGAGGGGCGCCTCTTGTCTTTTTTTTTCATAAAATCGATAACCTAATTATTTTACATGTCATGGCTACCAATTTCGAGTGTTGAACTTGTTCTCGAAAAACAATCGCTTCGAAGGCTATTCGTTTTGCTCAGAAAATTCATGTAGGTCCGAGCGAGATTGTTGGCCAAGCCACATAAATTCGCCATTGTTGAGCACAATAGGCGTTTGTGAAGAAAGCACAGTAAAGAGCTGCAATTGTCCTTTGTTTGCAGCTGTCCTTGTATCATGGTGTGTCTGTGCGTCAAGGACAAGAGCTTACTACGAAAGGACAAGATGAGTGTTGAGCTGATAATCGTCCATGCACGGAAACAATCTACCTCAATCACAAAAGTGTGTAAATTATGAGTCCACGACATGATGTGGAATTGACTTTTGCCTTCAGTCCAAACAGAATGACGGCGAGCCGATATAAGAAGCTCTCTTCGGCCTGATGCAAGAATGTATTCATTAGCATACGCTCATGACGTCGATGCAATCTCAAGCTGAACCGGCAGCGCCCCGAAGAATAGGTTATGTACTGGAGTCCGAATTCAAAGCTGCAATGCAGCTCGCGCGGATGGAGATTACCACACTGGAGAAGCGCTTCGCTGAAGCCGTGCAACAAGAAAAGCAGAAGCACAAGCATCGTCTAAACAGAGCCAAATTCGAGAACCTGGAGCTGCTCAAGAAGATTCATGCATTTGAGGCAGCGCCGGTCGTCTACCAACGCATCAGTCCGAAAACGCCAACCGTCGCTTTTGTCCTCAAGTCCGATTATGACAAAGATATGGCGCTGAGTCGAGCAGTCATGCATGATATGGCAGCCAAACAAGAAGCAGTCATCGCCGCAATGGTCACCGCATATCAAAATGAGAAAGCCCAAGACACCACCTCAGAGTCTCTCGCAGCAGCTTTGTCCGAACTGCAGCAACAGGACAGGGCCTTTCAGTTGGCATTGAACTACGAAAGGCGTGAGAACGAGGACTTGCGCGCACGCCTGGCACAGTACGAGTCTCAAGTAGACCATCATCGAGTGCCGCACATGTCTGTTCGTCGTGCGAGCCTTTCCCAAACTGTCATTGCGCGGTGTCCGCTATTGAGGTGAGATTGCTTGAAAAACTTTTTCAACCTAGATACTGAACATTCCACAGGTACTCCTTCGTGGACATTAGACTTGTCAGACGGCTTGGGGAAGAAGCACGCGTCAAGACACTACAAGCAGGCGAGCATCTTTCAGGCATGTCTGTAACCTTCACGAATCCGAAGGTTGTGCTTCTTGGAAGTATCGACGACTTTTCTTGGACTGTGGATGGTCGAGTGTACACCAGGAATTGCATTGTATTTTCAAATCCAGAGGAAATTGAATGCCTATGGCTAGCCAACAAGGAGATGGACGAGAGCGTCGAAGCACTTGCGACTGAGCAGACACTGACCTCCTTCAGACCAATGTTTCCTGAGGTTCGACAAAGTTACGACGTTGATGACCACCTTCCCACGACTGGTAGTTCGCTGAATCGTTCTCAAGCGCTACAAACCACGGATAGTGGTACTGCGAACGAACCAGTCGAGCATGTAGAGAATGTCGACCTGACGAATTGGCAAAGTGGTGCACATCTCTCAACTCGAGCAAGCACGCTGGAAGCGACTTTATCGAGCAGTTATGCTGAGCTCATGGTCAACTCACCAAGTCGAGATCATGTATCAGACACCGAGCCGAAGATTCTTGAGCAGGAGATTCTTGAGAACGAGAATGACGGGGAGGACGAGGACGATTTCCAAGACCCGGTATTGCATTAGCAAGACGGCTAAACCACCCCTGGGTCTTTTCGTTACGCTTTGTGTTCAGTCCTTTGCATTGACTGCATACCGACTTCCTGCCTATGTAGCGAATTTGAGTTCGAAGAGAAATAGACTTGTAACCAAATGCTTTGTAAAGCACAGTCCGAAAGCACTAAGTGACTGCAAGACTATTCTCATGGTTCGACAGCATAGATGATAGCATTCACTGCAGATGACCAGTCAAGATTGGTAGGTAAAACCTTGTGACAGTTCTTGCAACTGAATCTTACTGTGAAATCTATTCCCGTGCATGATGAAGTGACGACAACAACAAGAAGAGCTCAAGCTGTGACACCAGCCACGTCTTGATAGAGCTTGTCATTGTACGTCCCGTGCATTGACCTGATTTACTTGTTCTTCTTCGTCTTCTTCCTGTCACGCTTCTTGAGTCCCGCTCCCATACCAGCACGGCAGGTTTCCCCATATCTCTCCATGAAATTATAGAGTTGGTCGCTCCTGACTCGCGTGCTTATCTTGACGTCCTTGCGATTCGTTGCACGGAAGAGAACCTCAGGTTCGACAGCGAAATTGTCTACAAGCGAGCTGATAGTTTCTGTGATGCTGCTGCTTGAGGCGTATTGCGGATTCAGCTGTTTCTGAGTCAAATACACTGAACCAGAAGACTGTGCAAGCAGATCAGAGAGGGCAGTGATGAACTCCTGATTGTCCAAGAGCTTTTGCTTCGTGTCTGGCCTTGGAGGATACTTGCTCATCTCTGAATATGCTCGTTCTCGTTACTGAGATCTGTAGTGAGAAGTAGCTTGAAGAAGAATCGTGCACATTGAATCAATGAGAGATGAGCTGAGACGAAGCAGTGCATGCATGGATTGAGCACGACTCGCTTGCTCGGCAGACTTTACTGCAAATCGAGTGCAGCGCGTGCAAACTCGCCCACTTTTGACCAGCGAGCGGCTGATGCAGCGACGGGCTCTCTTCCCTGCTACAATCCGCCCGCCTTCCAATTCCCCCAAGCAGCACCAGCACAGCAACCACCAGCTCGCCGTCTTTCGTGCTGCCAGCTACACGCACTCGCTCTGCTGTCTTTTAGGAGTCCTATTACGAGCGCTCAACCTACCTCTCAATTCATCTGTCATCAGTGAGTTCGTCGCACGAAATGGTCAGTAGCATGGTGTACTGATGCCCGATAGTGTCTGCTCCGGAGTACGACTATCTCTTCAAGCTCCTGTTGATTGGTGATTCTGGTGTGGGAAAATCATGTCTCCTGCTGCGATTCGCAGACGACACCTACACAGAATCATACATTTCGACTATTGGAGTAGATTTTGTATGTTGCGCATGTCATACAGGCGCGCAGGTGCTGATATGATAGAAAATCAGGACAATCGAACTCGAGGGCAAAACAGTCAAATTACAGATCGTGAGCTATTCTGGAGTGCTCCTGGAACTAACGAATACTGACTATACAAGTGGGATACCGCTGGTCAAGAGAGATTCAGAACAATCACTTCATCATATTACAGGGGAGCGCACGGAATCATCGTTGTATATGATGTCACTGACCAAGGTACGTGCTTATCACTCCGTATGAGCTTCACGCATATTGACCGTGCCAGACACCTTTTCGAATGTCAAACAATGGCTGCAAGAGATTGACAGATATGCCACCGAGGGTGTAAACAAATTGCTGGTAGGCAACAAGAGCGATATGGCAGACAAGAAGGCTGTCGAATACACTGTTGCCAAGGAGTTTGCCGACGGTCTCTCGATTCCCTTCCTCGAAACTTCGGCAAAGTCTGCCACGAATGTCGAACAGGCTTTCTTGACCATGGCGCGCCAGATCAAGGAGCGCATGGGTACACAAACGACTGCGGCCGGTGGAAAGTCCACCGTGAAGATACAGAGTGGACAAAATTTGAGCGGCACCTCAAGCAGCTCTTGTTGTTAGATTGTGTTGTCGACCCAATCACGAGTCTTATCTCATGTTAACGATTGTATGCGGAGAATGCTTGCAATCACCGATCTCGGTAGAACATTTTTCCAAATATTCACAGGCCTTGTGCGTCTTTCATAGTCTTTTCTGATCAATGTCACATCGTTTCGCACTTGTTTCTGCACTAAGATCGAATGAGCTGGCTCAATTGCTTGACTCGAATTATCATTCGCGCCCTTGTGGAGCCACTATCACTTCGATAGGTCAAGTATGCCACGACAGGAATTGCAAACGTCATTCTGAGATTCTTCCTCATTGATGAATATATATAGATACTGTATTTCTCTGCCATGCCATGCCATCGCTTAACCCGAGAAACAAGGCTATCATCATTCCACAATCATTATTATCGTTGTCGTCGTAATCATCACCGTATATACACGAAAAGCGGAGCAAGTCGTCAATCCTTGCTCTCTCTGCTAATCATCCGGTGCTCTTTCGTTTTTTGCCGCGTGCCTTGTCCATGTCGATTTCCTCGATTTCTTCATCCACCACGGATCCCGTGGTCGAGCCCGGTGCAGAATCGTTTGGGGTAGGTGTCGAGCCGGTACTGGTTATCCGCGCACCGTTCGCACCGCCGGCGCCGTTCGTGGTGCCGTTTGTCATGCTTGGCAGGCCAGGGTCGGGGACTTTTCGTGGTGGGTTCATGCCGTGTTTCGTCATGTTTGGTCGGTCGTTGTTGGCAGCGGCATTGGTGTATGCGTCCAGCGTCGGATCCATGGGGAAGTCTTGGTTCATCGTGCCCTGGGGAGTGGCAGCAAATTGATTCGTGTTTAGGTAGTCGTCGAAATCGTTGTACTCAATGTCGTTCAACAAGGTCGGGTCTAGAGTGGAGGAATCGAGATCGCTGGGATCGAGACCTAAGAGCGACGCCAGGGCTTCTATATTTTGATCCTGTAGCGCGAGATCTTGCTCAATCACACTTGCACGGCTGTTGTTGTCTGTGATTCGGTTTTGCAGCGACGGTGTCAGTTGCATGCTCATAGGATCGCTCAGCGCCATTGTGGACAATGCCTGCGAGGACTCAGGCACAGCAGGCACAGACTTTGGAGGTGCTACAGGTTGTGGCTGTGCTAGATCTGCTACATATGGGCTGACGGCCCCAGGGGTGCTGGCGATGGGTGAGATGACCGGGCCAGGAGATGTTTTCATCTTGTTCATATTTCGGATCTGCTGTGATTGGGCCGGACCAGAAGCGACTTGCTGTCGGTTCGCAAAGTTCGGCAATGTGAATCTATTTTCGACGGGCTGCTGATTGTTTCGTGGGTTTGACTGGCTAGAAGCAGTAGTTGTAGCAGGCTGCTTCAGTGGGCGCAGTTTTGGTGAGGTAGAGGCCGATTTGAACATATCCTCAAACGACTCTTTCGTCCTGTCGTCATCAAAGATGCGTTCCGGGCTCGTGTAGGCATCACTTGATTCGTGCTGAAGGAGAAGCTTCCTCTTCTTTGGTCGTATACTTTTCTCCTCGTTGTACTGACCTCCATACACCGTTCCCAGGAAATTTAGGATCTTCTCAATCGTCTCTTGGTGTTTGGAGTGACGCGTCCTTGTGTCGATTTGCTCTTGCCACAATGCTTGATTGTCGGCCTGAATTCGCTTGAGGTCCTGAGAAATGGTCATTTGATGTCGTTTTATAGCTTGTATTTCTCCCATGATCGCCTGGTAATCGAGACTGTCCTTGTCCCCAGCTTCGCCCGACTTTTTCCTTGTGACCAAACAAAGCATATCGGGTTGTTCTCTCAAGAAATTTGGATTGCTAAATTCCCAAATCTGCGACTCTGTCTTTGATGAAGCATTGTCTTCAATGTGGGGTATCTTGTGAAATCCATACACTAGATCGATTAGCTTCAAACGATAGTGCGACAGTGCAAAACACATACTGTTCAACTGCCTGACGAAGGATGAGAAGTTGTTGTGCTTGTAATACCTGGGTAGCAGATCCTTTGCAAAATCTTCATGTCGCATGACCAAGAACGAGTCGCCGGGAGCGTTCCACCGGATGAGATCGTCTGTCGAGTGATCGTTGACCATGGTAAATAGCTTCAGCAGAAAAGCAGGAACATTCTTGCTTGCGTTCGCAGTGCTAGCTATATGCGAATTGGGCAGGGCGACTTCCGTACTCATCCTTGCGAAATCTTGTACCCGTCGAGATGGGAAACTTCTGACGACAAAATCACTTTTGGATTCGCACAGACTCTGCCGTGGTGACTCTAAAAGATGCTCACTGCTGTTCGCGGTCTGTAGAACGGGTTGCTGCCTTGCAATGAGCTCAGTCGGAGCTAGATGCGCTGGGAGTTGTGTTGCAGATGAGTCGCTACGTAGCAAGCTTAAGGCTCAAGAAAGTCTTTTGACCCAATTGAGCGTCTGTCCTGCCCGCTTGACAAATTGAGTTGCTGCCGCTCGCTCAGTCGCTCACTTGCGGAACATCTGCGGATCTAAGCTCAATTGCGAGATATACGAGACAGATCATCCCGACATATACGATCTCGGGAGAGACTTCCTATCTCCGCAAGCAGACCCGCCCAGGCTGGAATCGAATCGCGTTTGGGGTTGCGGCTGAGCGATGCGCTCTTTCCAGTGGTTGGTGTTGGGATCGGTGGTAGTGGTTAAGTATTGGTACTCGTGTAGAAGGAGTAGAGCAAGTACGTCCTTGGATCATGGTCTTTGCGCTCTTCTAGTTCTCTAGTATCCTCGCCACGTACTTCGGACCTCGATCTTGTTGAAGTTGGGCTTGTGAAACATAGCTGTTCTGCGAATCTTGCCGCGTGCTCACGACAATCTAGCATGACAGATTCACCCAACAGTGCCAACAAGGCTACCTGGACTTCGTGAGAATCTTGTAGCACGAGATGTGATGTAGAAACTGATGCAGACAGGTTTCTGAAATCAATTGCGACTTTCACGGGAGATCTATCAACACTTACTGCTCCATCTTTCATACTTTCTGGCACGTCCTTGCTCGAATACTCATCGTACTGGGGCGAACATCCAGATCTGTTGTGTGATATAGCATCACACAGCGATGCCGAAGCCAGGATGCTCGCGTGTGTCAAGTGGTGTATGTCTATTGAACATTCATGACATTGTGCGTGTTGTTAACAACATAGACACATCAACACTGAAAGGGTCGTTCTCTGCACGACACGAGAGTAGTGGAGGTGAGAAGAAACCTTTGAATCCGGTCCTCGGGGAGACATTCCATGGTACTTGGCAGAGTTCTTATGGGGAGACAAAATTGGTGGCTGAGCAGGTCTCCCATCATCCTCCAATTTCGGCATACCACATAGTGACTCCAAATGGTATTCATCTGGAGGGCCACAATGGTCAGAAGTCCGGATTCAGTGGTCGCACTATCGTGGTAAAGCAGATCGGCTACGCGACTCTGACGGTCCCTGTGAATGGCACGATAGAAAGGTATCTAATCACTTTCCCCCACTTGTCCCTGGAAGGCCTCTTCTTCGGGAGTCCCTATGCAGAGTTGACAGACAAGAGTTATATTGTCTCATCTTCTGGCTGGGTGGCCGAGAACGAATACTCTGGCAAGGGCTGGGTCTCAGGAAAGAAGAACACGATCAAGACGAGAATTTTTGAACCAGAGTTATTTGCGAAAGGCGAAAAGTCCAAGTTCGTGGTCGAAGGTCAATGGACTGACCGCCTAAATCTAAGACATCACAGCTCTCTTAAGAAGGAGGGCGAAGAGGTCTTTATCGATTGCCTGCAAAGTCCGGCGATACCCATTGCAGATGATGAGACCGGTGAGCCTTACGAGACACGAAAGCTTTGGAAGGGTGTTGCCACTGCACTAATGAACCAAGACTATGAGACAGCGTCGAGACTCAAATCTGAAATTGAGCAGAATCAGCGTGAGATGAGAAAAGCAGAAAAGGCTGAAGGCAAAGTGTGGTCTCGGAAATATTTTGCCTATCAGGAGGCTGCGCACACCGAGATAGCCAAATTAATGTCGATTGTGGGCATCAAGCCCAGTGGAGGATATTGGAAATACTTATGAAACCTTTTACAAGGCCTACCTAGTGGCAGGATACAAGTCGTGGCTGGGCCAGCGAGTAAGCGAGCGAGCGTGAGCGGGGATCTGTATGTGTGCAATTCGATCATTTCTTATAAACATTAACCATACAATTAATGTCAACACATTTCAAAGCTTAGAGCACTGTTCCAAGACTAATGATCATCTGTGGAGGTGGACACTGATCGAGCAAGGCAGACGGACTGGACGAAGACAAAGGCATCGAAAAGCACGTAAAGGCATGCCTCATCGGTAGGGATGTCCTTTTCAGTCAAAAGAGGTCCTGCATTTGCAATGGTTAGCGCAATCAATTCTAGCTCGATGCGATGCCATTGTCCCGACTATTGAGGGGAACCAATTCCTAGGACACCAGTCATGGCAGATATGACTCTGACAAGCTTGCTTCTCGGTGTCCCAGCACTAGTTGACACCTGTAACTTTCTCCACTCTTCTCTCTCTGTCTCTCTCCGTGTCCTTTTTATCCTCTTCTATTCAGATTGAACATATCCCTTGCCCTTGTAGTCCTCTGATGCAACTCCTAGAGAAGTGTCAGCACATCTATTATACTCTGAGCATGGGAGAAGCTCCGATTTGACATACCTGAGATTGGTTCGACCTTCTCACTGATTGCCAATTCGTTCATGGCCTCTTGGTATTCCTGGGATTGTTAGATTCGGGAACTTGTAAATTCGGGGAGAAGATGCTCGGTTGTTATCGGGACAACCGGACAATCTTCGTGATAATTTTCGACCCACTTTTGTCATTGTCTTTGGAGGTGGTTGAGCGAGCATTCGGATTCCGTAAAACAAGGCACTGCTGCCCAACAGTCCGACAAGTGTGCCGATGACCACTTTCGTCTGGAATCCCTTCGGGTGGACGTTGGCCCGTGGTCCGTGCTCGCCAAAGGCGACAAAGTAGGCTGCCTTCTTCTCCTCCGGGGTCAGCTCGGTCCAGGGACCTTCTTGACGTTTTGCGAGCTGTGATTGGAGGTCAGCCTGCTCTTCCGGTGACATTGATTCCCATCTTCGGTCGAGGTTGATGAGGGTTGGGGTCGAGATGGTGTGAGCAAGTCGTCGCGGAGCGGCGAGTCTCGCGGAAGCTAATGTTCGCAGCATGGTTCCAGAGATATCACTCGTGTGTGGTCTCTTCTCCCAGTGTTCTCAAAAGCTATGTCCGAGTCTGTATGCAGTAGAGATCTCAGTCGAGCTGTGTTCCGGCAGGTTACAACCTTGGAAGTGATGCCTCACGGGAGTGCACAAAGTATTTAATTTCCAAGCAATTTAACTTGCGGTTGTACGATTCATACGAATCTCCAGCGGCTGCTGCTGATCGTCTAGTGATCGAGGCCTCCATTAACGGCCACAATGCGTGAATATATAGCTACTACTGGGTCGTATATGTATTAAAAATATATTAAGGATAAAATATAATATTTCTTAGCGACCCATAAGCCTTTTGATTGGTACGCTTTACAGCCACTAGGCGGTTCTTACCCGTCGACGTCCAATCATGTTGATTCAGGGTTGTGCGGTGTCAAGCATCGAGGTTTATGCGTCAATACTTCCGGGCTCTTACGGGTTCTTCTGGATACTTACGCTTACTTCCGGGGCACTAGTAGGCAGTACGAGGCATTTGCACGAATTCGCAAGGCAGAGCTGCAATACCATAGCCTAATCAGGTCTTGATCGGAACATGAACGTCTCAGACCCCGATCGAATTGACTTGCATCAATCCTCGTCTCCAAGTCCTATTGGAAGTAGTCAAGCAAGTCTCGATACTGTCCCCTTCAACATTCATGGACAGCATTTGAGACAACAGTTGTTAGTGGATCACCTGGAAGGCCTCCGTGGTACGCTCTAATCACTATAGGTATACCCCGCCGCCACAGATAACCAGTGAGGATAATGGACAACCAAATAGTGCTCTGAAACATTGCCTCAGTTCGCCAATCACTACAGAAAGTCCTACGAAGGTTTTACGAGGAGGAACTGGTGAATCAGATGTGTATTACGACACTCCGGTACGTGATACAACCGCCAGGAGAGTCACATATCGTACCACACCGATACCAGGTCTTGCATCGAACCTCTTCGGCGTCGAAGGACAACTCATACAACCTCTATGTGCTCCAGTGATAGACTTATGCTCTCCACCACGGCTTGAGTCATCAGACAAATTGTGCCTGTCTGTCGGAAACGACAACACCCTTGACGATGGAAATGCAGCAAAGACAGATGCCGCGCTGAGCATTCCTCGCTACAACGGAGATTCTTCTGGCCATGAGACCGCTATCGCGTGCTCGGAAGAGCTGAATAGCTCTGTAGGCATCGATGTGGCTGAGACATTTGACTTCTACTCTGCAACATTGCAAGAATTGGCCGTAGAGGATGATGCTGATCCAGTGAGCTTGAGCAGACTTGATCCACCCATCCCTGTTTTTGGTGGTACTAATGGCAAGTATTTCCTCGCTGATCAGATCCTCGAAGTGGACGATATGCCGATGTACCCCGAGTCCTCTCCCTCGGGGACGCTAAACGTAGGCACCATGTACGACATCTCCCTCAAGAATATGACACCCAATCAGCGAGAATTTCTGCATACGAACATCGCGTATTCTCGCCTCGAGACAGGGTCTGGTAATGAAACTCGTGTCCTGTACGGTAATGCCGGCCGGATGTTGTCAAGAACGTGGGCATGTCGAGGTGTCAAGCTATGCTCGGGTCTACATCCTGATGTAAAGCACAAGCATTATGGTGGTGCTTCTGCTGAACAACTCCTACAGCAGAATGCTGCGCTTTCAAGTCAATTCGCTGGGGCAATGCCCCGAGAGGTCCCAAAGGACTTTCTCTTTGGTCCCCCAAAGGTTCGACTTGATAATCAACAAAGGGCTTATCTCCATGCACAGCAGATCGAAGCGCGTGTCATCGCAGGAAAGTTCTGCACCCACATGAACACAGATGGCTCATCGTGTGTAGGCTTACCGATCGTTCGCCATGTTAGAGACACTAAGACATCCCCAGAACTTGATCAATTTGGGCACGAAATTCAACCTATGACGTGGATCGTAAACTGCAGTGCTTGGCGGGCAAACAAGCATGAAAACTCACATTATACTTTATGGAACCTAGAGACTTTTCTTGATGTAGCTTTGTTCAGATCGCTGATTGACATCATCGCGCGGAACGGCAGCCTTCCAAGTAAGCCGGTCTACTTCTGTTCCACGATTCATCATTATTCCACAAAGAAGGAGAAGTGCAAGCAATTGCATGGCACTTCTAATTGCACGATCGCTCCATCCGATCAGGTTTTTAGGCAAGCGTGTACTGTCAGATTCGTACTGCTCACACCTACCTCGAACTCAAAAATTACTGACAGAGCATATCTATTTGTTCATGGAGGTTGCCATAATCATGCGCCATGTCCTCCAGACAAGACTCCGCGTGCTTTGTGGCAACAAATCAATGGCATATTAGCGAGACTTGGTCCAAATAATCTACTAGACCATCGACCTCTAGCCATCACGAACCATCCTGAAATAATGAAGATACTTACAGAGAAGGACGCCGAGACACTTGAAGACCTCCATCCCTCCTTAAAACCTGATGTCATGGCAAATCTCATCTACCGACAACGTATCATTGCCGCTCCAGATGGAAGGGATTTTGCCGCTGCAATGGCACAACAGCGCAAAGAGCAATTGATGCCTGACAGAGAGCGTTACATCCGTTGTGCCTGCATCGAGGACAACTGTAGCTTTGTAATCTGTTTTACCAACGCAAGCGCAGCCCTGTTATATACAACGGAATACATCGAAATCGACTTAGCTTTTAAACGCGTGAAAGGGGCTTTCAACGAGATGGAGATTGTCACCTTTACAGAAAATCCTCCTCGAACTATTACGCATGCTAGGATCTTCATGGACAAAGAAACTCATAAGTCCTACAGAATTGCCTTCCAATTGCTTTTCGATACCATTGGTAGAGAATTGAAGCGAGCTACTCTGACCTTCACACATCTAAACTCACAATCAAATCTTCATGCCATAGTTGCGGATTTTGACACAAAGCAAGCTGTTGGTTTAGGCCAATATCTTCAGTCTGTGGATACGCACAATCGGGCTTGGAACTGGCAGATCAGCCAAGTCGTTCGATATTGCACGGTGCACTTCAAACGTGGTATAGATACAAGGTTTCCTCGGCCACATGCAGCGAATGTCGTTATGAAGGCACTTTTGCGCACTGAGTCTGTCTCTGCCTATTACAGACATCTGACCCT